>VWZO01019679.1:1384463-1861087 GCA_013396975.1 Bucco capensis | reverse complement strand
TTGTTTGGTGTGTAACGAAAGGGCGCTTGCCAACTTGTGCCGGGGACGCCCGATGTCGGGAGCCGCGTGTTGCAGGAACCCCGCTGGGCGCTCGCCGGCCCCGGAGGGGGGAGGGGGGGAGGAGAAGGAAGAATGCTTCTTACTGGGGGGTTTTGGCGCCACTTTTGTTTTAGATAGTGCTCCTCTGCCCCCTCCTCCTCGACATGCACTGAACTGAGCTGAACCCTGCCCAGGTAGGAAGCGAGGGCTTTCCTGGTGTTTCTCTTTTCTAGGAATTTTTTTTTTGTACGGATTAAGACTATATATACAGTTGTTGCCGTGGTTTGGAACTTGGAGAGATAGGGGAGCGAGGGGCGGCGGAGGAGTGGAGAGCAGATCGCTGGGCTCGGAGGCCCTGTTTTTCGGGTGTTCCTTTCCCCCTGCCTGAACGCGCCCCTGGTGTCTGGGTGGGCTGGTTTTTGGGTGCCTGCACCGCTGTCCTCCCCGCCTCTGGCCTTCCGTGCCTTACTCCGCTCCTTACAGTAGCCATCTGTAATTAGTCCGTCCTGTGGAAATCCGGGACCGACTGACCTCAGTTTTTGTCGTCGTCTTCCTACCCCGAGAACGGACAGTGAAGGTGCTAGACTCCTTCTTTAGCCGCTTTTTGTGTGTTTTTTTTATACTGTCCCGGCTTGATGCATGCTGCTGTTGTCTTCCCACGGGATACAGTGACCAGAGTTCACAGAAACTTTCAATAACCGCTGAGTCTGGTCCTGTAGTTACGGTGGGTGTGGGGTATGATTTTTTTTTTTAATTACTTTTTGGCAGCGCGGGTAACACTGCTGCCCCCCGCCTTCCCCTGCCGCGCTGGGGAAGTGCTCTCTTCCCGTGTGCTGTTCGGAGCCACACCCTGACGTGTCCGGGCTCATCAGGGGCCCTATCCGCCGGTATGACCCTGCGTTCTCCCTCGCCTCGCCTCCCCCGGGAGGAGCGTGCCTCCCGGCCGGCCGCAACACAAGCGCCGGGAGGTTACCCAGGCGGCCGAGGCAGCGCTACGCCCCGCCGCCGCCTCCCTTGGTGGGGCGACGGCGGGGCCATGTCAGCGCGACGGTTCGTGCCGGGGGCGGGGAGTCGGGTTACCGAAGTGCGTCACACGCGGCCCCGCCGGGGCCTGCTCCGCCGCCGCTCCGGGCCGGCGCCGCCTCGTTCACCCGCCAGCCTGCGCCCAGCGTCCATTGGCCAGCGCCTGGGCGGGAGGCGGTGGCTTCCTCCCGCGGCGGGCAGCGCGGCCGGGTACCGTCACAGGGCCTTCGCTCTCCTCTGCCGCCGGAGTAGCTGGGCAGGCCCGGCCCGGGCTGCCTTCGGAGCGCAGCTTGTTCGGAAAGGTCACCTGGTGTGAACTGCGTCCCCGTCTCTTCAGCGCCGTCGGGTTTTGTTGAAAGAGAAGAGGAGGAAGACGCCTTTTGGATCGCTTTCTTTAAAGCCGTTATACGACCGTTTCCGTGCTGTCTGGGAGTTTTGTGCAGTCCTTTTATTTAAAATGACCACAAACTACAGTTCATAGCATTTCTTACAGCGAGTTGTTCTCCAAGAATAGGTCTCGCTGTTAACCCTTGACAGTTCAGTTTCGATTTGTGGTTGATGACTTCGTCTTTGTTTATAATGCTTGGCCACTTGAAAACTTTCCCCCCTTTTCGTATTCTGCTGTCCCTAAATTAATTATGTATTAATGTTTTTATTATTATTCCTGGAGTGTTTATCTGATATTGAACTGTCCAGGACTTAACAAAAATACGCCTGTGTAAGCTCGTTGGTTATGTGCAGGTAAATACTACGAGTGATTGTGCAATTGGCAGACATTAGTCTCTGTCTTCTTGGTATTATTTGCTCCTGATCCCCAACTCTTAATTTTGCAGTTGAATCTTATTGGTGATGAGTCGCAGAATCACAATGCCACAGATCTTCTAAGGGGCTCTTTGCTGGGTAACTGTTTTGCTGGAGAACCATGATTACAGTTTCATTACAACAGGAAACAAAGCGAAGTCAGCCACCCTGCTGTTAGTGTAAACCTTTGTCTTTTTGCTGCTTTCGGTACTGGAGCTGAATGGAGTGAAATATAAAGACTTAAGAAACCCTCAAAGTTATACAAAGGAGAAAAGTACGGATTAATTCCCACCTGTATCATATATTTCTCCTTAAATGATAAGGCTCCAACATCCTGTTGGTCCTCCTTAGCAAAACCAATGACATTTTATGGTGTGGTCTACCAGTGGGGTTTACGCAGCTTATGAGAGAAATCCGTGAATTTCTGTTGCTGTTCTTTGTGTTAACTGTGGTAAATCTAAGGTTGTATGTTGTATAAGCTTAAATTCAAGCAAACAAACAAAAAACCCCCAACCAACAAAAAACCACCAAACCCCACGATGTGGAACTGGGGGATGGGAGAGACTTTGTAATTTTCCTTTGAAACGTTGTAGCGTTTGGATGTCTCCCAAGTTATGTACCTGGGCCAGACTTAGGTTTTTGGAGCTTTTTCATTCATGTACAGTTTTAAGACATCTAATAGTGAATAAAGTCAATAAATAACAAAGATTTGTTAATCTTGCAGTTAAGAACACTAGTTAAAATTTATGTACAAGTCTTTTGGACATAAAAGTCTTGATATTTTGCAACCGAAAGCTGAAACTATTGATATAAATTGGTTCAAATTAATGATGCTGTGATATTTTAATACTGTTTTAAAATTGAGTTTTGTGAAATGGCTTAAATGTGATAGGTTTATAGCTTATTAATATATTTGGTTTAAAAATGTATTGGTCTATTTGAAGAGCATTTCATTATAAAGACAGGAGTACTCAGCTGGCTGCTAATTTAACTCAAATCCTATGAATATATTGCATTCCAGCCTTACCTGTTCAGGTCTTCAAAGGCATAAATGTATGGAATGAAATAACTTCCACTTGGAAGGAGTGTGAATAAGCTTGTCAGTTAAATGCTTTCTTAAGTTATACTGAAACAAAATAAAACTAACCCTTTTTTAAAAAAGTAATGTAGGCAGCTTCTTTTGAATATTAGGTGTTACTACAGTCTACTCTAGAAAATAGCTGTAGGCAACAAACCACTTGAAAGTGGGTGCTCTGGATGGTGGGAGCAACTGCAGTAGGCTTAGTCAAATAATGAAATCTTAGCACATAAGAGTCCTATGAACTTCTTTTTAAATTAGATCACTCTTTCTCACTAATGGTACAAATCTAGAATGATTTGAGAGTTCTCATTTGGCATTTTCATTTGTGGTCTTACTGTCTGGGTTGTTTTGCTGCAGGCAAATATTGTAGGAGATACTAGGTTTTCTGGACCTTGTGTGCTAGTATGAATAAGTTGTATGTTTTACAGAAACTTTAAACACTTTGGTTGCATATTTTAACCAAATGAATCCCTGAAAGTAAGCAAATGTATCTGGTAGTTAATTATGTTTCTTGGTTGTGTTACTGGGATGCTGTTTTGCAAATGAGGTTTTGAAGTCAATGTGATCTCTGCCTACAGTGTGACGATTTCTTCTCTGATTAGTTTGAAATCTTAGGAGAATATTGTAGGTGTGAATTTCAGAAGTAGTACTGTTGAGTTTTGATTACAAGTTTGGTTGTTAGGATGTGTATTTTAGTGTTTGGTAGTTTGTTGGTTTTTTTTTCTTTAGTTTAGGTTTGGTGGTTTTTGTGTGTGTATGTGTCAGGAATTAAGAAAACATACTGGAAAAGGAATCTGTTGTTGATTGTCTCTCAGCTAGATGCTGGAATTTCCAAGAGCTGCTTCTGCTTCACTAATTGTCTTGTAATGGAAAGAAGTGATTGATAGCAGCCATCAACATATCAGTTTAATATTCTTAAACAAGCTCTGTGCACTTTCTCAGTATTACTTAAAACATTCACATTCTGAAAACTTTGGCTTCATTATATGAGGATTGTTGACAAAGAAGAAGAGAGGATGAAGTGATAACTTCTTGGGAAACTGGGGTGGGCAGAGAATTGGAGTTTTAGGCTGGAAAACAGGAAGGCTATATGCAACAAGTCTATGGAGGAATGGAAAGAGCTTCTTTCCACAGGCATTGCAAGAGCTTAAATGTTAAAGGAGGCTTATTGCATTGGTTTAGATTCAACAGCATCCAATGTTTTAGATCATCTCCACTTTTGAAGTCAAAGGATATGTAAAAATGGGAATTCTTCATGGTCCTGCAGCTCTTCCTGGCAGTCCTGGGATTTCATCTACTCTGGTCCTCTTCCTGACTTCTGACACTTCTGTCCTGCTGGCTGTGGACAGAGGTGCAGCTAAATGGAGCAACAGGCAGACTAAGTGTCCTGGTTAAGTTACTGTAGTCCTTCCTGCCAGGAAGGAGTTTATAGTGTTCTGAGTTAATCTTTTCAGGTTTGGGCTCTTTCTGGAGCAAAGTCTGTGGGTCAGTGGCAGTGTGACACGGCGTCATGTCATTACTGCATCGCCCACACCTGCACCCCAGAGGGCGCTGCGGGCGGCTGGGATGGGACTGGAGGTGGTCTGGTCTGTAAGGTAAGAGGATTAGGGTTTTTCTTTTGGGTAAAGAAGTTAGGGAGGGAGAACCTTTGGTAAACTGGGTGTTACATCAATATAACTGAAGCTCTTGCTTTAATATTTGTTTTTCCTCGAACTGCTTTCAGGAGTAAACCAGATAATCTTTGTCTACCATTCTGTGAACAGATAAGATTAGTCCAGTGACTTGGGTTGGCTTTATATATTAGAAAAAACCCTACTTTCAGAAGATTGTGTAATTTTGTGGTTTAAGGGTAAACCTTGAAATCAGATGTGACTTTTAACAAGGTCAGATATTTATTTTTAAGTGATACAATAAGAACCTGTTTTGAGAGTTGGAGATAATGTACTTTTAATCATATATTGTTTTAATTAAAATTTATTTTCTTTTTCTCATGTTGCAGTTTGTAGGGGTCTAACGAAGTTAGAATTTTTTTTTGAAGAGTAAATACAAAGCAATGGAAACTTCTGAAAGAGGCCCTCATTTATGTCACAGACAAATGTAGGGCTAATGCTGACTTGTTCATATTGAGACGTTTGATGAGCCATTGTTTTACTGGCTTCTGTCTTTAGGAAGATGTGTTACTGTTCAGGCATCAACCCTAAAACTGTTCTTTTTCTTGATCCTCTGTTTGGTGGCCAGGATCACTAAGAGTAGACCAGAGTCCTAAATTTGATGGGTTGTGCCATTGCATTATTTCAAAGTACGCTCTGTCACTTTTTAGTATTTCCTACTGTTGCAGTGTAAAAAAATAGCAGATCTGTGAGATCTTGGGTAGAGAAGGGGAAGTTGGACATTTCTTTCATCTCACAAACATATCCCCCCAACTGCGTAGATCTGAGGAGAGATCTGGCACCCAATTTTGGAGATAGGAATGTGGGAAAATCTGATCCACCAAGATATTCCATTGGCCATCACATGACAAGTTTTCCTAGCCTTTACTGGCTACAGAGTTGCTTGGAGGAGCAAAGTCACTGTTTTTTAAACTCCTCTCTCCCAGTTTGAGTTGGAAATGAAGTATGTATAGGACTGCATTTGTATTCATTTACCTCTTGTCTGTTTGTGACTTAGGAGGGAAATGAAGTTAGCTGTCATGGAACTGCTTTATATAGGTACACTTTTTTGTCCAGATATGTACTTTATTTTGGTGTATTCTTTACATTCTTTTTGATTTTGTGGGTAGCTTTAACTTCCCTCTTCAGAGGGCTTATTTTTGTAAAACAACATAATGGGAAGAATGAGTAGATGTAAGAAGATTGACATATACTGGAAGGTAGATTGTGATCTGTGATTGGGAAAGTTAATCACAATACCCACCCAAACCCAAGTATCTAGAGATGAGAGCATGCGTTGGTTGTTTTGTTTTATTTTTTTAGCTAGATAAATGTTTTATTTTCTTATAGCTCTGAATCTGATGGCTTATGAGTCCTGCCTTTTATGCATTTTTTTACGTTTCTAGGCTTTTACTTTGGTAAGGGTTAGTCATTAGAGCAAGAAAGTATGTGTGGCACTAGAAATCAGTGGAAGAATATTTTTTTCTACAGCAGTTTTATGTTAGTGCTTCTGTGTGGCTCTTAGAAAGTATTTTTGCATCTTTCCCATTGTTCTAGTGTTGATGGGGCAAGCCAATGATTTATGCTTATGTATTGAAAAAGATCTCAAATGGTACATGTTGTCATGTAATGCATATGTCTACAGTAGTCTAGATTGCCAAGAATTACAGGTGGAGTCCAAATTTCAGGGTTTTTTTCCTTAAAAAAAATAATGAAATCAAATATATTGACATTTCAGAAAGGATAAAAAAACCTTAAAATTCTGACCACTTGAAGAAGCAACAAAGCTCAGGAATGCATGTGTTCATTAGTTGGGATTGCATTCCAGAATTGGATTCAGAGTTGCTGTCAAGGTTTGGTGAAATGCTGCTCAAGTTCTGGCTGGTGAGCGAGCTGTGGGTGTTCTGCAGGACTACTAACCTTACCTGCAGGTTTCCCCAGTAGCATCCCACTGCCACTGACTGACAGGCATCATTTAGTGTGTACTTGTCCATTTGGTGATTCCTGGGAAGATACGGTGTTGTAGTACATGTACTCACATTGCAAAGAGGACTTAATGCAGTTATTTTCCTATTGCTTAATACAAGGAGGTAGTGTTGCAGTTCTTGGTTATGGCTGAATTGCATGTCTTTACTTAGCAAGTTTTATGAAATAGTACTTGCAGCATCTTGTCTACAAAATAAAGATTGACTTTTGTTAGGAAATAAAAATAACCTGTTAAAGATAAGACTTTTCTGTGTTTTGTACAATTACCTGTTACTTCTTTAGGTAAAACTCCCAGTTCATCCCTTAAGAGGGATCAACTCTGGCAACTTGGACGATATTAAGTCTTAGTAAGCAGATAATATGCAAGTAATATAATTGCCTGATTCTGTTTGTCAGAGTGTAATCTTCCAGCAGGCAGTGGTCAGTATAGGAAGAGTTTGTATGGAGTAGTGGGTGTGAATATCACAGATGTATGAGTTTTTTTACATGTTACTTTTATTATCTTAGTATCGGCAATTGAATGTATAGATAACTGAATTTACTAAAAAGAGAACAGTAAATGTCAGGAACACGGTTTTGTAGTTCATGTAGCATACATTTGGGATGTGTAGTTTTTAATTTGAAGGTGATTTTATACAACATGAGTTGTGGAATAATATTTTTTGTAGTTACCGGCATAGCAGCCAGCTAATTAAATTTGAGTAGTAAGACTGCATCCTAACCGCTGGCAATATTTTTCATTTAACTTCTGATCTTCTTGGAAACACAGAACAGATAAATTCTGTTGGTTGTTTTTTTTTTTAAATTTTTTTTTTCCTGAGGAAGAAAACTGGAGAAACTTGATAATGTTGTTTTTTCCAAAATGAGAATCACCAGTGACTGAAGTCTACGTATGGCAATGCTATGCTTCTGGCAGACAAATAGGAAGTAGAATTTATGTGGACTATTGCGTCTTGATCTAGGGCGAAGAAAACAATTTAAATATAGTTGAAAATGAAAGACTGATTTTTGTAATTAAAGATTAATAATACAAGTATTTAAACAATTTTGTTATTTACTGTTTTGAGATGGGAACTGTATTCTTACAGGAGAGTTCCAGTTTGGTGTGCTGCCATGTACTGTTTTATTTTTATTGTTGCTTTATGCACCTCTTTGAGGGAGCATTAAACTCACTGCCCATGGTAAAGTGTGGGGAGTGATACCCATGTTCCTATAATCCTTGTATGGGTAGGATGAGCTCATTAGCCTTCTGGCGGTCATCCTAGGAGAGGGACAACTCTGATTCCAAACCCAGGCAGATGGAGCTCGTTTAGCCCTGTAAGGCCTTCCATCTAAGAGGTTAAACCTCTGTCCTAAGGACTTAGCTGCCAGCATCCAAGCTTACTAGGCCCTGGCAGATGAACCTTAGGACTAAAGGGGTGGGTCCAGCTCTGTGCATGCTGTGTCTCACCTAAAAAAAAATACCCATTGTGCAGGCTCGAGGGTGCTATCCACTATCCTCTTTTTATCAGCGCGCTTGTAAAAGGTGCTGATGAGGAGCGTGGATGGAGCCCTCCCTGGATCTTCATTTGCGAAGCCTAGCCACAACGATGCACCTCTTTGAAAACTGTATCCAAAATACTTTTAACTCCACATAAGGTAAAGCTTTGCATTTTGGATGGGAAATTGCTTGCTAAAATTCTCTTCTAGGTCACAGAATCATATAGAAGGGAAAGAACTTTGGGATGTCTAGTCTGACCTCCTGCTTAAAGCTCATCCTGTTAGACCAGGTTGCTCAGGAATTTTCCAAGTTTTGAATATCATGGAGGATGGAGTTTTCACCATCTCTCTGGCAACCTGTTACGCTGTTCTTACCTTTTTTATTTCAGATCTCAGTGATCTGAAATCCTTAAGAAGATTCATGTCCTTCTATTCCCCAAGTAGGTTTGGCAAATATTCCTTGATGAGGAGAGGCTTGGGAAGCTAATGACCTGGTTTGGTGGTTTTTACTGGGACTCACAGAATGAGAGAGAGAGGAAGATATGAATGGTTATGGAATGACTTTTTGGTACTTGCTTTCTTCTTCCCACTGGTTGCATTTAGTATGCTTATTCTTCTGTTTTCTGCTCTCAAGCTTCATTACTAGGTCTGTGACAATGTCTTGCAAATAAAACTTCCTTCTGAATATTTACCTGTTTGCTGAAGTGTCATTCATGCATGGATCAAAATAATTTGACTTGCAGTTTTCATTTAAGCAGTAGTGTTTTATTCCTTCTTGTAAGTATTTTTTCTAGAAATCAACAGTTCATGTGAAACTATGGTAACCAGAAAGGAAAGCTGCACAAGCGTCTCTTGCATCTGTGTTAGAAGTCTGTCCTTACTTACCTAATAAAGGATTGACCAAAAAAGGTGGAACTGAGTTTTGCATATTGGTGTACCAAAATAGAAATGGTTTATTAAGGCAAATACTTCAATGATAATGGAAAAAATGTTTAGGGTTATTTTTCCTGCATGTGCTGCTGGATTGTGTTTTAATCTTCAATATTGTATGCTTAAGCTGCTCTTGTTTAATTAAGTGGGCTTGCATTCCACTGACCTCGATAAGCTATATTTTCAAAACTCTGATTTATGTTGGTATTTGTTTTAATTTTTAAAATGTTTATGATTATGTTTGTTTTGCTGATGTAAACAATGTGTGTATACTATATTACTACTCTACTGTGAAATAGAACAGATTTTGTAAACTGGAAGACCTGTGGCTTGACAGTTGAAAAATAATCAGAAAAATCAGCCTTTAGGCACTTTATTTCTTGCATTGTGTTGCATTGCATTGCATTGTCTTCCTGGTTTATGCTGCTCAGTTTTTATTCAGCAATGCAATGGTTTTATGAAAGTTGTCTACTTAGAAGAGTATAGTTGTGCCTCAGCAGTAGTTGCTGCTAAACAAAGTTTCAAAGGTGGCAAGAGACAGTTTTGTAATACATCAGTGTGATACAACAATGTCAGAAATATACTTGGAAATTCTCGTCTCGGTAACACTGTGGGTAGAAAATACAGCAAGGATTTAATATGCAGTAGGTCAGACATGAAGATTCTTCATATTCACCCTCAAATGCAGAAACATTTATGCAAAATTGGATTCTCAGGTGGTTTCTTTTTTCTTTTTTATGCTGAGGGAGTGTAAACTGAAGTGTACCTTACATTCAGAACTGGTTAGGGAAGTTTTGTTTACAGAGAGGATTTATGCATTCTTTCATAATCCTACAAATGGTCTCCTGCTGTTTGCTACTTCTCTACCTGATCTTAATCTTAAAAACCATTTGGGTGATATGCCACTTCCAAAAGTAATCTTCTAATCTTTGTAGTCATCTCTGTTTTATCCTTTTTGTTCTCTTTTTTCCCCCTGAAATATTACCTAGTCTGTCATACATCAATTAGAGCTCTACAAGGAAATTCCAGACTGCTATTGATTTGGATTAATTTATGCAGGCAGGCAGATCATGTCCACTTTTCTTTGGTTTCAGTCTATCCACTGGTTAGAAGTTGTGCAGGTGTTATTTGGAGTGTGTTGGAAGGGGTAAGATAAGATTTAGAAATTGTTAGAGAACAGATTCCACCCCTCAAGATTTTCTTCCAGCCTTAGCATGGTTAGTCAGATGCTGTTGTCAAAACCCTTCTAGACCTACTCCTTCAGCTGGATGCTTACCAGCCTGTTGTGGTTAGGTCTTATTATGAGCCTTTGCGCTCAATTTTTCCGTGGTTTATGGAGGCTGCAGTGTCGGTTCTGTACATGAGACCTTTTTATGGATTGTGGACCATCCTGTGCAATGATCTTAAGTCCCATACCTCCCATCTCATATCCTTCCTTGCTTCCGAGTTTTTTGGGACATACTGAGGCTACAGGACTCATGTCCTGGAGTACCTAATAATTAAATCACACATACTCTTTTTAGTCTCAGATTAATATTATCCTTCAGAGGTACTGAGAAATAGACCAAATAATGCCTGAACACATTGCCAGCCTCTCCACTCTACCTCACTTTAGACTCATTTCAGAGCATATTGTTTCCTTCTACTCTTGGAGGAAGACTTGAAGAGTCTTTTTTACAATGTGGAATAATTTGATTTTCTTTGGACGAGCTAAGATGATGCCAACTTGCTTCTTTAGGTGTTCAGGAAAAGGCTTTACCTGTTTATTGATCATAAACTGTTGCATAATGATTCTTTGCTTAATTCCTTACCATTTTAGAATTTAAATCTGAAAAAAACCTGGTCTGGTCTAGGTAGAAGCTACGATTTGTTGAAAATAAGCTTTTGTGTGAACAATCAAACTGATAGCCCCCCCTGTAGGCTGTGATTTTGCTTTGTAAAGTTGTAGCCTGTTAAGAAATACTAAATAATGGGAAAGCCACATGTATAAAATTTTGGGAGTTCTGTAGATCATTTCAGGTTGTACTGAGGATTTTAGCGATTTGATTTATTCAATATCCATTTATATAAGCCATGTTGGAAGAGGAGTTAATTTTCTGTTGTTGGATTTTGGAAGGCACTGAGCATGGGTAGGGGATATTGGTTCTCTGTTTTGCAGGTGTTCCTTAGGAGGACTGTTGTGAATATAGCTGCAATTGTTGCCGGTGCTCTTTCTCCTTAACTGCTGTTGAAATGTTTCTGTGGGACTTCCCTGCTTGGAGGCATGCCAAAATGAATGTGTGGGAAGACTTAATACTTGCTACTTACATAGCATTTTGTATGTTTAAAGTCTTCTGCAAATATTAACTAATCTTTATTTAACATTTGAGCCCAATTTGTGTCAGTATAAATCAGTAACAGCCAGTTATGACCCCTGCTTTTTTTTAATGTAGAAAGAATGAAATGGTGTAAGTAGTGTGGTTAAAAATAATCTTTATCATCTTATTAACATACCATTTTTGTCACTCTACCCCTCTGGCTTGGTGTGATGTAGAAAAAGTTATGAATAGAGTATAGTACTACTCTTCAGGAGGTCTGTGTGTTGTAGGATGCTTACTGCTGGAAAGAATGGCATTTTGTTCATTTTGTGTGTGGTATTTCAAGCTTTTCTGTGTTAGTTTTTGTTTCTGCTATATTAAGGTTTATTTCATTCAGTCTGGGGACCAGTAGCATATTCATAATAAGTACTGCTGTGAGAACAATGTTAATTCAGAGCTTGCTTCCTAAGAACCATCTGTCATACATCTTAAAATGTAGTCTTGAAAATTATTTTAATTACTTACTATATACCTTTACTAAAAGATTACTAAGGTTTTCTCTGTCTGTCTTCTGGCATTATAAATGGTAGTTTTTGGTTAACTGACATTTATCAAATATAACTGTTACGACAAATTCGTTAAGCTGTTAGTGTTTTGATTGCAGTAAGGTTCTCGTAACAAGACCAAAGTAGCTGTGTAAAGTTTTGCTAGGATCCCACACTCCACTTTGAAAGTTACTGTTATGTTGGGTTTTGTCTATGCTGTTGATCAGCTGTAAATGACTAGCCTGTTGGATAGTATTTTGGTGTAGCAGCATCTGAAAAACCAGCATATGGATTTAAAACAGATTTATAATACATAAAAATGCCCCCTTTTGAGTAGCAGTTTTTACAGAAAGTTATGTAGTTGTATGTTTCACCTTGTATTATTACCTAGTTTTTCTACTTGTTTTTCTTTTGAAGAGATTATACAATATTGTTTTCTTCAGGTAGTTCATGCATGAATTTATAAATGTGTCTTTGCAAATTTGATTGTCTATATTTTAAGCAACCTTTTAAAGAGAGACTTCAGCAGTTCTGATCTAAGCTTCAAGATTTTGTTATTCCAGCTTTTCCTTAGCAAGTTAAACACACAAAATTTTCAAGAACAGGTCTATAAATCACAAGTTGAAAACTCTGTGGACTAACAGGAAGAAATACTGAATTCAGGTCCACCTTAGTATAGGTGGAGTACTGTGCTAAAACAACTCTCGTTTTCTGCACCAGGACTGGCCTGGATACTTTTCTGTGGTGGTGTGTTGGAGATGCAAGACACTAAGGAGAATAATGGGAGTGGTGGCTAGGGTGTATTGGTCTTAAACTTCTAGCAGACAGTTGAAAGAAAAATTTCCTAAAATAATGTAGAAAGAAAAAATTGGTCTGATAGTAATATGTAATCTCAGTGAATATTCAGTTTGCAGAGTTCTGAGAATAAAATTCTGGTGTTAGTCTGTAAGCAAGTTTGAATTGCAACTGGTAACACACTAGTAGCTGAGTGACAATTTCAGAGATGTTTATGGAAGAAGGTCTGTTTTACTTTGTTTTGTCTTTGACCAAATAGTTTACAAATTTTAGATTTATTGGTATGTATTTGCTTTTGAGTTTTAGTTAACTAGGTTTTTTTGTTTGTTGTGTGAAGTTCAGTAGCTACAGAAATTAAATGGCTCAGAGATTTTTTTGACCTTCAGTCTCTAAAATTTAGCTAACTTTCTAAGAAAACTAGCATTGTACAGAAATCAATAGCATACATAATTATCCTGTATGTAGGCCTAGTGCTGTTCTAAGAATTCTTTTGATTTTAGTTAAAATGGAATGACACGGTATTTCTACTTGATTATCGTTAGACAAAATGTTAGTCAAAAGTCAGGTATGAACACAAATTTTTTTACTTGTTCTCTGATCATAACATGATTTTTAGAAACTACACTGATCAATGAAGAAAATCTTTAGAAATACAACTAGTTCTCCTTGCATACTCTTTACAGTATTAAACTGCTCAGTGGTTAGTGCTGTCTGACTGAGTGAAGCTAGTCTTGGCCTGATATTGAATAATGGCAGATTCTATAATGCCTGATATGTTGAAGCAGCATTGTAGTAATAATGGATTATAGAACCTAAATGAGACCACTCTTGGCTATACTTGGTAAAATGAGCTAGTGACTCTTCGTTCATCAGAGGGGGTTGGATGAGGGTGGGGGTAGTAACTTCTTTCTGTTGTGTCTCTGCGGCTTTTATTATTGTTGATGGCAAAGATGATCAGTTATTGGCTTGTCAGAATGTTTATTCAGCCACCACAAAACAGAGTGAATTATGAATTTTTGTTACTGTTGGAAAAGCAGAATGTCGGGACCAGGATTTTATGATGGGTAGCTGGCTTGGTAACGCTTGGTACTTTTGATTTAGGTGCTCTACTAAGTATGCATCATAGTGCTATAGCCAGGGGGGATAAGCTAGGTTTGGAGCAGTATATGGAAACTTTTAAAAAAAGTTGAAGCCTACCAAAACGGTATGGACACCTTTTTTCCTTTGACATAATTTGATATTTGCCTGTGTCTGCCTTGTGTCTCACTGACTTTAAAAAGAGCTGTTTTCTTTTTGTCAATCCAGCTCAACTTATTAAACTGTTGGAAAGCTAATTCTTTAAAAAAGAAATTAATAGATTGTTGCTTGACAAAAGGTCTGACAAGTGTCCTTGACTGAGATATGCCTAGGAGTAAACGCAGGGAGAAGGCAGCAGCAGGACTGTTCTTTCATCAGTAGCAACCTGTCTAATTTATTGTATTCTCAAACTACCATGGTTATCGTTGATAGTTTCATTATTTAGCGAAAAAGAGGATAGATAATAGTCTGTTCAAATTGGTATAAAACGTACTGTCAGTTAATAATTGAAAGGAATACTGGAAAAAATTTGAAATTACTAGTACTAGGCCAAGTTATGTGGCCGTCGAACAGCTTTGTTTTCTTAAGGTCAATGGCAACTGGAGAAGGCTTATAAAATATTGTGAAATAGAGAACTAACTGAAACTAGTGGAAGTGCTGAAATGGATTTTGTATAATGTATGTGTAACATGTTATGTTCTAAGTTTCCAGAACTAATAGTGTAAAACCTTTAAACCTTTTAACCTTTACTGTAGAGTATGATGGTTTTAAATATATACTAATTTTTATGATTTGGTAGTTTCTGCACAAAAGACTTAATGACATTTAGAGTAGAACAGTGTGTTGCAGGTTGTATGTTGGGATTTGAGTATTGCAATATAGTAGAGCATAGCCTAGAGTATTAGAAATCTGTGTTGGTTTTCTTTTTAAAATACCACTGTATTTTAATTTCATTACTGTAGACTCACAGTGATGGTTGAAGTTATGAGTTCTCCACCTTGTTTTGCATCTCTTCTCCCCCTTCCCCATTTTGCTTCATTTCTGGTTCTTCCTTCCTCCTGTCACGCTCCCTCGCCCCACTCCAGCATAGGTGTTCTTCTAAAAGAGCACTGAATTGAACTGATGCTTGATAAAGTTAGGGCTATTGCTGTCTGCAGTACTGGTTTTGGTATTGTTTCTGGCAGTTAATGCTTTTGTAATAAACAAAAAAATCATATTTTGGTGCCCATCCTTTGTGAAAAAGGCCTGGCAGCACTATGTGTAAATGAATAAAAAATGCCACATGGTACATGTTAGGAAGGTACTAACGGAAGGTACTAACTTACTCTGCCTGTTTGTACAATCAGTCTATAATTCTCAAGCAGGTTTAATGATGAATCACACATCTTCTGTTCAGGACAGATCTGGCATGTGTTTGTACAGAATTATCAGAAATGTAGTTGTGTGCATCGATCTGATATATGTGAAGGTTTTTATGAATGGATAAGCTGATACCATGTTGTCCAGGTATTAACAGTTTTGGTATTGCTGTCAAAGGACTCTTGCATGGTACTTCTATGTCCTCTTGGCACAGAAGGCAGATGTTTATGCAGAAACCTGGAAGATGGTGTGATTTAAATATCACGCCGCAGTTTTTGACTGTCTCTAAATTAGATCATCCTTCCTCTGGTGACTTCATTTTGGAATAAGATAGTTATTTATTCTGAAAATGCCCTAGAGTTACTTATAATGCACTGGGTTATTCTTTCCCTGAGTGTTGTTGTTCCTTGTGGACTGTGTATGATGATAGAAGTGAATTTTCCTGTTGGTCTGTGTTATCTACCTGTATTTCTTTATGGGATACAGCATGAAATTCCTAAGTTCAATTATTGTTGAAGTTTCTGATAACTCTAAATTATTACTAGAATATCAAACTTCTCTTTATTGAGAGCCTAATTATGATAAAGGCACAAGATATTTCAGAAAAGTCAGTACTACTGATTTTGCTTAATAAAGACTAAATTTTATGGTAGGTAAATACTGTCCATTTTATAATGGATGAATATTAGTCTTCTTATTCTAATTTAGTAGCAGTTACCTTCCTGAAGTAATACTTTATCCATGCCATTTTCATTTATTTCCTCCTTCTCCTTCATTCCTGCCCCCACATATATGCAATTCATAAATCTGAATGTCTTTTGACATCAACTCCTCTGTCTAATGGAATTCTCTGAAAGGCATGATAGTGCTGCCCTATTTAATTACATTAAAAAGAAAATAAATCTTTCTATTGCATTGGTGTTTGCTACCTCTCCTTGTGAGGTAAATGGTCTTCAGTGTAGCAGGTAGAAACAGGACTTGTCACTAATGGAGATGTAGGCCAAAGGGTCCACGCTAACAACAACCACTGATAAGGCATAGGAGACTCCATCAGGACCTTTAAAAATAAATGGAAAAGAAAACCAAAACCTGCTGAACTGAAGAAAGCCTAAGGGACACACTGGGTTTTAGGGACCCATTCATATCTGTGAAAGTAGAGCTGATAGCTTAGTACCAGTTAGGGCAAAAGACTGCAAACAAAACCAAAATGGTTTCCCTATTTTTCTGTCAGTATTATTTGGTTAGACGTGCTATTACCTATGCATTATTACAAATACATTTTTTGTTGTTGTTTTGTTTTGTTGGGCTTCTGTAGATTTCCATACCTATAGAAATGTGTGTGCCCAGAATCAACTTGGTCATAAATTCAAGTTCATAAAGCACTTCTTGGACTAAAATGTCATTTTTCTTTTGTATGTATTGTATTGATGGAGAGGATAAAACCCAAGCATTTATTCACTATCTCAGGAGAGGTTTGTACATTAGACCAGTCAACTTTAACTGAAATGATTAATTACTTCAGAACGAGAGGTATAGTATTGTGTTCTTGAGTAAATATTTATAAAATATTTTCTGCAGCATTATTTTCCCATTTTTGAAAAAAATACATTCTGCTGCTAATCTAACTTGGATGTGCAATAATGTTTGCTGCATAGGCTTGGGAAAACACAAGCCTAGAAAAGTGGTTGCTGAAGGCAGGTGTATTGATAAGCTCTTGAGGGAAGTGGGCTTTGTTGGCTCAAGTTGGGTGAGCATTGTAGCTCTTGCACTAGGGGAGGGGTTTTGAAACAGTATGTGAGTGTCCCTGATCTTGCTACTTGGTTTGTGTTGTTTTGGTGAGGGAAGCTTAAAACTGTTGGATGCTCTCATGTTTCAGTTCTTCAAAGTAGCCAGAACCACCTTGGTAGTTTGACTGTAGTGGATGGCCATCATTACGCTTTTGTTAGCTGTATTTAACTGTTTGCATTTTTGTGTACAATATAGCTAGCTTAAAGGTCTCCCTTAAAACTCATATTCCTCTAAGAAATTCTGTGATTTCTTGTCAGTAGCATTTTGGTCTGACATTTTTCTGGAGATTACACTGTCCAATTGTGTGTGTGTGTGGGAAATGTATGTATTTCAGTTCTTAATGTTTTCTCCTATTACTAAAATACATGAGATTCAAGTAGATAGCCTCTAGAAAAATGTTTTGGATGCCACAATATTCTTAGCTATGTAGTAGCTTTAATTTAAAAAAAAAAAAAAAATTTTTTTTTTCCTCCTTTTCTTACACCATGTCTTTCAGGGAACCATGGAAAGCTTGCCTCATCTGAAGGGCAACTGTTAGGTTAAATAGCCTGTTTTAAGGAGTAAGTTTCATATACTTAAAATGCTGTCCTTTTACTGTGTTTTTTAATAAATAATGGTGACATTTGTAAATATTTGTGGTGGGCAACCTTTTAAAATATATACACATTCTGCAGAAGGATTTCACTGATCATAATTTTTCTTTTAGCATTGGAACTGTGACAGAGATTTTCTTGCTATCCATTGATAAATCAGCTAATGAGTTGCTGCACAGATTTGTACTTTGTTGTACTCCATGTACTTGTAGGATTTTTAGTTCGTTAGAGAAGAATTGCAGAAGCATTCCAGAAGTTCCAAGCAATTGCCATAGGTAAAAGTGAGATTTAAAAACACTTGGAAAAAATGAAGAGCTCATGGTTTTCTTCTGATCAGTAAGGGATCATAAAGCATGTAGAGAGCCTGCACTACATGGCCAGACTGATTGTTGGAGATGGAAGAGTGAGTGCTATCTCTATGCTAATACTCAAGAAGGTTTTTAGAAGTAGGGTATCATCTGTTACAATGCATTCTTTTTGTCTTTCGCCCCTGATGTAGAAGTACAGGCAGCACTGAAGCAGTCATAGCAGAAATTTTTTCTACTGTGAAATGGCTGGAGTTTTGTATTGAACCTGGATGTTAATACATTTCTTCCAGCTCTGTAGTTTTATTTGGGATTTGGGTTCTGGGTGTTCCTTATTTTTTCTGGTTTCAGGCTGTTTATTAGAAAACAGGTGACGTATATGCAATGGCAGAAATTTTCTCATGTTTGAAAATTTGTGAAAGATTTGGTGGGGAAATTAATATTTTCAGCGTTTATTAAAATCTTCATGACTGATTTTGTACATCTGTGTGAAAAATACTTGAATTCCAGTATTCCCTGTGAAAGACAGGAGTTTTGCTAATTGTGGCTTAGCAAATGTTTCTAGTAGTAAGTTCTCTTCACTCATGAGAAAATGGATGTTCATCCCATCTTCTGCATGATTGAGGGGACAAGAATACCACAGTATTGCTGATTTGATTTTTCTGTTGGCTTTTAACTGCTAAGGTTAATGCAACTCATGGTCTTTCACTTTTTTCCCCCCTCTGGCACTAGCAGTGTGGGGTGATTGTTACCTGCCTGTGCGTGGCTACACGTTATTGATGGTGCTTTAATCATCCATAAGTGGTTTCTAGAGAACATCTTGAAGACATATTGTTTCCTTGGGGATTTATTGCATTTGCAACATCACACCTGATCCTGCTGCTTACAGAATAAGGTTATCAGCCATTAGTACTGAATATTTCAACATGGTCACTACACAGTGTTTCTCTTCTCATTTGTGGTTTCCGTCATGCTCAGTATTAAGGCTCTTTTACCTAGTGTGTTTACACTTGCTGACAGAAATGCTGTTAGATTTGTACATAATGAAATTTTCTGCAAGATCTTTGTCTGAATTTTTCTAGGGAAGATAAAAGTTCTGTCCCTTTTTTTTTCCCCTAGTAATCAGTGTCTTTGAAAAGGTACTTAATAGAAATGCTTTATATTGTTTCTCACTTTAGTTTTGTGTGCTCTAGAAACTGCAAAATCACATCCAGAATTTATAGGTTTTTGCCTTCATGTTGCTTAGATGAGAACTGTTAACAAATAGAATGTCATATTGCACGTTAGAGGCTATGTGATAGAGATCATCAAATGGCATTTCAACCCCTGTGCTTTAAAACATATTTTAGTTGTTCATTACTTACAGCATATACCCATATTGTCTTACTTTAAGACATGTCTACCTCCAGCACAGCAGTCTTTAAACCATTGCTCCTTATATAAAATGAGATTGTGATTTATTTTAAAATACTAATATTTCTTTAGTCTGTTGTTTTACTGTACATTTTGGGAATGGTAAGAGTCAAAACTTAAAATTGTTCTTTTTGTTCCAGAAAAGGGAACCATGGTAGTGCATGAACTGTGTTGGTATGTTAATTGATCAGAGATTTGGTTTAAGTAGTCTGCCAGAGCATTTCTTTGTCTTCTCTTGCTTGACAAATACTGCTTTCCATTTTGAACAAGAATATTGTTTTGATAAAGGAAAACCATTTAATGGCATCACTTTTTGATAGTGATTGAGGGGTGTAAATATCACAATCCAAGAAATACTTGGGAGATTTCTTGAGCTGGGAGTTGCTGCTTGAGTTGCTCCAAGGAGACACCTCATGTAAAGTGAATTACCTGATAAGTCCTTCACCTTCTTCAGGGTTATTAGAGGAAGTGCAAATACTTTAGTATCTGCTATTGGAAATAATAGTGGACAATTGTATCTTTCTGTGCAAAATGATCTTTTCTGTTCTAGTTAAACTTAGGGAAATTGATTCTTGAGGAAGTAAAATGAAGATACGTTGATGTCATTAAAATCCTTAATTTATTCTATACAGTTTTTCACCTATCAGTGTCAAAGCCACTTTAATTTTCTCCCTAATGTGTTCTTTTGAGGAATTTGAGAGGACTAACTGTAATTGCAATTCTAAGATGTGTACACTCAATTGGGCTGCAATACAGAATTAAATATAGAAATACTGTACTCTAAAGACTAATAAAAAATTTTGTTGTTTTAGAATGTAACTTGTAGTCTGTAGTCATTATGCAGTGAAGAACATCGTTATATGGTCTGATAGAGAATGACATACAATTATTTTGATGGGGAGAAGAGTTAGTATTTGTATATGCTACAGGGAAGCCTGGTGACATTCTCTTAAGCCTAAACTGGTAGGGTGTTTGTGGATTGGATTTTTTGTAGTCAGTGTAAAATGCCAGAGTATTCATTAACTGTGTCCAAGGTGTTAAAAGAGTTTTTTATTTGTGAGACAACATGAGATTTGAGGGAGTACTTTCTGTTTCATTGTATCACTACTTACAAGGTTGAAAAGACTTCTTTAAAGCTTGTCGCTGGTAGTATGTGTTTACCGTGTGTCAATTCAGTGCTAAGGCTTGAGATCTAATTTTAAACATTATGCGTTCTTATTTTTATTAATACGCATGTAACTTAATTGGAGTTAATTCTCTGGGAGACCTGTGCAGAGTTCTGTAACTTGAGTGGTATCTCTGGTTCTTAATTGTTTTTAATTTCTCAGATGGTGTTTGTGTTTTGTCATTTTATTTTGCTGTTGAAACAAGTGTGATGTTGCTGTTGTTGTGCTTTCATCCTTGAAATGCTCCAGCTATGTTCGTAGACCTTCCCCTTGCATATTAGTAAAGTTCACGAGCAGATAATTACTTCTTGTTCTTCAGTCCATCATCAGTCTTCTCTGACCTTTTTAAAGGTTTTGTGTTCTTGTTTGACGACTCCTCTGCTGGTCTGCTGTTCTTAACTTTGTTCCTTCCCTTCAGTAAAGACGTGCAGAAGAGGAATTCTGTTTGTTTGTGGCCTAGCAAGTGTATCTTGCTATGATCAGCTGCAAGAAGTGCTTACATATCTTTGGGGTTTTTTTCTTCTGCCTTGTTTTCTTAGCAAGCTGTGTATTATACCAGATTCTGCAGTTCTTGAGTAGTTTTTACACTTAGCATATAAAGTCTTATGCTAATTCACAGGGTAATAAAATTTAAGTTCTGTAATTAATTTTTTTGGCAGGCATCTGCTTCACAGTAATGAATTGGTAGCAGTTCCTAAAATGTCTATTGACTATCTAGGGAATTGTAGGAAAGTTGGCATTTAAAAATGTTTCTTAAAACTGAATGAAGTGGGCAGCTTTATATTAACTAATCTTTTCTCAGAAAAACTTACCAAACTTCTAGTTGAACTATTCTATATAAATATATACAAAAATAAATAAAAGATGGATTGTCTTTCTCTTGACCTCTGAATTTGAAGGGTAATTACTTCCTCGTAATCACAAACCCACACTGAAATTAAAAATAATGCTAAGTGTAGAGATCGTATTTGGTTGGTTTTTTTTTTTAAAGAAGAGAAACTACAACAAGAAAAAGCTAAAAAAACTGAACACCAAAGCAACCAACCAAAGAAAAAACCCAACTTGTGATTGTATTATCTATTTATTGTTCTCTTTAAGTCTTCACAGCAGTTGAAAACAGTGGCTCTGACTGCAGGTTCATTTTAGTTTGCTTGTAAGACTATTTAATGATCTAGGATTTTCATACCCTAGGGCGAGATTATAGCAAGTGGAGGTCAAGCTGAACAACCACCAGACCTAATTTACACTTGGATAGAAGTGCTCATGTCTAACAATTAGATTGAATGTTATTACCTCTTTCTATAAATTTTGTTAAGATTGGGTTTTATATTGTTTCAAGATCAAGGCAGTCTGATCAAGAAAACATCCTCTGAGTATAATGCTAGTCTCACCTTTTGGGTTTATGAAATCAGGCAGAATCGGGTATACATATTATGACCCCGACATGCTTGTTGTGGTGGGGGTAGGAGGCGTGCTTATAGAATGGCTTAGTTTGGAAGGGACCTTAAAAGATCACCAGGTTCCAATGCCCCTGCCATTGGCAGGGATGCCACCCACTAGACCAGGTTGTCCAGGGCCATATCTGACCTGGCTTTGAACACTGTCAGGGATGGGGCATCCACAACATCTCTGGGCAACCTGTTGCAGTGCATTACCACTCTCCGAGTGAAGAATTTTTTCCTAACATTCAATCTAAATCACCCTACTTCAGTTTGCACTCATAACCACATGTCCTATTGCATTCTGACCAGGTAAAATGTACTCCACATAGAGTATTTTTCTTAATGTATAAACTTTCCTTGCTGTAATGGGGGAAGAAAAAGATCTTGGAAAGATGTAATCACTTTGATTGTTTACATTTGAGTCTTTCAAGATAGATTAAGTGTGTTTCAGTAGGATTATTAAAATTGCTACTTCAGATCAATTGATTAGTTAATAACCCATGTTTTGCAACCTGTGTAATAGATTATGTCCAAAACAGTGAGAGGTTTTTCATATAGGTTAAGTATTAAACCTTACTCTGAAATGTCAATACAAAGTTACGCTTAGTTGTATACGGACAAATAAAAAGAAAGACGGTAAATATATTTCTGTCAGAGCATTGTCTTACTATATCTAAATGGTGATTGTAGCTGTCTTATACATGAAAAACTTATTTGCCATTAGATGTCATGATTTGGTGGTGATTGCAAGCTGTTGGTAAAAATTATTTATGAGGAGATCATCTGTTAGCCATAAGTAAGAGCAGATTCTGCTGAGTTCAACACAGGAGTAATAAATAATTACGTAATTGATGGATAACTAAGTAAAAAAAAACAACCTGCTCTTGAATAAGTAGCTAGGGTGGCTAAGTACCATAGTATAGGGAATAAAACTGATTTAATTTTGTATTTCAGAAGCTTAACAGTGTTGTAAAGAAAGTACATTAACTTATTTCAGCATTGCATCATTTTAGCAATGTAAAATGGAGCAGAAAGATCAACCCAACCTGAAAGAGGTATTGCCTGTTTTAAAAAATTCCTCTTCTGTCCACCTTTAAAATAGATGAAATGATAAAATTACTGAGAAAAGCCAGAGAAACTAAAGTAGGGCTGAAGAAACCCTGTACACTTAACAGTATGTTGTGTTCTCAACCATTGAGTTACCTATTTCTGATTTGAGTGTGGGGAGATGGGGACGTATGTATTTGATACAAAGTGGAGGAAGAGACGCCTATGTTAAGAGTAGGAATGCAGTTAATTATGAAACCATGGTAATTGTGAGGGAAGACGGGATGGCAGATACAGCACTTGCAATTCTTGTTTTAATAATTGGAGGTAATTTCAAACTGGTAAGTCAAATAATGATCATCAACAGAAAACCGCAAGATGATAATACGGTTCAGATAAATTATTAGTAGTGAGTGACTCAAACATTTTTCCATGTAGTTGTTGCATAACTATAGATTTTGATAGTCATCCTCTGATGAATTCTGCCATGGTTGTTGTTTTCCATCCCTCTGTTGGAGATTATCACCCATGTAATGAAAGACAGCAAAATTTGATTTGTCAGGGCTTTAGTCCTGCCTATGCAGGATATTAGCTGTAATTGACAGTGAAGATGAGCTGTCATTAATAAATCTGACTGTAAACCAGAGCATATGAAATGTGAAAACTTGTGTGTGAGAAGTGAAAACTTGGTTGTTTGTTTTTTTTTTTAGTTGCTCTTGTTTTTTTTATAATGGAGTGGTAGTATTTGATCTAGTTGGGTAGCAGCCTGTTAAGAGTCCAAAGAAAGGGCTGTTCAGCAGTACATTTATCTGAATTTGCCACACAATCACAAGTATTAAGCTTCTGTACGAATTAAAATATAGCTGCTGTAAATACAGTCAACACTTGAATGAAATGTTATTTTATATTTTATACTAACTTACCAACTAACTTTTAGCAAAGAAGTATGGAATTTTTGATATGCCTTGTATTAAAGGAGCTAGTAAACCATGACAACTAAAAGGAGGTGGATCTTATGTTTACAATATGGTAAAAACAATAGCTTGAGTTCTTCACTTGTGCTGAAGTTTCCTTTTTTTTTTTGTCTTGGCCATAAGAAAGAAAAAGCAAAAAAACCCACAACCCCCAAACCCTAGTATATTTAGCATGTGAGAGTTGTTTTATCTGCTGGAAGTGAGGTTATAAGTAATCAGTCAGTACCTCAGAGTTCTAGAAATCTGCTGCGAGTTTCATACGTATAACTCCAAAAGTATGGAGCAATTCTCTGTTGAGCTAACTGATGCTATAGGGTACACTTTGAGAATGCCTCTCGTGGAGTGGGGGAAGGGGAGGAATCATAGCACATGTAGCTTGTTTAAAAGACATCTGGCACTGCTGCTCTCTTTTTTTTTTTTCCCCTTTCCCCCCTCCTTTTAAAAAGAAAATACAGGAAAAAAGAGGATGAAAGTAACTACCTTATCTCAACAGCTTCTACTGTGTTCCTGAGCTAATAAGCATGGTAGTTGTAGTTTTAAAATTATTTCCCTATGTATTGAACATTGCTTAAGTAAAATATTTACTGCAAATTATGATACTTGTATAATACAACCAGTAAATTTTCAACAAAATATAAATTTAGCTGTACACCACAACTGTCTTTTGAAGGAGGAGGGAGCTACTAGCTTTATTTACATGGTGAATTTACTCAAGAACAAGCACATAAGGGCATTGTCTTTTAATATTATAATATATTTATTATCTTTGGATTAAATGAAGAAACCTGATGTTAAGTTGTGGTTGATATAACAAGCTGTATATTTTGTATTTTAGGTCTATGTGGAATGGATGCTCCTAATGCACAGTATTTGAGAGAATTACAAAGGAAGATAATTTTAAAAGGATAGGTCTCACTAACCGTTGCTTCAGAATATTTTATACACATGGAGAATTTTTCTGTATTTGTCAGCTTACTCAGTAAAATGAGTTTGGTCTCTAAAAAAAAAATGGTTTTGATACATTTTTTTCATGTTAGCTTTCATAAAACAGGCATGATACGCTGTAGCTCTCCAAGTTGGCACAGTTTGTTACCTGCCACAAGTAAGCAATTACAGAGTTGAGAGAACTTATTGATTTGAATAATGCCAATATTTTTGCAGTGTTCTTAGGATGAACAGAACTGACCACACTGGTTTCCTCTGGCAGTTTAGTGAATGTCAATAACTAACTGTGGGTCTGCATATGTGAGGCTTCAGCACCAGTCATCTCCCCCACAAAAAAATTAAGAAGGCTCTCTTCTAGGATGAATACAGAAAGAGAGGATGATTTTTGGACTTGGTGATGACTGTGGTGTTTTTGGTTTTTTTTTTTAATCTGGTATAGAATTCATTTATGGATTATTATCATTCTGCATTGTGGATATATTCAGTTCTCTAAATCGTGTGGAGGAAAGCCATGCACATCGCAACTACTGTTTCATATAAAATTAGTATTCAGTGCTGCAAATCTCTGAACAAATCAATTGGGATTTTAGTCCAAATGTTATGAAGGAGAACAATAACAAAATGTTGGGTAGTTATGACTGAGGGTGTATGGAGCACAGATGTTTTGAGGTTGACAGAATTGCAGAGAACTTTTAAATGAAAGATAACAAGGTTTTTATCTTTATGTCTTCTGTTTTATAGGTGAAGCCAACTTTTCTATACCTGAGTAATTTTATTTTGTAAGGATGATTGTTTTGATTGATTGTTGAAAGAGCCATAATCCAATTATGAAAGGCTTAGGTTTTAGCTGTTAAACTTCTTGGTTTAGAGATGCAGCACAATATGAACTCCTTTATTCTGAAGTAGTGATTTTCCTTTCTGAAGGCACAGATTTTCATTTGAGCCAGGGAAGGATGGACCGCTGCTCTTGATTGTTTACGCAAGCAGCAAGGTAATGGCAGTTTTTGGAGCTTCACTACAGAGTTCTGTACTGCTGTTGTGAGACTGACAGAGGCAGTAGGCATTCAACTGAGAAGAGGATGACAGGAGAGCACAGTGCAGGTGGGGTGCAGAGCAGCTGTGTTCCTGCAGATGGCCCAGAAGGAATCCCAGAAAGTTATGCTCTGTCTGTAGCCCAGGCCTGTCACAAAGCAAAGCAGGGTCAGTGCAGAGGCAGAAGTCGGGATCGAATGGAACATAAAGCTTTCTTACACATCAGCGCATCCCTGCCCCCCACTCCTTATATTTTTGTTTGTTGTTGGGTTTTTTTTTAGTTATTTTAAAGATCTAGTTAAGACTACTGCAATTTGTCTTGTGCTTATATTCAGTTCTGTTTGTTTCTGTGCTGGACTTGAAGCTCGAGTTACTGTCTGGAAGCAATTCATCCATTTTTATGTTGTGTGAAGCTTTAGCTAATAAACTCTGGTGGATTTAAGCTGACAAAACACTGGACAGAGCTGTTTCTCCTCTTTACTTCTTGTCGTAGAAGGCTCGTGATGACAGTGTGAAAGAGTTCAGTGGGCTCCTGAGAGGACTGGCCAAAGTACACTATAATCTGGGCTGGTATGAGCTGACTCTGGGAGATGTGCTTGAGAGATTTTACTTCCCATTCTTCAGTAGTGTTACATTATGGAGTTTTTCCGTATTTCATTCATCTAGCATTGACTGTATCTTATAGTAGCAGTTGATGCTATTGCAGTATGCACTCTAGTCCACCCTCTAGAGCTTGGTAGTCAAATGTAGTTGTGCTTAGAAATGCCCAATGGACACAAGGCACTAGTGACCTGAACTTTTCAAAGGGGAAAACCTGTATGGTAGGAGGGGTGATCTGAGACTCCTATAAAGCAGGACTACTTTCAGGCTCACACTGATCAGTGGGAAAACAAACAAAAAAAACCAGAACTTGCCAGGTGGGATGCCTTGTCAGATGGAAACACCTGCCTCTGCTCTGGGTACTAAAGTATCATCGCTGTTGGCTGTACATTTGAACAGTGCTTATTTTGTTGTAGGCTTTTACTGTGTAGCTGGCTATCTGCTTGGTGTGGACAGTGCATTTTCATACCTAGCTTTTAAAAGAGCCAAATTTTTGAGGGAATATGCAAAGGACTATATTTTTAGAAAATCATTGTGCAGAAGGGCATGTTGATCTGTTCTGTAGTTTGGTTTGAAAAATTAGTGCATTTAGGCAGCTGGGAGGTGTGCTTGCCTTGTATCAAAAATGAACTAGCATTCTTCTTTTGGCTTGTTTAAGTAGGCATATGTGGCCTTTTTAAAAAAAAAAAAAAAAATCTTGGTTGTCATCCGACTTGGCTTTTATTCTTCCTGAGAGCCTCATTTTCCACGCAGTCAGACTAACATCTGGAAGCCATCTCTTCTTTGGCAGGGAAATATGTGACAGACACAATGAGGTGTAACTTCTACTTTTGTTATCTTACCTTTGCCTTTTTAAAAAGACATCCAAACCCAAACCATTTTAAAGATGTATGGGAATTTCAGATGTGTTTTATCAAAGCTTAGTAATAGTGTTGGGCAGAATAATTATAGACTAATAGAGATATTTTCCCCTTTAAGAAGGGGTAATAGTTGTGTTTTATGTGCGTATCAAGTGTTTTAGACCCATGTTTTACTGAACAGTGAAAACTACTAAATACCAGTATAAAAACTTCATATGAAGATTCAAACCATAACAGTATATTTATATTTCAAAATAGTATTTAACTTACTGCATTAAAGATACCGGTGTTATTAATGGTACATTAATGAGTAATCCTATGACTGTGAAACACTGTAGCAGGCTTGTTTCCTTCCATAATAGTTGTTGCACATATTTAATAAAACAACAGAACACCAAAAAAAGTAGCTTTAATGAAAGGGAGACTACTTGATGGTGAAGTTGAGGTTGGCAGAGTTAGAGTGATACAGAGTTCTGTCCTTGTATGTCACTCACTTTTCAAATCTTGAAACTTGGGGTGAAATCTCAACCTTCACTTTAGGTTTTACATATACCTTTTAATTTTTTTTTCTATTTCCCCAAATAAAGTCCATGTAAGCTTTTGCTTTCACAACATTGATCTGTGAAGATAAATTTTGCTTTATGTTTACTGTTGTGTACCTTACCTCTGGGGACCTGTTTTCCGCATGCTTGGTTATTTCGTGGCTGCTCTCTTGGGTTGTGGTTGTCACCATCAGCTGTTAGCTGGGCTTCTAGTCTGGACGCTGGGTGTATGTGCCCTCTGCTATGTAATGAAAATGCAGGAAATGTATGTGAAGAAGGGAGTATGGAGAAACCTTTGAGGGGGGAAGGGCAGGAGTATTAGCAGTAGGGTACTTCTCTTGGTACACGAGGTCTTGCCTTGCAACAGAGCTCTAATGCTGCTGAGGATGCACAGAAATTGGCAAGCTCGTTGTTGGTTTCGTTGTAAAAGGGTAGAGTTTAGTTCAGGTGCCTTGGTTACTGTATCTTGCATGGCTGCAGGAGGAATTGATTCAGTTGGCTGATCTAGTGGAGAGCTAATCATGATGGGAGGAAGTGTTGTGGGTTGGTGTTTTTTTTATATGTTTGTTTTTCATAATTTGCTTGCTGCTTGTTCATTTAAGTGCTAGAGGTGAGCAGAAACTTCCCTGTGTGTTTAGGGAATGGAAAAGAATACTGCTGTTTTCAGCAGCAGCCCAGAGTGTTACAAAAGCGTATTCTGAGATGGCACTTTCTCTCTTAATCAGCACGCTTGTTGCATGCACTAAAGACCAAATATTATAAAAATTGAATAAAGAGCAGACCAGGGAATAAAATGTAGTGTGATGGCATAGTATCAACAGCTACTGTAACATTGCTTTTTTTGAGAGATGAAGAAAAAGATGTGGACAGAAGTATTATGGAGAAGGTGTAAGAGCTAGAAGTTTAGAAAAAATAAATGGTGAAGAAAGACTGAAATGGTAAGACATGAATTAGGCCATTTAGGATCTTTGTTGGAGTGTTAGTTCTTCATAACTTTGGTACTGTGGACTGTTATTGTATACACAGACCATGTCTCTGGTAAGCATGGAAGAATGTAGATTGATGTTGAATTCAGGTGGTCTTATAAAGAAATTACAAGACTCATTTACTAAGCAAATAGTACAAAAATAACCACACATCTAAAGGTATTAATTGCATTATTGTTCAGTTTAGTCTTGATTATGATAGCATAATATGATCAAAACTGCTGATACAGTTATAACTAAATTGTGTTAAAGTGTTTGTTACAATACAGAATGCTACTTGTAGTATGTTTTCTGTATTTTACTCTAATTACAGAACTGCTTTAAAGCTTGTTGGCAGCTAAAATATTAGGTTGTGTAATATTAGTAGAAATAACACACTCCTTTCAGGGCTGTAGGGCATGTCATACATCAAAATCTCACTTAACAATCCACTTACGAAGGTGAGTGCAAAAGTAATTTGAAGGAGTATACTTAGTTTGGGGGAAAAATTCCCAAATACTCAGCCCTTATTTTATAAAACAAAAGTTTAGACATGCTGGTCTCTCACTAAAGCAGTCAGGGGCATAATGTAGCTGATAACAGCCTTCTCTTCTAAAATATTTCAAGGGAAAATATTGGATATCTGATCCTTTATTTAAATTTTACCTGACTAGCATTTTAACTGTTGTTGCTGCATAATTGGTTCTGAAGCATCAGCATCTCTCATTCATGGATAGATAAATAATGCAGGGGTGAGCTTCAGCCAAACACTTCAGCATCACAATTTTACAAGTTCTGTTCTGAATTAAGAAAGTAAGGTCCTTGATTTTTGCAGGTATTTAATTGAATTACAGAGGGAAAAATCTATAAATCACTGAACAGCCATTCTGTGTTTCCAGAATCTTTTTCCTGGCCACGCAGCTGTTTTGAAACTTTTTTTCTGGGATGGCAGAGATGTATTGTAAGCGCTTTACTGATTTGCTTTATAAACCCTCCAGATAATGGATGCCAAGCAGCAAGAAGAACAATAAAAGTGCTTGGGTAGGGAACCAACCCCAAACCAAGCTCCATCTTCCTGAAGATCCTTGCTCTGAACTTGCTAATACTCTAGTTACTGTGTTTATACAAGTGTATGAAACAAAAGCTTCTGGGATAAATTTTTTTGTGATTCTTCTTGAATTTGTGTGTGTGCGTGTATGTATATATATATATACACATATATATATATGCATATTATTTTAACGAAGGCTGCTCCCTGAATCAATGCTTGTTTAACCTGTTTTTTGCATGCAGTAGACATTGTGAGAGGACAGGTAGCACTCAGCAGTTGCTGATTGCATATGTGTTATGATGTCAAATGGGCTGGTTAATTTTGTCAGCTTTTACCGGACTCCAACATTTGGACAATATGTTTGACTAAATCACAGCCATATCTAAATTATTTATGTTTTAGTGAAGAATAACGTTTTAAAATTTACATCTGGTTTTCAGTGAAGACATTTGAATTTTTTCTAGTGTTTCATGCTTGGTTTTTATTAGTCAAATTACTTTAAATAGAAACTTTTCATGCGTTGAGTTGGCAGCATTGTGTATAATTGCTGTTCCTGGACTACTTACGTTGTTGCAGTGGTTTGGTTTTTTTTAAATTTCATTAATGATTTTTGGCAAAAGTTTAAATGGAAGGTACAATAAAGGTATAAATCATTTCTGGTACTAAAATATACTTTGAAATTCTTCTGTTTGCTTTTAAAAACTAAATCCTGAAACCAGTTTTACGATAGCAGCTTGTATGTATTTCTGTCTTTACGAACCATTGAATCAAATGTGTATATGCGTTTATTTCAGAAAAGACACAGGAATCTTTTGGTGCCTTTTTGTAATTCAGATACAAATTTAAGGATATGTGCTGCAATATTATTGCAGTTTTAGCAATCTATTATAAAGTTTACTGTGTAGAAATAACTAGGTCAACCTCTGGATGACCTGTCTTTTGGAGTTTCTTCAGTTAGCTTTAGGCTAGAGCTCCACCTTGTGATCTTTCAGCAGGATACATTTGCTTTTTATAGTTAATAATTTAATTATGATCTCACAAAGTTGAGTGACTTCAGAAAGTTTTCACAGAGTTGAGAGATCTCAGTATCTGCTTGGGAAAATCGAAGTTGGAATTCTGTGAATGTGAAAAAAACTCAACAAGGAGCTACGTTTTACAGTGCTTCAGTTTAGATTTTATTAAAAGATAACTTGCTTAATTAGAGCGCATTTACCAGCTAACATAGATTTTCACTGTTTGGAATGACATTTGCAAGAATGTCATTTTCAGCAGACTACACTGGATGAAAGTGGTATATTTTTAAAGTTCAGATAGGATGCTTATGGACCATTTTTTCCTGTCTCATGGACTTCCCAGACTGGTTGCTTTGAATGAGTCATCAAGCATGCATGAAGACGACAGGTCTGGCAGTAGTCTTGAGTTCCCATAAGGCATTTTCTGAGGTCAGAGATAATGGAGAATGACCAATGTTTCTACTCCCATGCCAAAACAAGAGGACATCAAATAAAATTGGAAAGTGATAAATACAAAGCAAAGAACATGCCTTGTGGTAGCATGGCGTTTAGCTGTGGGAGATCTTGTGTGGAATACCATTGCTGCTGAATGTTGAGTTCAAACAGCAACGGGAAATATTAATGGGAAAAGTAAGGGGTTATAAAATATGGAGAAAACACCTCTGGCTGAAAAAAATTCTTGAGTTATTTCTTGATGCCAGGAAGGTATTCAGGGAAAACATCACTGAAAAGAACAAAGCAAAGGTTTCTTGGACAGCCTCTGTTTGGATACTGCCACAGAGGGCATGCTAGGTTGACTCTGCTGATTTAGAAGGAAAAGTCCGTGCCATGTCCTGGATGTATGTGTAAATCTCTTCAAATTATGCTTTACTGGGACAAATGCAAAGACTTTTTTTGGTCATTGTTGGAGTCTGAGCGTGATACTGGAGATTCCTTACAGCCTTACCTCCTATCTTCTTGCAAGGCGTTCATCTGTAGCTACTGTTTTCCGTAATACTAGGTTATAGTTGTATTCATGAGGGCCAAGTTTCTTTTTCCTTCAAGAAAAACAGTTCTTGAACTGTAAGTCTTGATAGCTTAATGCTTCAGCATCTAGCAGGAACTTGATGTTTCTTTCCCACTTTTATGAGGTGGTTCTAAACAAACATGTTTGTGTTTCGTTTGTACTAATATTAATGATTCTTGAAAGTTTAAGTGGGTATAAACTGCAGTGAGCTGGTTTTGTCAAGTGATTTCTTTGACTTTTTTGAGGTAGGGAATATATACTTTAATAATTTACCAATTCTTTTTCATAGTTTTGTTACTAATATTTTTCTTTAAAATACTGCTGTGATTTTAAGAAACTTTACTGAGAATTTCTGCAAAATTTTATAAGACAATAGGTGTGCTTTCCATAAGGGGAGCTAAAAATGTGTAAAATCTGTTGACAAGTAGATGGCTTGCTTTGTTTTTCAGTACTTTCACATTTTATGGAATAGGCAGTTTTAGCGTTGTAAATAGGCAATATTCATAAGACATGATACAGAATTTGTAAACATTGTGATTGTCAGTGTACCAGATGTGTTGCTTCTTAACATTGAGAAAAAAAAAGTGAACTAGAAAAAGTCAGAAAACAAAATGTTCATAGACAGGTTGAACTTGAAACTTGAGTAGTGTGGTTTTTGAAGTTTGCTCCTTTTTTGCTTTGCACTGGGACTAAACCATGAGCAAGCCTCAAAACGGACTGGCGTGGAATGGATCTCTTTTCCATTTATTTTTCTGTTTCTTTTTTTCTATCTTTCACAGTTGCTCTCCTTCCCACTCCCCTTTTTTACTGAGGTACACTGTACCTCTGAGCGGGTGCTAGCCTGATGACCAAGGCATTGAAGTGTGCTGTCGTATTTTTTCAAGTTCAGATTGCTGACAGCAATCAAAGCAAATCTTAAAAATAAATGAATACTAAGCATATAATCCAAAGTGTAGAGCATTTTGATGTGTCACTAACTGAGCATATAGTTTTGCAGACATTCTGGGTGGTATAGTAGCTCCTTGCCACCAAAGAAGGGAATTTTACTCTTCCCTCCCTTGCTTGTGGCTACACAGTCTTGGTGTTTCCCATGCACTGGCTCCAGATACCTGCTCTTGAACCAGTTTAACCTGATTATCCAGGGGGAAAAAGATCTTGAGGTGTATTTTGACCATTTTATTGAGGAATTGAATTGGGTGATACTGAATGGCAGATCCTACAAAGATAAATCACTGGGTAGAGGATGTTACCCTGCCTGTGAATGACTATTTGCTAGCTAGAGTGTATAAATGGAGCAGGAGAGGATGAAGCACACTGGTCATGTGCTCGTGTAGTTTTAGAGAAGGGAGGAGTGGGGTGACAAAGGTTGCTGCCATTCTGCAACAGCAATGCTTTTGAAGTTTTTTATCTACTGCTGTGTTGTGGATGGAACATGTTTTAGTAGTTGCATACTATCTTGAGATTCACCAGCCTGTCTTGAACCTCTTTTTTCTTTCCACTCTGGTTCTCTGCTTTTATGTAATTGTGTGAAATGCGAAAAAAGAGAACATATTATGTTCAGGGTTTATGGTTTCTCTCAGCTCTGTAAATTTTGGAAGCTACAGTGGCCCCTAGCATTCAGAATAAGCACTTGCAGGAAAAAAAGAACAGTCTCTATCTACATGCTTGATTGAAATGCAGTCTCTGAAGCATAGCTACCAGGTATTAAGCAATATGTGCTTAGCATGCAAAAGTAAATCTTTCCCTCAAGTACCTAATCACTCCAGTAAGCTGTAGAGTCAGCAGACTTTGACTCTGAAGTTTATTCTTGCTGTTGTATTGTTAAAATACCTGAACATCACGCTTTTCTTAATTAAACTGTTTAAAGGTTGGCCTGAGGCACACAGTCCTCATGTAAAACTTTACCTTGTGTGGTTAAATCTTGCATTTGAAGTATCCAGTGAGGGGTCTTCCCCCCCCAACATAGGAAAATTAGATTAAATAACTAAATTTTATGAATAGATGACTACTAGGTTGTAAAACAAGTATATAATAACCTTATGTTTTATTGATAAAATGCCATGCTGTTTCTGATGTTTTCCTTTATAACATGTGGATGGTATTACCTTCCTTGATACTCTTACAGTCTTGTCAAATGCTTTAAATGTTAAAACTGCTGTAAGCCTTGTTTATCAACTCTGGGAGACAGGGAGATGTGAAACGGCTGGTTGTAAGAACTTGTCATAAGAGCTTATCTTTGTGGAATATGTCATGGAAGTTTAGAAATCAGAGATAAAAAGTTAGTATATAAAATGTCCTTTAATGTACATGTGCTGGGCTTTTAAATTTAACCTAAAATCTGGTTTTAGTTTAGTTAACTAACTATCCTAGTATTGGTAAATCTGGGCTCTGCAGTGCGTAGTGTTGCAGTTCAGACTTAAATCTGGTATAGACTTAGAAATAAAAGTGAAAAGCTATTAATTGCAAGGTGTTAATGAGAACCATTCAAGTTTGCTCAGCCTATTCAGAATTACTCTTCCCCCCGCCCCAGTGTTTCTGTGTGTTATTTACAACATTTGTGGAGGTGCTTTTTGGTAAGATCATGGGAGGAGTCAAAAATATGAAATCTTTAAACAGGAGAAGCTTGGTTGGAGACAGGGGGCTGGTGTGATCTAGATTTTCTGTGTTTCCAACTGATTTACCCCTCATGTGGAAAATATTTTCACTGTATGTATTTTTTTTTTATTATAGAAGTTGTCCACAACAAAGGAAGAAAGAAAAGTAAGCTTGTACTTCAGACTGGTTTTTGAATATCTTTCTAATACAGTGGTGTTCCAGAAGATGATAAAGAAATGATAGCAGCACCAGAAATACCAACTGATTTTACTCTCCTTCAGTAAGTGTTCTAAGACTTCGCAGTTTGATTTTTAAATATATTTATTCTTCTTAGTGTTAATACATATGATTGTTTTTCCTTGGAAACAAAATGAGGGAATAGGGCTCTAGATTTTTTTTTCCTATTGAGGTGCTGATAAAGTATTGTTTGAATTCTTTCTTGAGTATCCAGCAGTAAAATAAGTGTTTTAGAAGTGCTTAATTATTTTAAATCAGTTTTTAAACTTTGCTAGTAGAATGCTATTGTAACAGACACTCTTTTGTTAGTGTGATGTAATTCTCAGAATTTGTCCTGAAAATTAAATGTTTTCATTAAGAAACTCTTTGAGGAATACCAAATAAAGCTTCATTAAAGCCTCTTTCTGTAAAGAGAGAGGAAATAGTTTTAGAGAGGAGATATTTGCCCTTACCTGGGACAGGTCACCTAGAATTTGAAGTATCTAATGTCAAATGCTTTAGTTAAAGCCAAAGACTTACCTTCCCTCAGTCTCCAGTCCCTTGGCATTTTGGACATAATTTTATTAACTCTCTGGTCTTTCTACAATTTTTAAGAAACAGACATTTGAATTTCCAAGATTTAAAATCAGCTACAGATTAAATTTTGGACAGAGTTAAGTGGTTATTTTAAGCAGATCAGAAAAATCCAGTTCCTCATCTTCTAATTGTCAAGACATTGGCATGAATACATTGCAACAGACTGTTGAAATGGATTGAATTGGTGTAAAATCTAAAATGATATAAAGATGCAGTTTTGTATCAGTGAGTTTGTTTCCTTTTAATGAAAAGTAAATTGGAATATGGTTTCATATGAAATACTTGGTTTACAGCTGTTTATCATTTTTTTACTGTGTTGGTACTGTTAATTTCTTACTGAAACGTTTGGAATTTGTTCTGTTCTTTCCGGTAAAATAAGAACACACAGGAAACTTTGAAGAAGAAATATTTATCACTTTTTTCTTCTTTTTCCTTTCCCCCTGCCACAATTCGAGTTTTTCAATCCGTATTGGATTATGTAGTCAAAAAAGGCAGACACTTAAAATAAAAGAGGCCTTAAGTTTCTAGTTTGTTTTAGATTGTTATAAATAAATACATAGGAATGGGTCTCCCATATCCCCTGGCTATCTCTATGACTGTCGTATTAATTGAATTGGGAATTGTGTATCAGAAGTGTGTGATAGCAGCTGGAATTTGTTGTACTACATGTATACATGTATGTATTTAAACAAGATCTAGTAGCATCGTTTCAGTTGTATTCTACAGGAAATGTAGAAATAGAGGATATATAAGCTAAGCATTCTCTGTTAATAATTCAGGTGACTTCACACTTGCCCCCCATCAGTGCTGGCAATAAAGGATTTTGGTATTTTAATGATGTAGGAGATTGAAGAAATGAGAAAGATCGTATAACATGAAACATCTTTTTGCATTATAAGCCTGAAACGAATGACAGGTTCTCTTTTTGATGGAAGAGCCCCACCTAAACTTTTCTTAACCTTTCAACATAAGTGCAACATAAGCTTCTAATCACATGGAGATATTGATTGAAATGCTGCTGTTGTGAGAGAAGGTGATAATTTCTTTTTCTGCTGCTTTTTCCCATCTTTTGTTTAAGTATTTGTGGCAGATATTTATAGTGTTCTTTGCTTTTTGAGATGATGTGATGTTTGTCACGTGCCAAAAGCAAGGTTCCCAAACTTCTGCTATTTTCTACCTACATTTACATCTTGACTTTACTGTATGGCTTTCGTCACAGGTAAATTGTTTGGAGCAGACAGAGTAGAATGTGAGCATAAGGATATACTCTGATCTGTTCCTCAACAGTAGACTCAAACAGAAGAAAATGGCAGTTTTACTGCTAGAGTTGACTTACTAGGCTGAGAGCATGATGTGGCTTTATATAGTATATTTAAGAATGTTTCTGATGAAAAGCATAAATGGTTTGTCTTTTTATCCTTGCAGGGAGTCTGAAACACACTTCTCTTCTGATACAGACTTTGAGGATATTGAAGGAAAAAACCAAAAACAAGGCAAAGGAAAAGTATGTTCAATTTATAGAGATACTGAAATAATTCTACTGTTAGGAGTTGAAGAGTTCAGGACTAGCTTTGAAGCAGAATGAGCTAGGAATATTTCCTGAAAATGCGAGTGTTCTGTGAAGAGAGTTCGTATTTGTATTTGCACTGAAATGCTTCTTCTTGAGTATTTGCATGATATTTCTTTACTGCTATGAAGGCATAAGGGAGATGGGGTAGAAAAACATTAGCTTTGATTTGATTGTTTTCTCTGCATGTGTTCTATACTTGAATTTGGTGCTAATACCTCTGTAGGTTGGTGTCATTAATGCTGCATCTGGTTTAATTTGAAAAATGAACAGAAACCGATAATTCAGTTAAAAGATATATTATTTTTTAATAGGTTGCAGACAGCAGGTTATACTACCCCATTGAGGAGGTCTAAACTCAGTTAATAGCCCTTCCCTCCATTCATCATACATGCGTCCTTCCCACCTAGGTGGCCCCTGCCCCCTAGGCACCTGAAAGACACCTGTCTGCTTTGTCCTGACCCCCCACTTGCATTCAGGGTGTGCTCAAATGAAAAAAAACTAAAGGGTAATGAATTGCAGAGGAGACTTTGTGGTGTATGTTAAGGGAGTTGCCATAGCGGTTTTAAATAAAATGTGTAATCTGTTTTAAGGTTTTAAACACGAGAAAAATCTTTGCATCGTACACTGTCAGTAACAGCGTTTTTAGTTGACAGAAGATTTTAAATGAGGGAAGAAGAAAAGGGAACCAAGTAAAATTCCTTTGGGCTTTGTATCAGTCAAGATCATATGTTTTAGTCAACTTTGGGTTTTAAATCTGGTTCCTGAAAACCAAAGGCTTTATGTATAGTTGTCATGGTAGGAATAGTAATAGATATTTTAAATTACTATTAATACCCAAATGCAAATTTTGTGTGTGTGTGTATAATTGCAGACCTGTAAAAAAGGAAAAAAAGGACCAGCAGAGAAGGGGAAAAGTGGAAACGGAGGAGGGAAACCTGGTGGTCCGAATCGGATGAATGGACATCATCAACAGAATGGTGTGGAAAACATGATGCTGTTTGAGGTAGTTAAAATGGGCAAGAGTGCTATGCAGGTAAGACCTGAGATATCTCTATGACTTGGATAAGTATGCAATTCAAATAGAACAATGTTTTCCTGTACATATGATTTAATAAAATGAAGCTTACAGTAAATTTTTTCATCAATTTGTAGTTTTTAGTTCCAAATTAAGATTTTAAAAAAGGTAATTTTGCACTATTAAGTTTTGAATTTGAACAAACCAATTCTTCATTTCTAAATGTTAGGCTGGAATAATCACATATATAATTAAGAAATTCAAAGTGAATTTTCAGTATTGTGAATGAACAAAGTTCATTTTAGATTACATGACTTGAAAGTCCCTTTTTGTGTGGCTATGACTTAAATACAAATGTGATTTATGCTTGTAGTTGTTAAAGAACTTAACAAGAAACCTGTAGTTTGTAGATACTCTCAGAGCTTAGATTATCTGAAAAGAATTGCTTCTCTTCTCTCATTCAAAGTAAAATTACTAGCTATAACTTAAATGCTACTCTTTAAATTTCCCCCAAAGTTGACTTGCCTAATGTGTATTGCAGCAGTCTTAATTGGGTAGAATTTGGGCCAGGAAGTCTTTAAGCTGTTAGAAGCCTCGGCATTAGGCACTGTCTCCACTGCATTTACTCGTAGGACTGGAGTCAGTCTATTAAGAAATTTTACTTTTTCTTAAAATTCAGTTCAATCACTGAAGGATTTGCTTGACTGTGTGAATTTTCCAGTGGAGAGAGTGTTAAAGTGTAAGCCTGTTAGCCAAGAAGCCTTCCTGCTGACTCACGCATGTGACTCCTCAGCAGCCTCAACAAGTACTATCTTTGGGATTGAAAGTCTAGAGTTTACAGTTTCTGTGATAGGCATGCAGGAAGCTGGGTCTATATGCAGTCCTCTCAAGATGCACAGGCTCCTGCATTACAGTTGGGAACCTTGAAGCCTGAATTCCTTGGCAGAATTTTAGTTCAGAGTTTTTTGAAGAGTAGAGGGAGATGTACATGTTAGAACAGAACACCTAAATAGTACTTTGAGAAGCATCACTGGTTTGGAAAAGTAAGAAAAAAAGAGAAAACTTGGATCTGTAATATGTACCAACTTTTTTGCATTCTTCCTCAAAAAAAGTTACTGTAGAACTATATGATATCCCTATGCTTCATGTTTAGGTGTCACTTTTGTACTTGTATCTGTTTATAGAGTAAAAGGAGTTCTTTCCTTGAAAGCTTCTTAAAGCTTCTTGGAGGTAAAGGATCATTCAAACATTTTGTTGTATATTAATCAAAAAAACCCACAGAGTAGGTTACTCACAGAAGGAAGAAGAATCATTTACTAGAAAGCAGTTAAAAAACTGTGACTTCTGAAATCTAAGAAGTGCTTTTGTGTTTGTTTCTTTTCAGTCTGTAGTCGATGACTGGATAGAGTCCTACAAACATGACAGAGATATTGCACTTCTTGATCTCATTAACTTTTTTATTCAGTGTTCAGGCTGCAAAGGTAAGATGTGAAATGTTTATTCATCCATTTAAGTAATGTCATAGTACAATTCTCATTCTTTGCTTTTACACTACACATTCTGTAGGATTGCTCTGTCCCTGTGGCTAGTTAATGTTACTGGGTTCATACAGTTAAGCTAGTGTTTCTGAAGTGGAACAGGAGGTTTAGAAATATACTTTGTTTAAAAATTTAGATTAAGCCTTCTATATTCACACCAGTCAGACTGAAGTTACTGGTACTTAACATTTAATTCATCTTTCTCTGCTCCTGCTATTATTTCAGAAAACTCTCTCTGATAGTTTTTTTCAGTCTTGGAATTCTAGTTTGGATTTATCTGCTTTTTGTCACTGAGTGTTTGAAAATTGTTTCATAGTGGACTGATAAAAAATGTATTATGGATAGTTTCATAGTAGCCTGTCTAAAGTAAGACTGTATTTCCAGATTTTATTTTCTGGTTTTCTTTCCTCATTTCCATGTCCTCCATTATTTCCCCTTCACCTCCCTTTGAAGAGGAGAAGGCAACTTACACTGCAGTGTCACTGTGTTTGATGGAGTAGGACTGGATGTTATTTGTTCTCCTCTAGCATTTCTCTGTCCTGATAAACTTCTAACGTGCATAAATCTCCAGAAAGCTAACTGCATTCCTCAGAGGTTGTCCATGCTTTCAAGAGCAGTGACCTTCTGATTATTATTACCAGATAAAACTACAGAATCTTTTCATGCTTTCTGAGCTGATCCTTGTCATGAATTTTGCAGTATAGTTGTAGTAAACTTTAGGAGATCTATTTGGGTTTTATATCACAATTTACACTTGAACAATTTGGGGCTAATACAAATAGAAATTGCGGGAAATCACTGTGTTTATTACATTGTGGAAGATAGTAAGTAGCAATAGAGCCCTTCAGAATTGTTTTATACTGTTTAGAATCTTGAGTCCTGAAAGGTCACTTCAGATAAGTGTAGTCTTTCAGCTGATGAAGAGGTCTGGCACAAGTATCTTTGGCTTCTGAATATGAGTGTTCCTATTCTTACTGAAAAGCATACAAACAAATTTTAAGAACTTTATAATCCTAAATGAGCCCAATCAAGCTGCTAGAATCAAGGGCAATATGAAATTCAGAGTTACACATGTGATTTGTTCTAATGGCTTATATGTTACAGTGAGTGAATGACTAAATTCTAGATGTGTGTGTACAGATACACAAAGATGTTTGTACAAAATAATAATAAATGTGTGTGTATATATATATAAAGAAAAAGTATTGGTGCTTAAGCACTTGTTATATATAGATGCTAAAATAAAAATGTAACGTCTTAAAAAAACACATGGATCATTTGTAGGTTAGCTGAAGATTGGTCACTTTTAGGTTGTAGCAGGAGACATGTCATCACCTATCTACTTTCATACGAAAAGAGCTAATAATCTAATATCTAAATTGTAGGAGTTGTTACAGCAGAGATGTTCCGACATATGCAGAATTCTGAAATAATCCGAAAAATGACTGAAGAATTTGATGAGGTAATTTAACAAAGTGCTAATAATGTACTAATTTTGTTATTTTTCCTGCCCTAATCTATCTTCATGTTGCAACAGGTTTCTTTCAAGGGTAAGGCCTGCTGCAAAAATGACAGGACTTCTATGAATGAAAATCTTGAACTCCCTTTTTTTTCACTGAACTTGTAAGATGAGAAAGTAAAGCTCGAGGTGTCTATAACTTGTTTTATTAATGATTTAAGAAATCAATATTGGCTTTCAGTTTTTGAATAGTGGGAGTTTGTTACTACTGTGGATCTGTGTGGGATGCCTCTCTGTTCCTGTTGTGTATTTAAGGCCTTTAAGTAGTCTTTAGCTTTTAAAATGGTTGTTAAATTTAGTTCTGTGCATTCATTAATCTGTGCGTTGTGGGGATTTGAATTTGGTTATTCTCCACTTGAAGAGTAGTACTTTGGCTTTCATAGGGATTATAACATTTTTTACTTTAAATTGTTACTTAACTGTGTTCGGGGTAAATTAGATGTGTTTTTTTTGTGGGTGGGTTTTTTGGTGAGTTTATTTTTAATTGCTATTCCTTTTCCTCTGTGTTCCTAAGAATGTAGAAGTAGCTTTTAAAACTTCTCTCAAAATGTAGCTAATACAGAAATAACTCCACCCTCCCTCCTAAAATCCAGAAAGCATTGGTAACTTTAATAGAGGGGAAGATGCAATATGTTTTTTATTAAAAGGATTTTAGTATTGCTTACAACTGTCTCAGTGCCTAGATAGATGTTTCCTATAAGGTATGAAACTTACAAAGCTTCAACTGGGACCATCAAGGGGTTTTTTTTGTTACTATATTGTACTCACTCTTTCTTGTAACAGAATTCTAATAACTCTCAGATTTCTAATCCCTTTTCATGGATGCTTTCTCATTTTTAACCTGTAATGTTGTTTAGCGTCTTAAAGAAGCAGATAAAAGAAGCACTGATACAAATGAGTGGTGGTGGTGTTTGGTCTTTTGTGGGTGGGTTTTTTCCTTTTTCTACCATTGTCATTTAACCATTATTTGTAAAGGTTTCCCTAATCAGGACAGGAACACACTTTTGTTATATTTCAGGTGCTATAGTAGGTCATTTTATGACTTCAGGAATTTTCAGTCTGGTAGAAGCGTTACTATGATCATAACTGAGTGTTCCTAAACATGTCAACTAACTGCTCGAGTGATAGTTCCTTTGTTCTAGTGTAATCTGAAGCAGATTTTTAAGGGGTATGAAAAGTTCTTTATATGTTTTTTAGGGAGTAGGACAGAAAGAAGAACTTAGTAGTTCTTTCAGTATATGTGGTTATGTGTGATTTTTTTTTTTTATGGTACGACATGTAGAATGTTGTCTCTGCATACAATAAGCCTGAGCTGCCAAGCAGATGCATATTTAGGGAATCACATTCTGATCGTATTGTTTTTGTGGCATCACAGATTTTGGCTTTAAAGTCGTGCCCCTTTCATTTTAATGTTATTTAAGAAAATAACTGTTAAGATGTTTGAGTTTCCTGTTCTCTCTTTTTTTTTTTTTTTTTTTAAATAGGATAGTGGAGATTATCCCCTAACTATGGCTGGTCCCCAGTGGAAGAAGTTTAAATCCAGCTTTTGTGAGTTCATTGGAGTACTCGTCCGACAATGTCAATATAGCATCATATATGATGAGTATATGATGGATACTGTCATTTCACTGCTTACGGGGCTGTCTGACTCTCAAGTCAGAGCGTTTCGGCACACTAGCACACTGGCAGGTCAGTGAATTATATTTATCTATATCATTTCCATTTTTGTATTGCACAGGAAAGGATTGTTCTGGTTCAACGACTTGATACTCAATATTCAACTTGTATGTCATTGTATGATACAGTGTTCATCTAACACAACTTGTTTTGGTACACCTTTCTTATCTTTTCTTGATTGTTTTTGCACTACTGGAAAACACAGCATTATTTTAAAGCATTTTTACCAGCTGTCTAGCACTTAATATTTGTTAACTTTAAGTCTAGTAGGAAAAGTAAATAGAAGGAAACTTTTCAGCAGATTCTACAAGTTTTTCTTCAGTCATGATAAATGTGTAGATATCTCTTTAACCTCCAATGCAGTTGAACCTGTTTGTGCTCTGTATTAAATCTGACAGGAGTCATATGTTAGATTGGATGCAGTCTTCATAGAAGAAATTCAGTTATGCTCTATATTGAGGCCATGACAAAATGTAATTAAAGTAGCACTTCTATTCATTGTTTTAGAAATAATTTTAAATAATACTTCATCAGTGACGTAGTCACTGTTTTTCTGTATGATTTTTGAGAAATTGTCCTTTTAATGTTTTTTTTTTTTCCCGAAATCTCTTAATTTTGAAGAAATCCTTATGACTTAAGTATGGAATGTTTTAAACAAATGTGACTATATGGACAAAGGATAAGCTTCTTGGATAAGGAAGTCCTAAACCTGTGTTAAAGAAAGAAGGGTCTTGGATGGTGTTGTGCAGCAGTCCACTCATATGAGGCTTTATAGCAATTTTCATCTGAACAAGGCAAATTTAGACAGTATGTGAAACTGAGTGTGTGCCACAATCTGAAATAGTTCTTGTTAGCTTCACTTGAACTGACTCATTTACAATTAGCTTTAGTTATGAGTGTCTGATAGGTTTTCAATTTCACTGGTCATCTCTCTTGAATATACATCATCACACTGTGCATTGGCTGCTGCTGTGAGACTGCCACTAATCAAGTTATATAAATAACCTCGGAGAGAGGAACAAAACCTTTTTCAGGAGAATATACAGATACTGCTGTGTTGTCAATTTGACTGTTATACCATATGATTAATACAAAATTTAATTCTTGACAAGTTTTTACTAGTTTTTTGAGTTGTGCCTGAATACAAGTTGCAGAAGTTGCATGTTAAGTTTTGTCACACAAAATAATTACCAGTACTCGGTTTGTGTTTGTTCACATCAGTAGTCAATTCTGTTGATTTTCTGTAATTACTTGTGCATTTCATAAGAGATTGCAGTTTGTGTTCTTGAAGATTCTTTTATATGGGATAGAGGCAGCCAACAAAATCCTTGTATCCATATTTACTGTTATTTGCAGTAATTTTGTCTTCTGTGATTAGCTCAGACTTGTTCTTTTTGTCTTGATACCCTTGGAGATCCCAGTGCGTGACGATATTTTGATATAGCTGCATGTCTTTATGCCTTACTCATCAACTTTATTCTAGTGATAGCATCTTAATTTTGTTCTGTGTATGCTCTGCCAGTGCAAGCTATTTCATGCCTTGTTCTTAAAGTTCTTAAGAAACCCAGATACTGTTGACCATCTCCTGGTTTATGGAATAGGCATATTTGCACTCCCTTTAAAAGGACCGATGCGGAAATAAAAGCATGCAGAAAACCAGACTCAAGTGTATTTTACATTTTGGTCAGTTCTCTGGCTTCTAATTTTCTAATGTTCTTTTCTCTGCTTCAGAAGATAAAGGAATATTTAAAGAAAACTATTTCTCATTAAAATTAAATGGAAAGGAAAATAATGGTACAGTGTAGTAGCATTGGTTTTCTAGAGATGTTTCCTTGTATGTTTGATGTTCAATGATTTGATAAGACCCGTCTGCTATCTGATTCTAATAATGGAATCCTTTTAATATTTCCTGGGCTATGTTTGTAAATCTTGTATTCCACATTCATTTTGGGGAGAAGCACATTCATTTGGGGGAGAAGCATATCTTACGTCTCAATTCAGTAAAGCTTATATATTTAAAAATTGATGGAAAGAGAACAACAAAATTTCAAGTGTTTCATCTGTTGTGTTAAGTAATGATACACTGCTAAAGTTTGCATATCAAGAAATTTGTAGTGAATATATTTTCATAAATACAGAAAAGGTTTTTGTGTATCATTTTTTTTAGATCAGGTAACCTTTTTAAATAGTACTTATTTTTGCTTCTTTTGTAGCTATGAAGCTGATGACTGCTTTAGTGAACGTGGCATTGAATCTTAGTATTAACATGGACAATACACAGAGACAGTATGAAGCAGAACGAAATAAAATGATTGGGAAACGAGCTAATGATAGATTGGAACTCTTACTACAGAAAAGAAAGGAGGTTAGTGCAACTGTCTGTAGCTGGTGTGAACAGGATGAGCACTAACAAATGACACCGTTCTGTACTTTAAGGTTTTAAAACACTACGTATGTTACTTTTTGACTCATTTGCATGTCTTGCTCTTGTTATTCTGAGACTAGGTTTGTCTCCTCCATAATTTTTCAGCTCCATATTCTAAAATTATTTTTTTCTGCAATACCTTACTAGGTTTCTACAGTTTTTTTCTCTCTAAGTAATGAGTGAGGAGGAGGTATTTGGACCAGGAGTATATGCTACTCATGTAGCCATTTGCAGAGTTCTTCATCTGTATTTTGTGTCTTAGATTATGTATTCTTCAGCATAAATAAAAGACTCCCCTGTAACACAAATCACATGCTATGGGTATTGTACTAATAGTACATGTCCATAAAAGCTTACATTGGGTTTAAAAAAAATTACAAGAAAATTTAAAACAAGTTTTCTTATAAATAACTTAAGAAGGAGCTTGCAGAAAACTAGGATGTCTGTTTACAGTTAAAGAATAGTTTACCAGTGGTCAGGATTACTGAAATTGGTGTGTTGTGTTAGAACTGTTTACTTAAACCATAGCATATCATACTGTGAAGCAGATTTGTCAATATTTCAGGAAAGGATTTAATGACCACGCACGCAAATGTTAACTTAATTGAATTTGTCTAGCATCAGCACCATCTGATCTGACTGTAAAAGTCCTGCTCACTGTTTATATACTCTGTTCATTCTTTCAGCTTCAGGAAAATCAGGATGAAATAGAAAACATGATGAATGCAATATTCAAAGGTGTTTTTGTGCATAGATACCGGTAAGTTGGGCTTTCTTAATAGTAATTTGTAGATTCATTAATTTATTTTGGAAGCTGGTGACAAAGTATTTCTGATTATTCATCTGATTGATCCTCTTGCCCTGTTTCACAGAGACGCAATTGCTGAAATAAGAGCTATCTGTATTGAAGAGATTGGAATATGGATGAAGATGTACAGTGATGCCTTTCTCAATGACAGCTACTTAAAATATGTAGGGTGGACTATGCATGATAAGGTAAGCTGCACTGAGGAAAAGAACAGAACTCCCAGGTTTTGCTTGTTGATCTTGCCAGTCTGGGTTCTGATCTCTTAACTTTAAATCAGCCACTGATTTTCTTATCACTCAGGAGCACTGGCATTTCAACAGATATATATAAAATAGACTTAAATTTTTTGAATGGTTTTAGAGAATATATATAGATTTTAAAGGAACTGTTACTTGTAAGGAAATAGCTTTTTCTATTTATTTATTGCTGATACAGACTTCTACTTTGATACTTAACTATTTAAAATGAATGCATTTCACATGGAGTAATCCAGTTATGTAGCCTAACAGTTTCTCTGTTTTGTCAAGTTAAGAAACTTTTTAGCATTCTCAGCTAGCTGTAAAAAGCATAGGAAAAGTCCCTTTTTGTGCTGAGGAGTGTCTTGAGCTGTTACTTAGCAGCTACCAGCTAGAGATAATTCTCTGCTTGGAGTGGTCAACAGATACAGTTTACAAATTCTTCTTGCATCATTGCTGAATCTGCACATTGTCTCAGTTCTTGCATAGGGGACTTCAAGCTGTTGAATTTGAAATGAAACAAACGAGGGATGCTTACTCATGCTGTTCATGGGTTTGGTATCAAAAACCAGCAACTTCTGGCAGTGGGGTGATAACTGTTTGAAGTCAGTTGTTCAAGGCTTCCGAAAAGTATTTATCTATCTATACCTTAAAGCATGTTCTCTGCTGTAGTAGATCTTGTACTTCAGGAGGAATATTTCGCTGTATCTACTTGATAATTCTGGTCTAACTGGAGATGGTTGTTAATATAGGTGTTGATAGTTTTAAGTGAAAGGAAACACAGAATTCTACTTAGAAATATCTTACGCTTTTAGAGTACATCTTTAATGAATGAAAGAAGAAACAAATGTATTTTAACTTAGAGTTATTAACTATAGTAAGACATTGGGATTTTTTTATTCATTTGCTTGTTGCAGGCAGGAACATATGTCATTAACGTGATTACTGATAGTGTATCTTTACAACATTTGCTCTTTATCATTTAATTAATTCAGACTGCAAAAGAAACTTTTCTTGTATGATTTGAAGATTACATCTGTATCCTATACTTGACTTTTAATCCAGTTCTTAATTTTATTTTAGCAAGGGGAAGTAAGACTCAAATGCTTAACTGCTTTGCAAGGGCTTTACTATAATAAAGAGCTTAATTCCAAATTGGAACTCTTCACCAGTCGGTTCAAGGTTAGTGTAACTTCATATTTTTAAGTACATATGAATTTTTTTAAAGTTGTATTACACTTTTTTCCTCTTTGAAAATACTGTCTCTTGTATTCTTAGGATAGAATTGTGTCTATGACTCTTGACAAAGAATATGATGTTGCAGTCCAAGCAATAAAATTACTCACTCTTGTTTTACAGTAAGTACATGTATGTCTCCTTATCTGTCCTACAACAAATATTTAAAACTTGAAAGTATTTCTCATACCTGTGAGTGAGGACAACAGCTTGATAGAATTCAGATAATTCAAAGTCTAGAGAAATGTCTGTGCATCTTGCAGCACTCAAATTGGAATTTCAAAAGTAATCTGGCTAGAATACTTATTTACCACAGTTAAGTAAGTGTAAAGGCTAGAAACTCACAGTTTAGCCTCCCTAATTTGAAGCTATCATGGAATATTGAACTGAAGAAACATAGTATGTGTTGAACGTTACATTATGCTTGAACTTTTGAGCATAAACTTCTACCAAATGCTCGTACTTGATCAGTAATTCTTGTTTAGGAAGACTTTGGCTCTAAGCTGTCTTGATTTGGGTTTTAGGATGATAAACTGAAGAAAAAGATTTACATTCTCCTTCATTTCCATCTTCCTCATTAGCATTCGTGCTTTGATTCTGCTGTGTTGTTTTTTCCTTTCCTTGTTCCCATCCCCACCCCTAGGAGTAGTGAAGAAGTTCTGACTGCAGAAGACTGTGAAAATGTCTACCATCTGGTTTATTCAGCTCATCGGCCAGTAGCAGTTGCCGCAGGGGAGTTTCTTTATAAAAAGTAAGATGGAGAAATTACAGTTAACTACTTGTTCCTGTAGATTTTAGCCTGTGCATTAATATTATGACTCTCATTAGGTTTAATTAAGAAAAGGAAAAACTGAATAGTGAAGTGGCCTTAAGAAATAACTTACATTAAATGTAATGCTACTGTAGTTTTTGAACTGTTGTTTTTCTGAATGGGAAGTAGTTTTGAAGGCTTCACTTTGAAAAGCTTGTGCCTGCAGGGAATATAATAAAAACATTCCTCTGTCTCATCCTTTCCTGTTCCTCCTGTGTTCTGTGAAACATCTTAAAATGTTAACATAGCTTCATACCTAAAACTTGTACTTGCCTTATAATGAGTTGCAGTTACTCCTCCCTCTCCTCTTCTCCACCCTCCCTGTGCCCTGCAAAGTTGGTTTGTGTAACATTCCAGGAAGTATTTTTCTGTTTGGTTTTTTTGTTGTTTGTTTTTAAAAAAAGAGGGTGATTCAACACAAACATCAGGTGTGTAGAGGAACAAAACAGAGTTTCCATCTAATACTTTTCAGACACTTCCAGTATTTCTTTGCTACTTTGAAGCTCCCAATATGAGACTTTAGAATAAACGTAGTTTGAAGAGGAGCATGGAACCTCAGCCACTGGCAATTATCACTGATGTTTGTGGAATATTTGGTGTAATTATACATTCCACTGGAAACAGTCAGTGAACCAACTCAGCATATATGAAATTTTTCAAAGGGTACTTGTCCCATATTAGTTCATTGCAAAATAAAATATGATACCAAGCAGCAAGGTATTAAGTGCGTGTCTTTCTTAAAAAAACAAACAAACAAAACCAACAACACCCCAATATCTTAATTATGATAGTGTGACTGTGGCAAAGGCAGTGATGAAGAAACTTGTCCTAAAATAATTTTTCTGTTAGGCTTTTCAGCCGCAAAGATCCTGAAGATGATGGGATACTTAAAAGAAGGGGAAGACAAAGTCCGAATGCTAATCTCGTGAAGACATTAGTGTTTTTCTTTTTGGAAAGTGAAGTAAGTTGAGTTTCAGGGATACCCTTGTTTTTGTGGTGGTTTGTTTGGGTTTTTTGTGCTCTGTGCGTGTGTGTTTGTTTTTTCTGTTGGATCTTTTTTAATTTAGCTTGTTATTGTTTTTCTTTTCCCCACCTATTGATTAATAATCATCAATTTGTTCCGGTTTTCCTTTTGTTTGAGCAGCCTGGAAGTCAAAAGACTGTTTTGTGTTGTGTTTATTTGAAGTATCTGTCCAGTACAGAGTGTTGAGATGAGGCTGTGTGCTCTACTCTGACTCTATTCTTCCTAATACACAGGTGGAAAGGATTTGAGATTTAGGAGATTGGGGGGGATGATGACATGCATGACAAACAAGCAACCCCCTCCCACCCCATCTCCCTATCCCCCAAGTTTTGACAGAACTTGTAGCACTAAACTTTGTAGCAGTTGGTCTGGATTCATCTTTTTACTTTAATTGGGGAAGAGAAGCTTCTGTTGGAACCAGAGTGTGCACAAAATTTTCTCTATTTTGGCACAGACAGGAGCCTATCAAGAGAAATACCCTGTATTATAGCAAATTCTTTATGTTCTAATGAACTTCATTGCTGATAAACACTTAATCTGTTCTCATTTTAGTTGCATGAACATGCTGCTTACCTTGTAGACAGCATGTGGGACTGTGCGACAGACCTCTTGAAGGACTGGGAATGTATGAATAGTCTTCTGTTGGAGGAACCTCTTAATGGAGAAGAACGTAAGAGATAATTTGTATGACTGTAATAAACCACTAATACTAAATACAAAATGTGGGGAAGAGTAGAAATAGATTGCTTCTGGTGTGGAAGTGAGACACAGAATAACAATGGTGAGAAGAGGGACAAAAGAAGGGGAATAAGCATGCAATGTCCAGTTGCCTGTTGTTCCACAAGTTTAGACTCACTTCTGGCATTAGAGAAACTTAAGTTGCTTGTGGACTGGTTCATGTATTGAATGTTGAAACTACCATATGGAAAAATACTGGCATTTCTTTAATGAGTGTAAAACCAAACAAAGGCCCTGGTGTAATTCATCGTGCCTAGTAAGCAAACTTTAGAAAAATGAAATGGAACTAAAATGATTATATATTATATATATGGTACTTGCTTTATCCAGTCCTGTGACTCATCCAGTGATATCCCCTCAAAATATTTAAAAACATTTTCCTGTGTTGTTTTATAAAGTACTTATCCTCTCTATCCCCTGTGTGGCCCTCACTCCTGGAAATGAACTATTGCCATAAAGCCCTCTTTTTTTTTTTTTTTAAATAATTAAATTGGTGCTTAGATGCTAATATTTGTGGAAAATGAAAAAACAAGCCGTGTATTAACATCTGTTTCTTAAATTCCAGCTTTAACGGATAGACAGGAAAGTGCACTGATCGAAATAATGCTTTGTACAATTCGGCAAGCAGCTGAATGTCATCCTCCTGTGGGAAGAGGAACAGGGAAAAGGGTAGGAAGCAAAAAGCTATACATCTAGAGATGTGGGAATGGCTATGTGGGGACTGTGGGAAGAAGGAAGAGGCTATAGGCAGTTGCTGCTGAAAGGACTAAATTCAGAAATAAGACTTTAGCCTACACAGCCTCCAGTATCTGACTAGCCTGGCTAGTTCACTTTTCCTGGACTTTGGCACTGTTTGGACCACTGCATTTGTCTTTACTATTAAAGGTAATGCAAAATTGGTTTTGAATGAAGTATTGGTTGAAAAGGAGGAAAAAAAAAATCAATCTTTTTGGAAGCTAAAACTATTTTCAGTTTGAAAGAGCAGAATGAGGAAAGGGAATATACGTCATAGTCTCTTTGGAAGGAGCATAGTCTGCAATTGGCTTTTTTCAGATTCTGTCGAATTAGGCAACCCTGTTTTACTAGGCCATGAAGCAGGGAAGGGAACTGCTTCCAAGATGGTGCAACTTTTGGTAAGAATCTCATTTAGGTAGAGATTGAAAACTTGTATGTAGATCGGATTGAAATATGGGTTGAGTATATATCATTCAGAATCATAAGTAAGGTGAAAGGTTTGCTCTTCATTTGTTGTCAAGAAAATCATTCTGATCATGGTGTTTTGTTGAAGGGAAGGTAAACGTTTTGTTCTAGATTGTCACTTCAGTTTTGAAGCTAATCTTAATAGTATTAGGTGTAACTTGGAATTGCGGTTTTCGAGCATGAATTTTTTAAGTGGCTTGGTTTTTTACATTGCTAGTTTACAGTGATATTAGAAAGTTTATGTTCATGTGTACCATTTCATTAATAATAAGGAAACTTTGGGCCAGACCTCTTATTCGTAAAATCCTCACAATACCAATATTTCAGGTGCTGACAGCAAAGGAGAAGAAAACCCAGTTGGATGACAGAACAAAAATCACTGAGCTTTTTGCAGTGGCACTTCCTCAGTTGCTAGCAAAGGTAGGCTTAATTCCATTTATTGCTGATGGACTGTTGGTGAAATGTCAGCTAATTTCTGTAGTTAGCTTGTATGGCTTGCACAAGTCTTCATTTTTTCTTATTAATAATACTTGACTGCTGTGTAACAAATTGTGTTGTCCAAGACTTTTTCACTTAAACTATTCTCCCTGTCAATTTTACAGTATTCTGTAGATGCGGAAAAAGTCACCAACTTACTGCAGTTGCCACAGTACTTTGATTTGGAAATTTATACAACAGGGCGATTAGAAAAGGTAAGGTGATAGTCAGTAACACTTAGAAAGGAGAAACTCTAGAATTTAGTCACTGGAATTTCAGTCACCATTGTGGGTGTGGGTTTTTTTCTGTGAGACTTTATCGTAACCTTTACTGAGAATGAGGCTGTGACTGGCTGCTGTTCATAGTCATTCTGAAAGTTCTGAGTTTTCTAAAGCCTGCCTGATGAGTTTTGACAGAGACTCTTGCCTATTAGGTGAACTTCATGCATGAGCATCTATTGTTGAGCTATGGTCGTGTTTAAGGTGTGATGCCTGACAGATGATAAAGCTTGTAGAAATAGCTTGATAAGTTTTCTTGTTCTGATCACTGAAACTAGTAAAGCACCATCTTCAGTTCTTGAAAAAGGGGAAAACTACCAGATCACAAATTACGTAGTTACTGCTCTCATTTTATCTATTCTGGTGATGAAGCTGTTGTAGGCTGTTCTCATCTCCATTTTATACATCTCAGACGCAGTATTTTTCTGTGTTATGAATCAAGTAGGTGGAAATCATTAGGATCAAAAAAAGGTACAGTTGACAGCACACCCTAGCAGTGATAGAGCAGCATTGAGCAACTTGCTTTAAGGGGAGGCATATAGGCACCAGTGAAGTTGGTTTCAGTGCTTGACTCAAGTGTTACAAAACCAAATCTGCAATTGTGCGGCATTTAAGACCACGTATAAATGTTGGCATGAGTGGGAGATAAATGCTTCTGTGGTATTCAGCTGTCTTTCCAAATTCAACTGTTAGGAAAAACAGTAATGACAATGGCAAATTTTTAATGACTTTTTGAAATGCATTGACTCTTTAGCCTTTGACAAGCTTCTACTTCACTTCTACTAAACATATTTTTAATTTACTCATAGTCATCACTGCTTTCTAGAAGTGTTATGTGTTACAAAAGTAATAAACAGAATTTATCTGTTAAAATTCCTTATGGTTTGTTAAAAAAGTATATGTGTTTGTATATATTTTTTTCTATGCCTCATCTTCATTATAGCATTTGGATGCCTTACTGCGACAAATCCGGGATATTGTGGAGAAGCACACAGATATAGATGTTTTGGAAGCCTGCTCAAAAACATACCACGCTCTGTGTAATGAAGAATTCACAATCTTTAACAGGGTTGACATTGCAAGAAGTCAGTTAATAGATGAATTAGCAGACAAGTTTAATCGACTTCTTGAAGATTTCCTGCAAGAGGTATTTTAATGTTCAAAATCAACTTTTCTTGCCCTTGTTAATATTTGTGTTATATTTTTCTACCTTTTTAAGCAAGTCAATGAATTAGGGATGTGAACTTCCCTCTGACTTGAAAAACTGTTAACTGAAGGATAATACAACAACATTATCATTGCTCTGATTGTGTAAACTCACTGTTTTTGTATTAGGACAATGGGCCTTTGATTTTAATCTCTTTTTACAAGTGTCTTTTGCGAATTTGAGATAAGTTTCAGATAAATTTAAACTTTTCATCTTTAGGTTCTGAATCTCCTATTTTTATAAGATGTAGCATTGTAATTCCACTAGGATTCTCCTCAGATGTATTAGTGTTGTTGGTCTTGCCTATGATTGCATGTTGCTGCTGTTCAAATCTCTAGAAAACACACCCCCTCCCTTCCTGAATGCAAACAGATGCAATTCATAGCTTAAAATCCCCTTTGTTCCCACACTGTGCTAATCTGAAGAGTGAGAATTTCCTGATAGAGTATTTAACCTTCACTATGTGGGATCTCTGACATTCAGACAAAACTTGTTTGTCCTCCTCCTCATCTCTGTTATGGAGCATTCAAAGCATCTTTGTGATGACATCATTTTACACGCTTCTCAGATGTAGGCTTATCAAGCTTTACCCTGTTCCTCGTGCTTATTGGCCTGAATTAGGAGTCCGCTCTAGAAACCCTAGACATATCTGGAGTATTTAGGAAATGTGCCTGATAATCCATTTATTTCCCCATTTGTGAGAAAATGAATGAGAGGTAAAGCAGTGAGATGAAACAGCAGACAGTTGGCTTGAAGGAAAATGGCAATACCCTGGTGGAAGTATTGAAAATCCATAGAGCTTTGATAAGGTTGTGCAACTACAGAACAGTAAAACATGTTGAACTTGCAGTATCTGTGATACGCAGAGAAGTTTTTCTGTCACCTTAGTTTACCCCGTGTCCTTTTTGAGCTCCTTTTCTCTAAATGCAAATCTGTGAATTAGAACAAAACACTTCCCTTACCTCTCTGAGACTTTTTTTCTGTGATTAAAGTAAGATTGAGATATTGACCTGTGGTCCATCTGGTCCAGTATCTATTGTCTGACAGTGGCCTCTGCTGGATTCTTCAGAGAAACTTGAAGCACCTGCAAAATACATTGTGTTCTGCTATCATAGACTTCTTTTTCTTTTTTTCCTTCTTCCTCCTCCTCTCTGTCTTTTCTCCCCCATTTCTCCTTGTGCTGCACACTGTTCATAAACACAAGCTGCTACCTTCTCTCTCAAACTCATTGATAAATAATTTAGATACAGTTCTCTCAGTTTTTGTATATGTTGGGGTTTTGTGGTGGTTTTGGGGGATTTTGTTTGGTGGGTTTTGTGTGTATGTGTGAGGGGTTTTTTTTGTTTTAGACATTCTTAAGTTTTTTAGTTTGTTCAGCATATGTTGCTTGGGATATCTTACAATATGATTATTAAATAGGGGGAGGAACCTGATGAAGATGATGCATATCAAGTCTTGTCAACACTGAAGAGAATCACAGCTTTTCACAAGTGAGTAGGCTTCTGCAAATGTTGGTCACTGTTTCTGGTGTGGGTGGTGGTGTTTGTTTTTAATTTGATATCTCAACTTTTTAATGCAGCTTCAAGGTTGGTTTTTTTTTAGTGAGAATGATAGTTGTGCAGAACATGACCCATTTTCAATATATGATGAAGCATACATAAAACTGAAATATTCGGAGGGGGGTCTGCTTTTGGTATTTTTTTTGTTATCATTGGGAGTGTGTTTTGTTGGTGGGGGCATTTAGTGGTTTGATTATTTATTTATTACTTCTTTAAGACCAGTCAAGCTTGTAGTAGTTAACATCAAATTGCAGAGAGAATGTTGGTTAAATTACATCTTTGCTTTATTTCTCATACTTCCAGTGCTCATGACCTGTCAAGATGGGACTTGTTTGGCTGCAACTACAAGCTATTGAAAACTGGCATTGAAAACGGAGACATGCCAGAACAGGTCTGTAGTTAAAATGTATTCTTCAGGTGCAACAATAAATAGCTTTTTTTGCTGTCTTTTGCTGGCCTTTGTCATCTAATGCATTTTTCTCCTTCTGATTTCAGATTGTTATTCATGCACTGCAGTGTACTCATTATGTAATTCTTTGGCAGCTAGCAAAGATTAGTGAAAGCAGTTCCACAAAGGTATGCCTTGTTCCAGTTGTATTAGTAAATAAACACTTGTACATACCTCTAGTGTCATTAAGTGGGAACTGAGATGGAATTAATTAAGACTTCAGATTTTAACATTTTTTTAATACACCTGCCTAAATCTGTGTTTCTATGAATTCTTCAGAATTCATAGTTTTAGCAGTGGAATGCTTGACTTTTAAAGCTAGTATTTGTCGAAACTGTTACATTTTTATTATTTAGATGTCAATATTGTCAATATTTACCACAATTTTAAAGTAATTATAGTAAATAAATGTAATATCTATTAGCCTGGTGCAGTAGCAGTGCTAGGGCAGGCTAGAAAACACAGTATAGTAACTCTTGCTATTCTCAAGTAGTGGGTTAGAATTTTTTTTGTAAACTGTATCATTGACAAGGTAGTGAGATAGAAGAATTTGCATGCTATCATACTATTCTCAGTGCTCAGTATATTTGTGATCATACTTGACTCTTCATCAGTCTTTTAAATGTGTTAACTTAATCTTCTCATGCCTTTCTTTAAATTTCAAACTTTCTCAGGGAATAATAGGAGGTCCTCTTCTGGTTCTATGTATAGCAGAACTTGAAGGGCAAAGCTCTGGCAAATGTCATCTTTCTAATTTCAGTTCTTGAAATATCTTGGAGGAAGGATTAAGGCTTCTTATATCCACTGGACAGCATTGCTTGAAGAGGGTGATTAGGTGTTTTGTATGAAATACCTAATTGAAGATGGTATTTGAAAGGCTAGACAGTTGAAATTGAGTTCATAAGTGCTGAAACATTTTGATGATTTTGTTAACAACAACAAAAAAAAATGATTTGGGTTGGAAGGGACCTTGAAAGGTCATCCAGACCTGTAGGAAGGGTATATTTTCTGTTCTTTAACTGTAAAGTTATGATGCAGTTGTACTGTGTTGCTGTAGGTACTGATAACACATCCTATATTCTTGTCAGACATGAAATAACTAAAGTCTTCAGGTTTGGTGGTTTGTTTTTTTTAACACTTTGATTGGCATACACTCGGAATGTATTAGGTAAACGTGAACATCTTCAACAGTGGCTGGCTAGCTAAGTACTAAGTTTTAATGGCTTTTAACATTTCAGAAAAACCCCAAAACACAGATATCAAGTGGATACATAGATTGTTGAGAACCACCTAGGTGAGTGAAGGATTTGGAGGCTTTGTTAGCTTATTCTATAAAGATAAACAGCAGCCTGAGTTTTTTGTAATAGTGATTAAAACAGAAGCTGAGATAAATACTGAAAAGTTAGGTTAGAGATGAAGACTAACTTGGCTATTTTGCAGTAGAATGTAATTTTTAATACTTTCAGCAAGAATAAAAAGGACTTCTTTGATCAGTGGTCCTTCACTGAGACTATTTTCTACTCCTGTATAATAAAAATGGGTAAATTAAAGCTTTCATAGGTTTTATATTTAACTGCTTGACTGTTGTCAAATATACTAGGTATGTACAGAAGATCCGTTGATTTCTGTTCAGTGCCAGTGGAACATAGCAGCATACACTAAATGTGACTATGAAATTGAAAAACCAAACCTCTTACATTAAATCCTTATCTTTAAAGGAGGATCTTCTCCGTCTAAAGAAGCAGATGAGAGTGTTCTGTCAAATCTGTCAACACTACCTGACCAATGTAAACACTGCTGTTAAGGAACAGGTTAGTGACTGTTGTTTATACTTCTAGTCTTCCAAAAGTCCCTCTAGCTAATATTTTTAGTGCTTATGTGGGAGTGTGGTGTGTCTGGGATGTTTAGGCTAAATGCTCTGAGTGTGAATACATACTGTTGTTGTATGCTTGCCCTCCTTCAGGTGATGAGGTAGGATTTCAGAATCAATTTAAGACCTTTTTTTAACTTTTTAAAAAACTTTTTAATTATTTATTTAGGCAGCATAAACTTTTATTCAAAGAGGTTTTTTGTTTATTTCTTTAAACAGTGGCTGGTCAGGCACCTTCTGGTCTGCAAGTTGGGTGGGAGAATTCCATTTCAAAGCTCTTGCTTACCATGTCATCATGACGCACACCTAGTTTGCTAGGCAGGACATGCACGAGTTTCAAGTTCCAGTGAAGAGCACAGGTTACTTATAGCAGGATCAATTCTAAGTGAACACCTTGAAAATGCTAAAATTAAAAAAAAAATGAGATCTCTCTCTGGAGGAAGGCCCAAACTATCTTTTGGATATACTTTTTAATTAAACAAATAGCAAAAAGGCCCCTGGCTTCCTGTTAAAGGTGGTAATAATAACTTGGTTGAGCTTGAAGCTGAAAATGTGATTCACTGAGCTGCACAACTGCAGCCTTTGAAACTCTTGTTATAATAAGACTATTCCTCGAACCAAATAGGCATGTTCAGAAAAGTACAGGGTGTGAACGTACAAGTAAAAAGAATTACTGAAGCTCTAGTATGTTGCTTTAAAAGGCTGTGTAACTCTGACTTAGATGAGTGCTCTAAAAAACTAGAACTGCCTCAGTCACATAGGGTACAATAGCCATGGTTCTGCTTTCCTTCTCTAATCTCATGAAAAGGCACAGGGGACTCCAGAGTAGCCTATGTGTTTTTGTGACCATGAAATTAGTAATACTTGCCTTGAAGGGTTAGACAACAAATCTGTCCGTTAAAATGGAAGTACTTAAGAGATTAGAGTCAGATGAAGTGCCTTGGTCTGTTAGTTTGAAGGATGTCTGTCTAGGTACTGATATACTGAACATTCTGGGGGAGTGAAGTATAGACATCTAAATCTGATATCAGATGCACAAGTTAACCAGCAAAATGAAAAGGTGTTTGCTTTTTTGGAAGCAAGACATACTTTAGATTTTGGAGGGATTGAATGACTTCAGCTGTTAGTTTCGATCACATCTGTAAAATATCTATTTTAAAAAAAGAAAGAAAAATAAGAGACTGTACTAGGGTTGGTGTCCCCAATGTTCAGGCAGAATTTGGGAATTCCAGGCTCTCCATGTTTTAATCTCAAAATGCTTTGATATATAGTTGGCTTCATCAGCACCATATTTTGGTGTGGAGACCCAGTCTTCATACAGCAACCTCCTGTAGGAAAATATGCACATTTTGACCTTGTTTCAGTTGTTGAGGACTTAAGTGATCTGTGTACGCCATTAGGCTCTAATAATTTAAATGGAAATACATTATTTTAAATAAAAGCCAGTTTCCAAGCAAATATTTACCAAGGTTTCTTTTTAATAGGCTTTCACAATTCTGTGTGATGTGTTGATGATCTTCAGTCATCAGATTATGACAGGAGGACGTGACATGTTGGAGCCACTTGTTTACACTCCTGATTCTTCACTGCAATCTGAACTACTCAGTTTTATTTTAGATCATGTCTTCATTGATCAGGATGATGATAATAATAGTGCAGGTTTGTACAAAGCTTATGTTTTCTTTATATTATTTGCCTTCTAACTAACATGTTTGGTTTTTTTGTGGGGTGTTTTTTTGTCGTCTTTAGCATTGAGAGGTGTGTACGATCACAGAGGTACGTTTGTCTTTTAAATGTCAGTAGCCAATTAAAGCATTTTATGTTGTGGAGACATGTAGGATAATTGTGATAAAAGTTTGGTTTAACAGGCACGAATACGTATGTGTCTGCATCAGGATGAGAGACTTGTCAGTGGGCAGTGAAGTGCACTGCCATCAGAATTGACATTTGATTTTTCTGAATCCTGACCATTAGCCCATATCACTTCATGTATAAATGTCTAAATAAAAAGTATTGAAACCTTACAGTTTTCATGTTATGAACTCTTTCTAGATGGACAGCAGGATGATGAAGCTAGCAAAATTGAAGCATTGCACAAAAGAAGAAATCTACTTGCAGCTTTCTGTAAACTCATTGTATATACTGTGGTGGAAATGAATACAGCTGCAGACATTTTCAAGCAATATATGAAGGTAAATCTGAAGCTTAGTAGTGATAGTTCATAAACTTAGTAGAATACAGTAGCTGTGGATTTCTAAACTATTTAGTTTTTACATTACAAGAATCAAAATGTGAAGAATTCAAAACTCCGCAGTTGCTAGTTTGTAAGCCTTTAAAAATTTTGTGTAAGAAGGGAAAAATATATGTTTTGTGAGCTCATTTGTGCCATGACCCCCCGCCCTCCCAACCCCCCCCCCCCTTATCTTTGTATCTGTTTGTAGCTTATTTAAATATAAAAAGCCCTTCTTGGCTTCTGGGTTTCAGAGCTGCACAATAATAAGAGTTCTCATTTTGTGCATATGATAAGGCTTTGCTCCTTGGTGATTACCTTATTAAAAAAATACAAAATATAGACAGCCTGTCCTACATATATTTGAATCTCTAAGTAACTAATTGGGTCTTCATTGAACCTGAAATACCTAACAAAATGAGCAGGCAGCAATCTTTATTGCAAAACTCGTGGCTATAACACTATCCATAAGTGCTTCCTTTCAGAAGAGAAAATAGAAGACTCCCCACCAGAGTTACAGGAGTTACTGAAAAGATTAGATTCTAATCTTGTACCCTGAAGGGGGGTGAACATGTCATTAACAAATGTGTCATGGCCTTGAAGATTCTTTAGAGGGAGAATGACCTATTTAATACTAATGACAAGAATGAAAATAAGTGGTTTTTCTCTTTCTGATTTGAGGGTTTTTTTACCATGTTGGAGGTGGTTTAGGATATCATTTCGATGCTGTAATTAGGAATGTTGGGCTTTTTTCCTTTGAAAGTGTTAAGTTTCTTTTAAAATAACAAATACTAGATGTTATTTTCTGAAGAATTCAGTAGTTGTAATGTTTTCAACTAAAATGGAAAGTTAATCTTTTTCTTTTTAATTTTTTTCCCTAGTATTACAATGACTACGGTGATATTATTAAAGAAACAATGAGTAAAACAAGACAGATAGACAAAATCCAGTGTGCTAAAACACTTATTCTTAGCTTGCAGCAGGTAAGAATTATTTACAATATTTTTATGCATGAAATGCCATACTGTACATCCTGTCCTCTTGTTTAATAGCTAGTGTGAGGTATTCATGAAGAAAATTATTATGGAAGGTAGGAATAAAATGGGTCTAAAATGAAATACGTTTTCTGCAAGTAAGTGGAAAAAAGGCAAGAAGTCTTCCTGTACTTAAATAGTGTGCTATGAGAAGTGTATGTGAGAGGCTGATAAACACGGAATGAATGTGATACCTTCTTAACTCTAAACCAGTAGGCTGAGTCACGGATTCAGAAATGTGGTGTGAAACTGCTAGTTTACTTATTCATGAACAGATAAACAAGGGAAAACACTTTCTACCTGTTCGATGGAGTCTTGTGGTTTGGGTTTTTTTGCTTTGCTTTGGGGTTTTCTGTTTGTTTTTTGTATGTGTGGCTTTTTGCTTTTTAAAAAACTTATGGGAAGTAATAGGAAGTTTTAATAATTCATTATTTCTTAATGTTTGGTGGAGACTTCACCCATCTTTGATATTAAAATGTGATTACATGGTTTAATGCTCTCTCAGTAAATGAACTTGTTTATGTGGAGACCTGATGAATTCAGTTGAGGTCAGAGTTGAATTCATCTGCTCACATGAACCATCTGCATATATCTTATTTACACAATCAGAACAAAAAAAGCCATATCTCCGCAAACCACTGTTATCCAACATGGATCTCTGCTATTGTAGAAAGGAAAAATGTAGCCCCCATTTGTCCTCTCTCTCCCCATACTTATATATATATATATTTTTTTTTTTACTAGATGTCATAGAGCCACATAGTGGATATAGAGGTATATGTTGATCCTGGTTGAGAACTAACGAGAGAAAGTCCTCAGTGAAGCCCCTAAGCTGGTTTATCTGTATGGATATTGCGAGTACAAGAGAGGATGAGGTCTTTTCTTTTGATAGCAGCATGACTTCAAGTAGCTAGTACTTAGTGCAACACAAAATATGCAACTAAATACAGTTTTCACTGACTTCACTAGAGTTCACAAGTTTTGTGATATTGGGTGAATACTATCTTTAATAATCTTTTCTGTCTCATGAAAGTTTGGCATAATCTTTTAATAAACGAAACTCTCCCTTTTCATTTCATACAGCTTTTCAATGAAATGATTCAAGAAAATGGTTATAATTTTGACAGATCATCACCAACATTCAGTGGCATAAAGGAACTTGCTCGACGTTTTGCTTTAACATTTGGACTGGATCAGTTGAAAACAAGAGAAGCCATTGCTATGTTACACAAGTAATTGTGTGCTTTGTATTACTTCCCTTTTTGTAAATACTTCTTGACTAACACTAAAATATCTTTCTAATCTTTCAAAATCAATTTAATATAAAACATAGAGATGTTACACTAGATAAAACACTAGAGATGATACAGCCCATTTGTGAATTAAGAGCTGACTGCAGTTTTGTCCCTGAATTGGACCCAAATGTTAAATAATTTTGATGTTCTTTGGCATCATTGTATAAGCCTGTAATCAGTAGCAGTGTGGCATTGATACTGTAATGAAAATTTTATTTTTAGTGCCTTATCCCTGGCAGTAAGGACTGATCCACTTCATCGTCAGTGGTGGTCATGCTGACCTCAAGCAGAAAACTTGAAATGCAAGGCATAAATATTTATGAGAGAGAGCAAGCGAGCATGTCCAGATTCAGTTCACTTTTTTGCCAGAGTTTAGAAACATCAAATTATTGCTTTCTTCATGTAGAGGAAATGTGTTCGGTTCTGATAGCTCCCAGTGTTCGGATTTTTTTTTGTTTAGGTTTTGCTTTTTGTGACATGATTTTTAATTTTTACTTAGGGATGGCATAGAATTTGCTTTTAAGGACCCTAATCCACAAGGTGAGAGCCACCCACCGTTAAATTTGGCGTTTCTTGATATTCTGAGTGAGTTCTCCTCTAAACTTCTCAGACAAGACAAAAGAACAGTGTAAGTATTTCCTTAATAGTCTTAATATTTCTAATGATAACCATAAAAGAAATGCATCTAAATAAATATGTGCTTACGCTTATTGCATTTGCCTGGAGTCTTCAGCACATCAAGATGATTTTACACTAATGCAGTCAAGTATAATCAAAAAGGGTAAATTAAATATGTCCATGTAATGCTCATTTTATGGTGGATGAACAGAAATCATATTCTGAATATGCTGTTTTCAAGTATTTTTGCTAACTAGAGGAGGAGCATTGCATGTTAATTTTAGTAGTTACTTAATCTTGACATGTTAACATCTTGTTACGGGTATTTCGCATCTTTGTAATTATTTTTTCTACTTAAAGGTATGTTTACTTGGAGAAGTTTATGACCTTTCAGATGTCTCTACGAAGAGAAGATGTGTGGCTTCCTCTCATGTCCTACAGAAACTCTTTATTAGCTGGTGGGGATGATGATACTATGTCAGTGATTAGTGGAATTAGTAGTCGAGGATCTACAGTAAGAAATAAGAAGACAAAGCCAGCAACAGGGAAGCGGAAAGTACCTGAAGGTAGAACTTTCCTCATCTTAATATTTACTAGAGTAGATACATATTCTTATAAACTACAGGTGTCTATCTCTGTTTGTTAGTTTGAGTGAATTTTTATGCTTTTATGTATTTTTTTAAAACAGGGTAACTTCTGCGCATGTGTATGCCTAGTGGGAAAACTATTCACTGCAAGAGTCTGAATAACATCACACTGATTCACAAAAGGAAATAAAAGCACCACACTACATTGAGTCACAGAATATAAACATTTAAAATACTCTAGTCAGTGGTTATAAGTTGAGGCCTTTTGGAACACATGTAAGACTTTGTGGCAAAAAGTAAAGTAATTGATTCTCAGTAAGCAGGGAGTACATGGATTTTAAGTCATGAACATTAAATTTGAGACTAGTCTGATGTCCTGTATTTCTTTCCCAGCTGAAGAAAGCAGCAGTAGTGACAGTATGTGGCTGAACAGGGAGCAGACAATGCACACGCCAGTCATGATGCAGACACCTCAGCTTACTTCCACAATAATGAGGGAGCCCAAGAGATTGCGACCTGAAGAAAGTTATATGGGTGTTTATCCTATGCAGCCTGAACACCACCAAGCTCCACTTGATTACAAGTACGTAGATGAGTAGGTCTGCTTTGTGTTAGTGTTCACACACAAAACCAGTTCATGTTTAAAATAGAATGATGGTCTTTTTAAGCACGCAAGTAACGTGGATGTTGGCTCAAAGGCAACAGGAAGAAGCCGCGCGACAACAACAGGAGAGGGCAGCGATGAACTATGTGAAGCTGAGAACCAACTTGCAACACGCTATGTGAGTGAGAGTGAAATGTTCCTTTGCTGGTTTGGGGAGGGTTTGTTAAATGCAGTGCTACTTCTGTATCTCTTACTAAGAGAGAGTTTTCTAGTGGGGTTTTTTGTGCCTTAGAAAAGCAGTGCATAGCGGTGTGTTTAGCAGAATAGATCTGTTAGATTTCTTGCTTGTTCTTGAAAGCGAGTTTCAGAAAAATTAAGTAGTAGTGTTTTGTTGTGGCAGTTAAATATAATCAATACACCTTGTGAATGAAGATGAAAACAGTCTAATGTTTCTTAAATTAGTGTTGTCTTTCCAGAGGTCATACAGTCTTAATGTAGTGTCATTGTGTTTCATCATATGTGCATTTTGACATGCATGCTAATGAAATTATGTTCCAGATCTAGTTTAGCTGAGGAGAGGAAGGCTAGTTTTAGAAGTTCTCTGGTTTTAACGAAGACTCTGTGGTTCTACAGAACAGAAGTACAAGTTGTAAACTAAATCCATGGACATAAATATTGAGGAGCTTTAAATCTCTCCCCTGCTTGTTTTTAATTCTTTAGTACCAATACTTTATGTAATATAGTTTCATTGTGCATGTTTGTGTTTGTTTTTTTATTAATACTGTGACATTGGTTAGTGTAATTGGAAGGACTTGTTACTTTTCTCTTAAGATCTGATGTTGCTTGTAGAAGTTGAGGAAAGAGGATTAAGGACTGTGGGGAAATGTCTGAAACTGGATTTGTTCATCCACTTTATTGCAAAGACATTGCTTCTTGCCTTGCAATAAGAAAGGAACAATTTTGGTGGCAAACGTAAAGTTCTTTCTCACTTGAGCACAAATAATTTCATGGAAATCTCTGAATTAGGTGTGGTTTTGAGCTGCTTATCTATTCCCACAGCCTCTCAGAATACCCATTTAGAGATGTAACACTTAAGTTTTGTAAGTTGATCTTTGTTAGTCATTTTCCCTCACTCTCTTAGTATCTTATAGCTGATTAAATATCAGCTTTCTTTAATAGTAGTCATGCATTTGTTTAATTACTTAATTTTTTTCTAATGCTATTATTAGTTGTTGGCAGTTCCTCAATGAACATTTAGCTTTTAAAATGTTGAGATAAAGCTTAACTTTATTTAATGTTAAACAGTATGCTTTTTCTTTTCATTTCAGTCGACGTGGCACAAGTCTGATGGAAGATGATGAAGAGCCAATTGTTGAAGATGTGATGATGTCATCAGAAGGGCGGATTGAAGATCTCAATGAAGGCATGGACTTTGACACCATGGACATAGACCTAGTAAGACATTTACCTGTCTTTTAAGGGGACTTTGGATTTGTATATCTGCTTTTGGTGTAGAATATTTGAATCAAATTTTCCTTTGGTGAAACAGAAAAATCATTCTTGATCTCTGCATTCCTAAATGGTTGTGCCACTGTTTGTATACAAATGCCATCTGTTCAGACTGCCATACAAAAAGCAAGAGCACTTCCTGTAATAGTAATGTGCAAAGTGAGCAGTTATCCCCTGTAAATTCTTATCCCTTGAGAGTTCAGCTTCATTTATTACAGTATAAAAACTCTGGCGTTTTTTCTAACATTACAATTAACATGTTTATTTGCTTACTTTCCAAAGCCACCATCAAAGAACAGGAGAGAAAGAACGGAACTAAAACCAGATTTCTTTGACCCCGCTTCAATCATGGATGAATCGGTAGGTTAACTTACATAAGAGGAAAATAATGTAAAATCCATCTTAAGGTTAACAATGCTGTCTTACTGCAAATTTGAAATGGGAAGAATGCAGTCTTTAGGTTGTCTGCATTAACTTATTTTGGCAGACTGGTACAACCCATGAAATAGTTGATGCTGTAATTCAGCTTCATAAATTCTAAGGTAGTCCGTGTTCTTTGCAAGTTTATAGGATTTTTGTTCTTAATACTTTATATGTAGTTATGTAAAAATCAAAATGCTCTTGAAAATGAGAAGAAAACACATTTGATACTGGAAAGACCCTTGCAGAGATCGGTAGCAAACAGCTTCTGGAAAAAAAACAACCCACAAAAAAATAAATAAAAAACTGTGCATAGCCAATATTAAAGGCAAGCTTCCTGTTGTGATGAGCTTAGTTGGGTGACTGATGTCAGTACCAGTTGTCAGCGTAGAATCGTTTGCATTTTTTATTTTATTTTTTTAATTGGCGTATTTACTTTTGTACATAAGTAAGATAATGGAGAAAATAGAGAATAATACACCTATCTGTTTATAGAGATGAGAGGTATTTTTTCTTTCCATATAAAGTTTTAGGTCCAAAACATCCGAAGTCTGTAGTTTCTGCTTGCAGTTGCCCTTTTTTCCGACTTGATAAATCTGCAGTCTCTATTCTCTTTTAAAAATCTGCATGAGGGATTCCTTCTGTCTTGAACCACTTGTAAAGTATGCAGCCATTTTTGACCTTGGGTAGCTGGTACAAAATTACACTGGAAATAACAAGCTGCAGCAAGCCAGCAGAGGACAGTACAACAAGGCTTCCTGGGAACCTTGGACAGCTTGGTGGAATTTGGAAGACGGTTATGTATTTTTTTACAGCATTGTTGCAGTGTGAACCTGTCCTTGTTATGGGAGAAAGAAGTCTTAAATACTGTTTCAAATGCAAATCCATATATTTTGTACCAGTAGGTCTTTGCTTTAGTAGTAATGAATCAGATTAGGTTGTACATCTAGCTGTTTGTGTTCTGTTCTTGAATTAGCACCAAGAAAGTATATAATCTGTTTCCTGACGTTCTGTTTTAAAATAGTTCTTCCCATCTTGATTTTCAGTTGATTGATCTGTGAAATACCAGTCTCTCTTTTTTTTTTTTTTTATTCTGACAATGTTGAAGATTTGGTCTTACACAGGTGCATTTCCGTGATTTCATAAACCTTTCAGCTTTTCATTTTCGAAAACTAATTAAGAATACTTTTAATAGGGTTACTGTTAGCTTGGTTTCTTTCCTATTACTTGATTTTTTTATTCATTATCCCACTCGAGCCTGGGTTTGCTGGGCTCTCCTTGGCTGCACTGTGGGACCATCACCACATGATGGCAGCCGGTGTCAGCGGCATTGCTCTGCAAGCTGTTGGAGACTCTAGCGGTGGCCTTGCCTCAGTGTGCCGGCAGACAAGCTGTGTGCTGCTCCTCTGCCAGGAGGGAGTAGTAGTGCACTGGAGCGCACTGGTGTGGTTAGGGGGGCATTGGCTAGCAAACCTTTCTCCCAGGCAGGACACAGTGAAGATGATGATCCTGGAATCAGGACTGCAGAAAACAGCTGCATCACAGTACACAGCTGCTCTTTAGCATAAAACCCCACTTAAATAAATGTAACTGCCTAAATGGGGAAAAGTCTGCTAATTGTTTAGGAGACAACATGAATCTGTATTAAATCAGAGCTGAATTTATCAGTCAGTGTTTTAAATGTAAAAAAAAACCCAAGCCACCCCAATTTCATAAATGCAGAAAACCTTCCCTGAATAAAGTTCATTTGCTTTATTCATATAATTTATTTCAGAGGTCATTATTCTTGGAGTAGTTGCACTTGTTTTTAATAGGTCTAGACATAATAAAACTGTTTATTCAGATGCACATGGTTTATGATGGAAATTTTAGTCTGTCTTCTCATTTTTTGATGTGTCCTGTTATTACTGGCACCAGAGGCAGTTGTGTCTTAGTGTGCTATATTGTATGATGCATCTAAAGTGAATTTAATACCAAGAGCAGTAAAAATTGGTTTGTAAACAGATAAATGTGAACAGCAGTGTTAAGGTTCAGGAAAATTAAGTCTCTCATGGCTCTTTCTGCTTTTATAAAGTCCTGTAAAAGCTAGGAGAATCACAAGATCTGGATCTTCTGGGTTTTGGTTTTGTTTCTTTTTTTTCATCTTATCAGTGGTGATACCTACTTCCCTTGGCATAGAAAACTATGTGGCTTGCTCCCACATGGGAAGTGGAAACTGATTCTTTGTTTCAAGAAAGCTTTTTCTTCACTTAATCTCAGAGTCTTCTGAAGGGTAGTATTTTGATTTTACCTGATTATTGTTTTGAGTTTTCACTCTCTTCCTGACAGAGTTGATACATTTAATAGGAAATACTGAGTTTGTCCGGGCTAGCTGCTGTGAGATGATCTATTGTTTATGTGAGCACAGACACAGCAGCAGCCAGTGTACAGAATGCTTTGTCCCAGGCTTAGTTGCTGGAAAATAGACCCTTCATGTCAAGTTAAGGCCTATAGAATGCCATTGTCAAAGAAGTCTATGTTAGGCAACTAACTAAAAGTTAATTGGCAGTGATTAACTGAAATAACTAAAGTACATCTTTGTTAAATTCCTTTTGGATCTAGTTGATTTCAAGTGTGGGAGAACTATTTTCTAATGAATGAGGTTCCCTTTTCTTATTACATAAATCAGAAGTGTGGTGAATCTGGTTTGGAAGAAAAATAAACTTTAATGCCTTAACATATCTTGGAGTGTCTTAATCTTAAATCATATACTAATTGCTTTGTTTTTGTTAAATGTGTAGTAGACTACAAATTGACACCATTTCTAACTTTTTTTTTAGGTTCTTGGGGTGTCAATGTTTTAATACCAGAGCAGCAAATAAATCAGTGGTGAAGTCATTTTCTAAGTGGAAGAGGAAGTTTTTCAATACAAAATTATGGTAGATACAGTGAAATTCTGAACAGATTTTTCTCTAAGGAGAATGACATGCTTTCAAGATCAAGTGCATTGAAGGGGCAGTTTTGTTTGCCTGAAAAAAAATAAGAGAAATGTAAAGGACAAGTAAACAATTTGAGGATAAGCTACACTTTTTGTTGGGGAAAAAATAATATTTTATTTATGTGCTATCAGTTTATTTCCGGATCATAAGAAGTATTCCCTCTGAGTTTTAATCTAACAGTCTGAGAGGTGTTTGGTACAGATTTGAGCCCCTCTCTACGCATTTGCTGGCTATACTAAACAGTCATGAGCTCTGCTGGATTGCTGTTTACATCCATGAATGGAAATAGATGAATTGGTTTTCTTACAGTGATAGAACCAGAAGAGTGTCAGTATTCTAAATTAAATGCAAACTTCAGCAACAGAAGGTTTAATCATGGAAAAAATACATAAAGCAGAATTTTAACAACTTCTTAATCTAAAAAACACTTTTATTCTGAAAGCTTCATGCTAGCCTTTTCATAAAGGTCCATAACTATGAACTACAGGCGGTAACAGGTCTCAGTCATGCTTGCCCATTACCAACCCTGAAAGTTTGCTTGTCCTTTAAGAAAAATGTAATGTTGTGAAATTCCTTCCAGTAGTGCCACTGTATTTTGTCTCCAAATAAAAGAAGCTTATTGTAGTATGTTTGCAGAAAAATTCTAAACAAAAAAATTATACAGCTTATTAGAGTGTGGGAATAGGGATCTAAATTTTAAATAAAATTATATATATATATAAATTGGTGCTGATTTTATAATTGCGCAGTTTGTTTAGTTTTTTCTTACTTTTAAATTCCAACTTAAAATTATGAGGTTTCAGAAATATATTGAAAGTTTAACAATGTTTAAAAATAGAATAGCATGAGAATTCATGCTTTAAAAATGATTTTTAAATTTGTATTTTATATTGTTTTATCTATCTGTCTTTGCAAGCAGTCTTCAGGTTAAAGATACTTCTAACAGGTTACAGTACATTTCCTCTGTATGTAAATTAGATTGGATAATAGAAATTCATAAACAACCCATAATATTCTTTGAAAGCTAAGCTTTAAACTTCATTTTGTGTCCATTCACAAATAAATTAAATTTGGTCTAAAACAGAAAGTGGATCTATGCCATTTTGACATCAACTCATTTTGCAAGGCTTAGGCAGCTAGACATCATTTTAAAGGAAATATTAACTTATATTACATATGTATATTTTTTGTCAGTTTTTCTCTCAGTTCTTGAGGTATATTATTGTAATCATTCCATGCCTTAATATGCTTGCAATACAAGAATCTCCCCACATGGGTGAATACAAAAAGGCTTCCTGTTTTTAGACTCAGAAATTAATCATTCGGCTGTGGTAGCCAAAAACCATAGATTATCTAAAGGATCATGATAAATATAATTATTTTACTAAGTCATGGGGTAACAACAAACTCAAAACTAGATCTGCCTAACTCATTTTACATAAATAAATACTCTCATGTCTAAAAGTACTGCCTATATTGTTTTTCACACCACTGCATTTAATAGAACTGCTGAGAGGACTGTATATATGATTTTAAACTTAAGTTGATTTTTCTTACTCTTGAAGGAGTGTTTCTTTGTGAAAGCAGTTCTTACAGCTTTGTTTTCAACCAGCTAAAAATGTTTTATATATTTACCTTAACCTGTTGTCCTCCACATTCTATTGTCCTAATTGTACTGTTTTCTGATTTGTATTTATGTCTTGAGACAGTAACTTTTTGAATAAAAATAAACCTACAGTATGTTGTATGTTTGATCTTTTTAAATCGGGGTTAGGGGAGGACAGTGAAGAAAGGGGTATGAGTAATGCAAATGTTATGTTTATAGAAATAAAAATCTTTTTCCATGTCTTTTAAGTGTTTGTCTCAGAGTTGGGATAATGTATGAAAAACTGCACTGTTTTATATTTGTAATAAATTGTACAAGTTTTTAAAATGTGAATAAAGCACTAATTGGGTAATAATTTAAAGTAGAAAAGTTAATGCAATCATGATTGTTTTAAATATGCTTTAATTTGAGATAAACTTGTGAAAAGAATTAGTGTAAATACAGAGTGAGCTTTTGAAGAGGTTAGTACCTGCAAATAAAATTTTTAAAATTTGTATAGAACTTTTACATGCCAAGAAATGAATGGGTAACTATTTTTGTGTTGTTTTTTAAAGGTGTATCACTAGCCTTTCTGTTTATTTCTTTTTCCTCTTAACTTTTATCTGGCATTGTTCAGAATGCTTTTGATTCAGACATTGGCACTATTGTACATAGTCGAGTTGAAATGCCACTAACAGTGTATGCTACTCTCCTTTTCTTGCATTTATCACACACCTGACAAATATTCTAAGCATGACAAGACGGTAAGGACACGAGGAGAAAACCCTAAACATCTCTTCCCCTCTCCTCAACTACTGAGCAGCTCTGGCTCTGTGTTGAAAGTTCCTTTGTGTTACAATGCCTTTTAAAGGAGTCATTTAAAAATCTTAGAGATAATACTTCTAACTCTTGCTTATGTAACTTTGGGTGGGTTGTTTTTTTTAATTACTGTTAATACAAATGTTCATTCCTGTCTCTAAATCCTGCTGTAAGTTCAGTAGTATACTGTGGAAAATGGTTTTAGTAAGTTCTAACTTGTAACACAAGAAAATAACTTCCCTATAAAATGTAAAGTCTGTATTAGTTATACTTTATATACCATTTTGGTACAAAAGCCTGTAAATGGTGTGGGGGGGGAAGATGTGATAAAAATGTAGAAAACAACAAGCAATTTGGAGAAAGTAAAGCCTGTCCTCTAGTTTTCCAAACAGGCCACAGGAAAATACAGGGAAAATATTGACACAGAATGAAATTCAGAGTAATAGTCTTGACATATTCTGTAAAAAGTATTTCTTGATATTAAACAACCAAAGACAATATGTAAGAAGTTAGTGATGCTGTTGTTTGTTTGTTTGCATTTTCCTTTGGATGTTGTGGTGCTGATTGCCTGCAGCTTGTACAGCCGGTAAATGCCAATCTTCTCTCAGCATAACTAAATAATTGCCTCTCTGAAATTCACTCTCTGTGTTTCCCTAGTAGTTTACACATACACTTGTCATGGCATAGGCTTTCAGGACACCAGTACTATCAACTTGAACTTCCTACCACTTCCTACCCATAGAAAGTCTACTGAGTTTTTTGAGATGCTTTGATTCACAGTAGCATTTTGCTGTTTTTCAACCTATAGCTACCTTTTCTTTTTAAATTGCCTGGAGAATGTACATGAGCTTGTTCATTCTTTAGGCATTTGTCATAGTTGTCAATTTGTGCCTCAGAATTCTTTTGATAAAACACAATTGGTTCCTTAAAAAATATACTCATTCCTACTTAACTGCTTTCATTGAATTTTCTTTATTTCGGATACTGAAATCCATCTTAAGCCATTTCTTCTTTTTTTTTTTTTCATAATTCTCAGAAGTCTAGCACTGAGATTGTTTAATTTCTGTTATTTATTGGCATCCGAAAGGGATCATATCTTTGCTGGAGGTGGATGATAAGACATACTTAGAAAACAAGGTAATGTGGGACAATACCCTTCTATGTTAATAATTCCATTAAAAACAATTCAGTATCAGTTGTGCCTGTCATTTTCCTCCGACCTTAATTGTCTTTTTTTTTGAAGCTCTTAACAGCTGGACTTTGAGTCCTTATGGATTTTTTTAAATGTGCCTTCCAACTAGACAGTTTTTTCCTTTTTTGTTGTGTTTTTTGCAGCTATTGCTATATTTCATAGATGTAAATCACAGTGGCAAGAACCATGTTCAGAAAAAATGCTCCAGAGCGTGTTAAAGTGATTGGATGGATGGATGGCAGAGGCCTGCCTGACAACTTCCCTGTTCTAGAGAATACATACAGTTCTTTGTAATGTAACCATGCTTCCCAAAACAGATTGTGTAATTTCTGCAGCTTTTCTGAACTTCTTTTGATTAGAAAAAGAGGAAAAGCCATTGTGTTTTGCTTACATTAACTGTTTTTGTCTGAAAGACAGCAGTTACCAATATTAAAAGTGAAATTGTTTTCAGCCAATAACAGCTTGAATTCTGCACTCTTTAGAAGAGCCGTATTTTTAAAAAAATACAGTAAATAAGTAAATAAAACCTCTAGGAGTTCTAGAATATCTCAAATTAAGAATGGGATGTGAAGTTGGTGGTTACTTCATGAAAGCAATCAAGTGATACAGCAAGGTTTGGGACAAATTGATTAATTAGTTCCTTGACAGTTCCTTGAGCGTTGAGGTGGGTAGAGACAGGTCAGATCAATGGGAACAGCAGCAGCAGTTTGTGTCAAGTTTAGTAGGCTGTGGACATTCCTAGAATGCTGTTATCGGTAAGTGACCAATGTCCTGTTTATTTCCATTCATTAAGAGTGCCTTTGGGCAAGCTTTTCCCCCCTCTTTTTTTTTTTTTTTCCTTGAATGCTAATACTGTTATGATTTTCTTCGGTCAATTTTAGCAGGGATGGTGTCCATGTGCTTATTGTTTAGCCCTTATCTAGACTACCTTTTCAATGAATTTTAACAAACTTTTTTTCCATTCACCTTTCTCCAAAAAATGCCTGTAATCTCTGCCAGCAGGCATATTGTAAGGCAGTGGTTCCTTGGGAATTGATGTGAACCCTGTGCCGTAGTTAATGCATAGAGTTAATAGATGGTTTGGGTTGGCTCAGAGCTGTGGTATGTATGACAGGGCTGAATTCACCTCAGCCTTCTTGTGCTGTTCAGCTGGAGTATTTATCTGATAGAGTGCTTCAGCTTTTGAGTTCTCTGATGGCTCCATGTGAAATCTCATATTTACCACGCTATATGGCCATTCCAGGAAGCCATGCCATTTGTTGTTGCTTCTTAACTAGCAGTTAAACCACAGTTCTGGAGTGACGTACACACAGATCTCTTATTATTTTAACACACTCCTTTCACAGGTTTTATATTGTTTTCTTCTTTTTTAGACTGCTGAACTCCACCAAAAGCAAAAAAGCAAACCACATCCACCTGTTTTTCGTATCGTGCACAAAAGCACTTAAAAGATGTGGCATATCTTATATTTAGACTGCTCTCTGTGTTTTTCATCTTAAAATACTGAGCTGTCTTTTACACAACTGTTCTTACATATCAACTGACAAAACCTGTCTTTTCATGATTTCTCTTCCCTGCTTACAATCTTTTGAATCTTGAAAAGCAGATATTTTTGGGGCGGTTTTTTAACTGAAGTCTTCCATTACAGCTAGGAATTGAAGTGCTTTGTGAATCCCTGCGTGGATTAGGGAAGTGGCTTTGTCAGAGAAAACACTATCTTGTCATCTCCATCCTGTTTGAGGTGCTGATGGTTTAAGGGCATATTGTGGAAAATGCTGGTAACAGGGCAAGCTTACATACAGATTTGATCTGTCAGTAGTTTTGCTTGTTTAGAGCCACAAAGCTAAAAGGAACATGTACTATTTAAAGTTGCTTTTGTTAGAATTTTTTTTCTTTTTAACCTTGCAACACTTCATCATCTTCTTCAGAAAAACTTTTAACTTGCATGGTTCTCTAGCTCACCTGGATTGGATTTGTAGGCTTGACAGAAAGACATGGTGCCCTGTAGAACAGAGACTGCCAAGGACATGTTTTTGGTTGTTTTCATTACCTTCCTTCTCTTGGGGTTTGTGTTAACTGAAGAGAACAGGTTGTTCGCCTATTGTAGGATGCTACTGATTTGTCACAGACTGTGACAGATCCCACATAATGTGGATTTAGACAGTTTAAAAGCACCATCTCTTCACATGCTGTTCCTTTAGTTTAACAGTATTAGATTTAGTCACTTGATCTGTTATTAAAGTTCAGAAGACATACATCTTTTAGACTTGTCTTAAATCCCTACCCACAAGGGAAGTCAGATTTCTGTTTTCTTAAAAAGTTGGATTTGCTGTTCACCTCCTACTCATTTACAAGAAATGAATGGTGTGTGGGGTGATCCATAGAACCAAATCAAACCACTCAGTGATGTATAATCAAAAATGTGGTAACATGGCAGAATGTGTCTTGTGGGTGGATAATGACAAAACACAGACCTCTGTACACACAAAGGGCAGCACTGAATCTAGTTAACACCACCAAAACAGGGACCTGGAGAACAAGATGCTCTGACCAGTCCAGCTTGGCCACAGTGTGGCTCTTCCTCGGGCTCTACCTGCTGTGTGGTATCAGACATTGATAGTGTCCATCTCTTCTCTAAATGGTAGTTATTTACTATTGCTATGTTAGCTTGTCACCAAGCTGCCAGTGGCCTTGCTAATCTGTAACCCTGGGACAGCCACCTTGTGACTCCTCTGAAAAGAATACCAAAAAAGCTGCTTTCCTGTCCAGTTCATTTTGATTTGATTAGTGTGATCAGCTCGATCTGGGTAAATGCAGTCAGGTCTCACCTGCCTGAGGAGTGAGAGAAATACATTTTTAATTTTTTTAAATCGGAAAAATGATAGAGGAAGAAAACGGCTTGGTTCTGGGCCAAGGCTTTTCAGACCATTGTACTCTAAGAATATTTGATGCATCAGCATGAAGTATGCCTCTTACACCTGTGAAACTTGCTGGAGGAGAGGAGTGGGGACTGCGAATGTCTTACAGAGACAGCTTTTTCAAAAACCTCAGAAAAATTAGAAATTGTCTTAACTCATTCCTACTTAGTTTTTGAAGAAGTCATCCTGAAATGAGGACTGAAAACGTCACTGCTTTTACTGTTCCCTTGGGCTAGAACTGATCTGATCCCCCCTGATGTGAATGTCACTGCTATGCCTTTTTCACAACTGTCTGCAGCCTGTGATAAGGTCTCTAGGTTGGTTCTGGCTTTTTCACTCTTTTTTTTCACCTCTCACTTTGTACCTGCAGACCATCACAAACTGTAAATCTGTACAAGAACATACACATAAGAGGAGCTGTTCTTACATCTTTATGGTGACAAAAATAATCCTTTTTTTCAGAGGAAAGGTCATGATAAGCCACTTCAGGGTGTAGTTAAAATTGGTTAGCAAGACTCTTAAGAGAAGAATAATAGCGATGAAGAAGTAAACCTTCTTCATAATCCCTTCAGGGTTTGTGTGGGGAGAGCAAGGCTGAGGCTTCTCCACCATCTTTTACAGACTGGGTGTATGGACTTTTGTCTTCGCTGCATATCACTTGAGCCCTGGGAGCTGTCAGAGGATACTGGGAAGGGGCAGGCGTGTAGGTGTCTGACTGCTCCCAGGAGCACTGGTTTTGGTAGGAAGTGCTTAGTGCTCTTCTTTCCTGAGAGCAGCTTTGCAGTGTGCTCCGGGAGCCTTCACCTCTGCAGAGGCTTTCACCTTGCAGCAGAGGGAGGATTATCTCTGTGTTAATGAACAAAACGGCAAGGACTTCTGGACCTGAAAAAGAATTAATTGCTAGATTAAAATGGGCTGAGTTCTTTGTCTTAGGAAAATATTAATGTGTTAGGCTCCTGTAACTTAGTATTTTCCTCTAATAGAAATAAAGATGCTGACAGAGTAGGAAGGTAGAACAGGAGATGTTTACATGGTTTCAGTGGCTGGGAATTTTGAGAACAGATTGTACTTTTCAGTACTGCCAGGATGTGACTTACAGATGTTTGAGTATAGATATGTAATGGAAAGTATGTTTTAAGTGCTGGAGCATCACTGTGGTGAAGACTGCTGGACTTCTCAGTGGAGAAAAGGTCAGGTAAGTGATGTTTGGCTCCAAGGGAGAGGACTTCATTATTCTTCCATCTGGCCAGAAATTTGGGGAAAAGAATACATTTTATTCAGGCTTAAGTGCAATGTAAATGTAGCTAAATTTATTCTAGGACCCAAAATAGCCTAGAAGTGTAAGTGGTGGTGCATTATACTCTGCGGATACTCTTTATCTCCACTTCTGGAGCCAGCAGTGTCGCCTAATAAATGCCTGTGCTTCCACAGCGTAAAGTGATCTGCTCCGCTAACTTGGTCATCTTGCTGCTTTTCAAGAGGTACGTGGCCACCAGAACGGCAACCTTAAGAGACTTAAATCACAGGACCAGTTCCATGCTCTCACCATAATGCCTTCTGGGGAAGTATTTGGGCTTGTTTCAGGTGTTTGCCACACCCAGTATTGTGGATCAGTGAGGTTCAAATGCTGTCTAAGCTGGTTATTCCATTTCCATCACGGTGACCACTCTCTTGCCCATTTCTTCTGCAGGTCCATTCCCAAGATAATACTCAGAACAGGAGATCCTCACCATAGTGGAGTGGTCTCTAGTTGGGGCTTTAGGAAGAGGTTCCTTCTGAACCACCAGGGGAAAAAAGATGATGTTAATCCAACCTCTCTTGGGCTCTTCTCTACTACTGTGTCTTAATCATACAATTATAGAATGGTTTGGGTTGGAAGGTACCTCAGGAGGTCATCTAGTCCAACCCCCCTGCACTGGGCAGGGACATCCCCAACTAGAGCAGGTTGCCCAGAGCCCTGCCAAGCCTTACCTCAAATGCCTCCAGGGATGGGGCCCTAACCACCTCCCTGGGCAACCTGTTCCAGTATTCCACCACCCTCGTGGTGAGGAACTTCTTTCTAATGTCCAGTTTAAATTTACTCTTCTCCAGTTTAAAACCATTGCCCCTTGTCCTTTCACTCCAGGCCAGTAGAATGTTGTGGGGGACTGTGTCAAAGGCCTTGCAGAAGTCCAGCTAGATCACATCCACAGGTTGTCCCTTGTCCACTGAGGTAGTCACACTATCGTAGAAAGCCACTAAGTTTGTCAGACAGGATCTGCCCCTAAGTGAAGCCATCTGTCCTCTCAGTCACCCTCCAGTTAGAAAGAAAAACAAATTCAAAGGTCTGAGCGTGTTCAGCAGGAATATAGGATGCAAGTTCCACAAAAGCCATTCATCCAACTTGCCATATTTTCTCCAAAGTTCCTTTTTCTTGAGGTATCCCTTCTGAAAGGATTTGTCATGGCTGCAAAGTTTTTCAGCCTGGAAAATACTGATTTATTCCCCCCCCACACCTTTATGGTTGCCTGCCTGAGCAGTGGGGCAGATGCCTTGCAGTGGCGTGTGGGGGAGCACCAACCCTTGCCACTAGCACCCATCACCTTGGCCCTGACAGTGGCATCTCAAAACATCAGGCACTGTGAAATGGATACCAGTAAAGCATAAAAGCAGTAACATGAGGAACCACACGGCTACTGCCAAATATTAGATGCTGACCTATGATACCCAGGTATATTGTTTCATTAATAGCAGTTAATCAGTATTTATCTGGGTATGAAATTGGCAGCCTATCCAAAGTGCTGTCCTCAACTGTTCTACTGCATTCCTTCAGCCTTTCTTCTCTTAGAGTTGTCACAGTTTCTTAACTTACTAGGCATTTGCACAATTAATTGTCAAATACATTCTTGGCATAGTGAAAGAAAAAGCACACAATTTTTATTTAAAACTTGAAGAGCTTTAAACTGGAATTTATTTTACCTCTTGAATTTATCTGATCCTCTTGTGCTTGTGTCTGGGGAGATGGACCTGGAAGAGGGATGGAAACCAAGTGAGGCTAGTGAGGAAACCTCCAGTGCTCTAGGTTTGTGAGATAAGTCTGTGGAAAGGTCTCATGCCCTTTCCTTATAGTTTGGGGGGAGGAGGGGGAGTGAATTTTTTTGAGGAAAAAAAATGTCCTTATTTCTATGGGGTTCTGCATCCTTTCAGGCACCTGAGTAACTGTTTATTCTGGTGAACTGTTCAAGCTGTATCTCTGTGTTCAAGCTGAAGTGGTTTGAGCTGGGCCAGTAACAAAAATTAGATTTTTGCATTTCTGTTTCAAACTGTTTGAAGCACCAGGCACAAGAGATGGCACTTGGTGAGTGATTGCATTTCATTGCTTGGCATGTGACTCACATCTGTCTGCTGCTTTTATGCTAGACCTCTAAAAAGGCCTAGAACTCACCTGGGGATGGGTTTTTTATAGGTAGGTCATCTAATTCAAGTACAAAGCAGATGAACAGTCTTAAAAATGTAATCAGTCATGCATGTGCTTAAGTCAAAGCATTATCTCTTTTAAAGTCCAAATATCTGTTCATCTTCAATCAGAGCTGCTAGCTCCTGGCGTTATTTTCCCTCCATTTATTTATTTTTAATATCTAGCTGCTGATATGGCTGCACTCCACCCTCAGATGCCAGGGGAAACATATGCAACCTTGCTGGTGAGAATGTCTTGGGAAAGCAATGTGATTTGTGTTTGCGTGCGAGCAGTGACAAAATTGAAGTGTAAATAAGGGTTCAGGCTGTATTAATCTGACACTGTGCTAGGTGCTGCTGCTTGGTGATAAATCCATGTGTCCTGTGTCCCAGAGGGAGGAGGCTGTCTTGGCTGTGGCTCACTGCAGAGTGGAGCCTGTGGGTGAGGAAGGAAGCAGTGAAGACACATACCTCCCTGGGTAAGAGCTTCACCTTTTTGCAATTGCAGTGTCCATGCTGCACCAAGGCTGAGCCTGTGGTGAACTCACTGCTGGGGTCAGGCCATGCTGCCTGCTGAGCTGCCTTTGGGTAGTTCATATGGAGGAGAAGGGGCCACACAGCCTGCTGCCACCTCCTCTGACATGCCCTGCCTTCTCCCTTAGAGAGGGTGTTGGGGATTAGCAAGTGGACCCCATGTAGGACTTGAGAGCAACAATCCCAAAGCAAGGGAGACAGTGGTGTTGGGATGGTCCTGTTGTCCCACATGGACTTTGTTTCTCTACTGATACTACAAAAGTTGCTAAAATTACCCTAAGGAGACCTGCAATAAGGGACCTTTTCCCTAGGAAATGCACCTAAACCTCATCTCAGCTGATGGTATGTGACTGTGCTGCAGGCCAGACACTGGGGCAACTCTGCTGCCATCCCTGGAGACAATACCTAGTGTAGGGTCCTTTGGATCCCCCTATGTGCTGCTAAATTCTGGCGGCAGTCAAAGAGGCTCTGTGCATCCCAAAGGGAAGGACCTTACAGCACCACCCTGCAAGCCACAGGGATCAGCATGATGGAGACACATGTGGTAAAGGAAATATTGCCATTGATTTCAAGAGGCTCAGTCAAGCTTAAAAAATGTGTGTGTTACGATGGTTTTGTTCACTGTAGCACTGTATTGATTTGTCCTGTAGCAGTACCACTCGGCACAGGAGCAGGATGTGTCCCCACAGGGCCACTTGCAAGATCAGATCTATCCCTCGTACATTTGGGGAGTAACTTATCTGTGAAACCAGCTGCCTAGAGGACAGCTGGCTTTGCTACTTCATTTTCTGACTGTATGTTCTTTCCTGATAAAAAGAAAAAGAAGAGCTTCAGCTACCCTTCCCTCTAGTGGCTAGTGCAAATTTAACTTGATATCTGTTATTTGAGGACCAGGGGGCAGCAGTAAGACCAGAGCCTAGGAGCTTTTGGCAGCTGTTAAATAATTGAGCTTAACAATGAATGAAAAAACCCAAATAACTCGGTTTCCTTCCTGCCAGTGAGGGCTGGACCTTTGCTTCCCATTCGAGCACTGCTAGGGCTCATGGGCAGGTGGAGGAGGGCACTGCACTGATCCCTGTGGCTGTGAAGAACCCATGCAGTAAGAGCAGGGGGCTCATCTTCACCTTCCTGCAGGAAAGGAGAGGTTTGTGCTGAGGGGTGGAAAAGGTCACTGTAGGATCCAAGTGGAAATAAGCTGTGTTGTCTTCCTACAAAACAGGCAAGCAGGACTATGGGCCAGCTGTTGACTGTGCTTAGCTTACCCCTTGGTTAACCCCCAGTGACTTCGTCACGTGAGCTTGGTTTGTACAAGATGATACCAATAGAAGCTGTTAGCGTGAATTGACAGCCAGAGGCACAGCTCGTCTTTAAGACAGATTGTTTCCACTGCTTAAACCAAACAACTAAACCACAGCAAAGGTAAAGCTTTCTAGCTGGAGGTTTGCATGAGAAAGCAGGGCAGTCATTGTGCTTTTTATAGTCTGTTTTATTTATTTGTTGGTTGTTCATGTATGAAGTAAGAGCCCTTACATCACGCATGCATGCTCCTCTCTCAGGTTTAACCAGCTCTTCCTCATGGAAGGCCCCTTTGGGCTTTCCAGGGGTGAGCTGGTTGGGTTTGTGCGTTGTTTTTTTCTGGCTATAGCCTCACACTGCAACTTCCCAGGCACCTGCTGGGTCCCTCAGCCACAAGCCCTCTTCTCCTTTAAGCATCCCCACTACAAGGTTAGTCATGGCCAAGGCTTTATTTTAACCAACATGAACAGGGCTGTGCTGTGCTTGTGCCTCCACCTGGAAGGTAGAAATGTGGATATGGGTGTTTGTGTGTCCTAGCTCTTTTGTCCCACTTTTTGGCCTAAGTCAATCAAGGATAGTGGGCCAGGGCTGGGTTTTCAGCTGGACTCAAGGCTGAGCCAGGGCTCAACCATAAAACCTCATATCCTCTTCAATATTTATATCCAGACTGCAGAAGTTGGAAATACTTCCAGTCGATAAAATAGTTCAACAAAACCAATCAATAAAACATTACAAAAAGTGGTGAAAGATGGAAGAGAGATCCCCTGGCTGTAAAGCACAGCTGCTGTGTGTAGCCTCTCTGGACCAGGAACGTCAATTGCTTCCAGTTTCCAAAACCCACCTATTTCCATGGAATAAGGAATAGGAGCGTTTAACATAGCCAACTGCTGCTATGGGGTGTGTACGGCTGTAACGGCACCAGTGGGGCAGCCAAGCGCTCCTCTAAGAACCAAAACCACTGGCAAAACCTGTTGATTGTGGTCCCAGAACAAATGATAGAGCCTCTGCAGAGGCTCACAGTCTCCAAAGCATTCCTGCATGCCTCGGCACCCTCCTGCCTGCGTGGGCTGGGGGCAGGGAGGGCAGTGTAGAGCTTGCTGGTGGTGGTCTGAGGGTCTGGTCTGAAGGTTGTTGCTGGTTGGACATGAGGGAGAAGTGCTGGGGTGACAGCAGGGAGCGAGGTGCCAAGGGGTGGATGAGTGTACTACCAGTGCAGCCTGGATACTGTACCTGGAGATGAGCAGCTATGCCAGCCCGATGCCAATGCCAAATCAAGCACTGAGAGCTGCAGGTAACCCAGGGGATGGCTCGTGGAAAAGCACAAAGCCATTCCTTGGGGTCTGACTGGCCTTTCCATCCACTTAATCCAGAAAAAGTGGCAAACAAAATCTTGAAGCCCCAAAACAGGGAGTGTCAGAGCCCTCTGCAGAGCTTGTGTTGTTGCTGCAGCCACCCACATTATTTTTCTTTTGTGTAATTAAAGCCCAGGAAATGTAAAGTGTGACAGTTCTGCAAAGAGGAAGCGATACCACAGATCACTTCCTCAGCAAAGACAATTTATTACCCATCTGTATTTTTTGTTGTAGCCTGCAGCTGTAGGTTTGTAACCCTGGGGTTCATCATGTCAGGTGCCCTGTGCCACTTGGGCACCAGCAAAGAGCCTGGTGGAGCAGGCTCAACCCGGAGCCTTTTCCTCTGGAATCACTAAAACCTCTAAGCAGTGGGAGGGCCTTGCCTCCCTTAGGGTTCCCTCTGGATTAAAGCTCCCAATGTTAGATATATGTATTTATATTTCCACTGCAGAGCTAACAGTGCTAGGCTCTACGGGAGCATTGTAAATATGAGCCTTTCCCTGTCACTTGCACTCATCTTGATTTTAGAGCACTCACTGGTACCTGGAGTATTTAACAGCACTCCAGCTCTGACTAATGGTTACAGATGCACATAAGATAGAAAGATTAGCAGCTCAGCTGTCTGATTAATATGTAAATGTACCCAGTTATGTGTGAGTGCTCTTAATGAAGTAACTCACACTTCTGCCTCCATATATCAAAGGTGATTGATGGAAAACGCACTCTAGGTGCCTGCTGGAAAGCTAAAAGTTGTTTTTGTCTTTATCTTTCCTTCAAAAAAACCCAAAATCTGTATACGTAGGGCTGAGATTTCCTAAGGGAGAAAAAACAACACAGTCTTAAATTTAATCTAAACTAATCCAAATTGTTGGCCACACTCCTGCAGTATCTGTAAGTTTCTCAGATAGGAATAATCCATCAGGATCTTGTATAACAATCCACATGGTATCTTAAATAAACCTTCTTGGTGACTGTAGCTTGCAGCCGACACCTACTGTAAATTATTTGGTGATACTTTGTCTGAAGGGCTGTGGGCTGAACTGAATGTTGTGGTGAAGGCAGGAAATGCAGCCCTGTGGAAGATGTTCTTGCACTGCTGCTTCCACACTGTTTCCCCAGCCTGGTGCTCCGTCTGGGCTGCACGAGGCAACTGTGCAGCTCATGAAAGTCCCATACAAATCCTGAGGCATCGACGGATTTGTGCAAGGCAAAGGGCTTCCCAGCACTGGGGCAGAAATGCTACCTGAGAGCTCAGACTTAGGGCCGAGTATCCCTGGGCCTCTGATAGGCAAAGCTGGCAGCTCCCAGGGTAGCAGGGCATGGGTGCCCCCCCAGCCAGCGCCTCTGTGACGTGCCTTTTCCTGGTGAGGAGGACAGCCCTGGAAACACCCCAGAGAACACCACCATGAGTCACATCAGGCTTTCATCCTGCCCCTAAAAACCACTGTGTTTGTTTCAAGATCACTCTCTGCAAAATAAAGACCATTATGCTGAAACTGGGGGATAGGGAGAGGAAGGTTTGCAGTGGTAGTAAAATTTGGCACGATGCTGCAAGCTAAGCAGTGCATAATGTCAGGTCCCCAGGATGGGAGCTGTAAAGTGCTCAATTGCTGCAAGATCTCACATAGATAAAATGCACTACAGCGCAGTGGCTGTCAGTGGAGTTTAAAATATTCAAATCCTGCTCTAACTCTCCTTTGCATCATCTTTCTCACTCCTGCAGAAATTTGGGGGGCTGAGAGCGCACATCTTTTTCACCTCCACTCCAGGCTGTGGGGACTCACAGCCTGTTTCCCTCTGACAAAGCTGTGCTGGGTGGGTTCCCTAACCCTGGCCCAGCAGCTCTCCCTGTAACGTGTCTCATGTTGCTGTCTCCTTGTCATGGTGTCTTGTAGCTTCCTGAGGCTGTAATTGCTTTGTTAAAATTTTTCCATGTCTCTAGCCACGTTGTTTTGGTGCTGCTTTTAAATAGTTGACCTTTTCTAAGAGCAAGGGTTGGAGCAGTGTGAAGTTTCCTTACTAAAAACATTTGCTGATGTTCTCTCCGTAGGCAGAAACATCATCTTGGCAGGTATGTGAGGGAAGGGGAGTGACAAGGCAGAAAGGCAACACACCCACCATGCTCAGGGCTGGTTTGAGAAGGATTTGGGTCACAGCTCCTCTTGTGTTGGCTTGCAGGTGAGCCCTGTGTGGGTGTGAGATTGTAATGTTGGTGTTTCTCTCCATTGATGTCTCATGAATTTTTCTGGTCATTCTCTTTTTCTCGCTGTTTCTGTAGTAATTCTGTAGTATTTTCCATAGTAAAATACAGGTATTCTTGCAGTGCTCCCCAAGGCATCTGCCAGGAATCCCATCCTCCTTAGGATGTGCTTCGCAGCGTTAGATGTGTGCTAATGTCCCCACTGTGGAGGAGGAGTAGTGTCCCTGGCCGGCCTGAAGTGGGAAAAGCTGGTGAAACAGCCACCACCTGAGAGGTTCCCCAGCAGTGACCCAAAATGCTGAGGGGTTGAGAGACTTCTCCTTGTCACCCTTTGGACATTTCTCCACCATTGCTGGCTCTAAAGTTTTTTTCTAGTGTCATCTTTACCAGCAATCATCCTCACAATTTTTTTCCCCCTAAATGCAGCAACCTGAAGGCACACTCTGGCATTTTAAGTGTTTCTTTTTCTTCCAGTTCCTCTGATGCAGGAGAATCAGCTACTTGTAAGCACTAGCACAGATAATGGTTTATTGTATTCTAGGTGACAAATTGGTTTAAGATAATTATTAGGCTGATGTTTAAAGCTTTCAATGCAAATCAATGCAATTAAACATGAAACAATACTTCATAATTCATACAGAAAAGATCTTTGTCTGTTGCAAATGTTTCAGAAGGAAATGTTCTATATATTCTATTAGAAACGTTCAGCCCCTGTTACACCAGTGTCTAGCTAACGGGTGCTGAACTGGAATTGTAATGTTGGTGTTTCTCTCCATTGATGTCTCATGAATTTTTCTGGTCATTCTCTTTTTCTCGCTGTTTCTGTAGTAATTCTGTAGTATTTTCCATAGTAAAATACAGGTATTCTTGCAGTGCTCCCCAAGGCATCTGCCAGGAATCCCATCCTCCTTAGGATGTGCTTCGCAGCGTTAGATGTGTGCTAATGTCCCCACTGTGGAGGAGGAGTAGTGTCCCTGGCCGGCCTGAAGTGGGAAAAGCTGGTGAAACAGCCACCACCTGAGAGGGTCCCCAGCAGTGACCCAAAATGCTGAGGGGTTGAGAGACTTCTCCTTTTTCTCCATGACAGCAGAAGGAGTCGGTGGCTTCAGTGTCTTTGTTCCAGACTTCATCATCTTCCTGCTGTAAGCAGTTACTAACAGCACAGATCTTAGATCCTTTTGGGTGGTGAGTGGCCAAAACTTGTGCAGTTTGATCCTGCCTTAAGGCTTCAAATACTTTGATCCTACATTACAAAAAACAGGCTTAAAGTTGTTCAAGAAACATGTAGCATTTCAAAGTCACTTTTCATAATTTGGCACTGCTCTACAGCTTGACTGCTAAGCAGAGTGAGCTTCTATATCCCTTGCTAAGGGCCAGCCTTGTGAGTGTGCGTTGCAACTCACAATTTGTCCAAAAGCAAATTCATGTTGAATTCAGCTTCACTCTGTCATTTGCATTCAGCCCGTTATGGATGTATCTGGATCTTTTATGGTAGATTTTTTTTTTCTTTTTCAATTCTGAACCAATTTAAAGCCTTTTAATGGCAGTAAGTGTACACCTGACCTGCCATTTTCAAGCTGCAATTTATGTTGTCTTGCAGCAGCATTAATTCCAGCACCCGAGGCAGGAGAAGGGCTTACTGCCATCAGACTGATGAGCAGGAATGGATCTGTGCTATTTAATTAGGAGAGGCAGCAGCTTCCCACAGAGCCGCTCGCATGTTGCCTGGAGGTAGCCTAAGCACCAGCTGGCCAGCAAAGCAGGGGCCAGCTCTAGCCCCCACCTCACACCCACCCACAGGCCAGCCTTAGGCAGAAATCCCTCCCACTGTGGATGGAAATCCCTCTGGGAGGGAAGAGCAGCTGCCACAGGGCTTCCACCCCTCCCCAAGGCTCCTCTGCTGCCTTGCTAGCTACAAATTTATTAGCACAACCTAGCCATGGTTATTGAACAAAGGTTTAGCTTGAGCCCAGTCGTGTTCCTAAAGATAATACATAGCACTGAGTAGGGCAAAAAACCCCCACCCATAGTTTTCTTCTGGTTGGAGACCATTGCTGGTTTTCCCCCTATGAATCACTCTGGGTTTGAGAAAGAGTTTCTGGCTGACTATAAGTGGCCATCTTTTCCAAAACCAGTGAAAAACTGTCAAGGAAGAATGTCTTGAAGCTGCAGCAGGGGAGGGTTAGACTGGACATTAGGAAGCACTTCCTCACGCAGAGGGTGATTGGGCTCTGGAATAGGTTGCCCAGGGAGGTCGTGGAGTCACCGTCCCTGGAGGTGTTTAAGAAAAGATTGGATGTGGCACTGAGTGGCATGGTTTAGATGTTGTGGTGTATTGGGTCATAGGCTGGACTTGATGATCCTGGGGGTCTTTTCCAGCCTTGGTGATTCTGTGATTCTGTATACTGGCAGTGGTCTTTGATCTATTTTTTAAGGGCAGGAATGAAACCTATGTCTCTTCATAGAGACATAAACCATCAGGAAACTTGTACTTGTCAGAAGAGGTACATTGCAGAATATTTTCCTTTTCCATTCTCTTCATTCCTGGCCTTGTATGCAGGACAAATACTTCTCAGCAGCTTCTGGGAGACTCCAGAGGAAGGGAAAAGAAGAACTAGGAAAAATGCAAATAAAACTGGAAACAGCAGAATGTGATGGATATATTTGCATATTACTTTGCATTTGTGAGAACAATCATAACCCACTTACAGGAAAATGACATCAAGGTCTATCCTGTCAGCAAATCACCTTTAAGATCCTTCATGTTTTTTTACATATCTGCAGGTATTTTCTTTTATAATCTAGACCCATCCAATCTACTTATGGGGATTTTTGAACTGAAATTCAGCTTTGTTTTATCTGTCATGCCAAAAGCCTTATTAAGAGGGACTGGAAACTGTGGAGTTAAGAGATAATGATGAGAAATGTGCCAGGACCAGGGATGCAGGCAGTGGTCAGACACAGGCAGCTTCACAGGGTGGGTCTAGCCTTTAATCATGCAGCTTAACTGCATGGATTGTTGGTGAGCCCCTGCTGCTGGGAGAAACCAGTCCCTAAACTCTTCTCTTGAAACATTTCCTTGTCTAATTCTGGCTACAAGACTCTTCTATATTCAGGAAAATGGATTTTCCTTTCATATGGGAAGGAAAATGATAACCAGCAAAGCTCACTAATTTTCAGAATATATTGGGAAAAGACAAGACATTTATTTGGTCAGGTACCAGCTAAGGTACAGAGAAGCTGTTGATAATGCAGAAAAGGCACTGGGTGCATGCAGAAACATTAAACAAACATGTTGTGTTTGGGGAAAAGAAGTTCCAGCTGCAGTCATACTGCAGGATGGGAAGTCCCACAGTGACCTTGTGTGTGTAGCACAGCACAGGCCACCACTGCAAAAGTGGGTCCAGAGGACTGGCACTGTGGTACTAGCCCCACAGCTCTCTGAACTGGTGGTACTGATTTTCAGAGGCACTTGGGTCATCACGGTTGGGTGGCAATGAGAGCAAACTGCTGCTGTGCCAGGGTTTGCAAACCAGCGGGGGACAGCCTAGCTTGACACCAGCTCTGAACAAACATGTAACAGTGCATGCAAGGGTATGACTAATGAAGGATGGAGAGTTATTCTGTCACTGTAGGGTTACAGAAAAGAACTTGATATCCTTTTAATGAGAGTGGAAATTAGGCTGCTAGAGGTAATAATGTTATTGTAATTTACAGAGATATTTGATTCTTTAAAGCTATTGATTAAGGAATTATAACTGTATAAAATTAATATAATGCATAATGAGTGGATTTCAAGCCAGCAGATTTACAAACCTCACAACACAGCTGCAAGCAGGGGAGCAAGAAAGCTTGTCTCCTCAGCTCTAGTAAGGCTCAGGGCTTGGTCTTTCACAATTTAACATGTTTGTCCATCATTTTGGGGGGAACCAAAACATTTATAAATGACATTATATGACAAGAAAGGTGGAGAATGAAGTCACTGAGGCTAAGCAATTTGGGCTTTGTAGCTTGACACAAACAAACAGTGGTTTGTGTTTGGTTTGTTTTTTTTTAATAAGGTCAAACATCAAGACCTGCATCCTGGAGGCTGGGAGCCAGGCTGTGTTTGCAGGGTAGGGATTCCTGCCCAGACAAGCAGGGAGCTACTGAATGACTGAGAGATTGTGGTGAATGAAAGCTGCTTGTCCAGGAGCCACTGAATGGCTGAGTTGTTGTGGTGAATTAAAGCTCCTGTCCAGCTCTGTAGCCTAAAGGTATAGGAATAATTTTGGTGGGATAAAGAGGGTAATTGCTGCACAGGGAAGGAGATGCTGTTGTTTCTGTGTTGGCAGACATGAGAATATTTCTGAAATGCATGTCCACTTCTGGTCTCTTAAGAACACTGCTGCTGCTGTGGAAGGCCCTGAGAGGAGGTGGTCCTGTCTGACCTTAGAATCTGTGAACTACACTGCTTGTTTCAAATAGTCCCTGGTGCTGGTGGATTACGTGTGTGACAGCTCAGCCCAGATGAGTTTTGTCTCTCTAAAACCCCGTGTTGGAGTGAGTTGCTCACTCCCTTGTCCTCACTGTGGCTTTGTGTGCTCTGGACACAACAGTGAGTCTGGAGGCAGGGGAAAACACAGGGATCAAGGCATATGTTTTGCATTTCCCCTTTGCTACTTTGCTCTCCTGTAGTTGCTTGGTGAGAGCCAGCTGCAGCCTTCAAGCATTAGAAATATTTAAAAATCATCCCCTTTCCTCAGGGGGAAGGTAGCATAGCAAACAACTGCCACATTCCCTGAGAGATCAATAACACCCTGCAGGAAGCTAAATCGTCCTTTATTAATCTGATGAATTAGCCTGATACAGGGAGGAAGAGATCAACAGCATGGAAAATAAATGCATGCCCTGAAGAAAAGCTTGTCAGCTAAGGAAATAGAAGTGTCTTTCCTTTTATCCATAACAAATAATCTTGAAAGTTAGGCTAGGAGACCAAAGTGATTTCTGAGGTTTATCAGTGCTACGTGGATAGAGGAACTCGATTCTCTCTTTGAAAAGCAATTACAAAATCACACAGAGACAAGCAGTTTCCCTGCTGTGCTGCTGGATTAGAAACCTTGAATATCTTCCTCCTTATACTGTAAGAGGGACTGATTCAGCAAAGTACTTATGTACAAGTTTCAGCATTAGAGTCATCCAAGGGAGCTCAGCTTAGCCTTGCAGAATCAGGATCCTGGAAAAGGTGAAACTAAACAGGATCAGATTTCCATCTTGTATTGAAAAGGAAAAAAATGAGTTTTCATAATAAGGAACAAAAGGCAGCACCTCTGAGCAACTACACCAGAGAGGCAGCCTTGATCCTGGGTTTTTCCCTTGCCTTCATAGGACAAGCTACATACCACCATTAGGACTCTTTTCCTGCAACCTGGAAGAAATTAGTCTTTAAATGTGATCCCCTCACCACACCAGGTCTCTTGGTCTTTTGGGTACTGTGCTGTATCCTCCAATTTGCTCCTGTTTATTTTCTCTCTTTGCACAGATGTGGCATCTGGCAGATTGCACAGCACAGGTAGCTTCTCCCTAGCTAGCAAGGAGCAGTGGTGGTATGTGGCTTTCTCACTGAAAATGGCACAATGATGTCATTCCTTATAAAATGTAGTCAGCTTTTCCAAGTCTCTGTACTGCTTTTAGTTGCATTGATTCGGCCAAATCTGGGCTATTGGGGGATTTTTGAAGGAAAATGTTCAGTTTGCCAGTATGGAGATATTCCTTCTGTGACTCATACCCCTGTTTTCTTTTTCTTTTGGCAGCATGGTGCAGCATCACCCATCCATGCTCTGGCTGGGCCAGAGCAGCCCAAACCCAGCAGCTCTGCAGTGAGGAGCTAGGGCACATTCTTGTGGCTGAAGGAGAGTTTTGCTTCCTGCAGCTGCATTGGCTCTGAGGCACTTACAGGAACTTTTGCACATCTGCTAATTTCCTAGTAAAGTAAGAATGAACTCTCATTCCAAAGCCAGGACCACTGAGATGTCAACTCTTGCATCACTTAGTGTTTTCACAAGAACAAGAATTTCGGTTTTGATTTAAAAAAAAAAAAAAGTTTCTAGCTTAAAAAGTAAAAAAATTCTTGAAAAAAAGTTGTCAGATTTAAGATTTGAGGGCATGTCAGAATTTGAAAATAGTTGGACATGATGACCTGTATTAATACATATGGCTTTAAAATTGCCAGTGTGTAGGCATTTTGAAGGTGTGCTGAAATTGCTCTATAGAAGACCTTGAGGCAGAGAGGATTGCATGGATCTTGGTACATTTTCCTAAGAGAGTTGAAGACTGAACACCAGAGCTTGAGTCAGACTGAAATATTGAGGCCTCTAATCCAGCTTTTTCAATTTACCTTTATTTATTTGTTTATTTATTATATGACAGAAGATGCAAATACAGAAATAGTGCCTTAGAGTCATTGGGTCTGTGCAAGCCACGAGGTCTTACCAAACAGCGAGAGGAGAATTCTGTGGCTGCAAAACCCATTTCAAGTGATGAATTACCTCCAGTGTCAATGCTTTGCTCCTTTCCCATCCCTATGGGCAAATATGATTTTTTTGGAACCTTTAATCTACAGCACTGAATAAAGTTATGTAAATCTGGCATGATGAGGAAGGCTTTTAAGCTGTGATAGGTATATCATGGTCCTCTCCCATTCTGTGAAATTGCTTTACAGCCAGGCCATAATCACAATGACAGACATGCTTGATTGAGTTTTGTCTCTCTGTTAATCTATGGAGTCATTTGCAGGTGAAAATGAAGAGCTGGTGTAGCTATGAAACTGGGGAAGCACTGAAAAATTATCCTTTTAATACTGAGCATGGAGATTCCCTGGTGTTATTATAGGAGTGCATTTTAGGATTAGAGTCTTTAGAAGCTTCTCATTATATCTGTGATTTATTTTTTAGTGGTTTTCCCCCATAAAGTAATATTAGAGATTAAGGAGCATATATTTCAGGTGATAGTGAAAAAAATGAAGATTAAGGCAAGGTACTGAGAATGTGAGTGCATGAGAGATGGTAAAGATGACTCATTTCTCTAATGCACGGGGTGAAATCTTAACTGAGAAGGTGAACAGATGAGAGGCAGAGTACAAGTGGTGTTTTATTGTCAGATCCTGAAAAATGTCATTTCAGGCTCTCAGGGGAATTCTGCCTGGGTTCTCCTCTTATGAGTGTAATTTGTTGTACGTGAAAGAAATGGATGGCTAGGGGACGGGTGGCCTTTCACAGTGGGACAAGGAGGAGAGAAACACTACCCAGGCAGGATCTGACTCACAGTAGCATGTGCCAAAGGAGCCAGGAAGGCTGGCTATGTTCTTTACTGGTGAAGATGAGCAAAGGAGAGCTATGACAAAGTAGGTAAAGATTATCTTGAGGCTATGATAGTGGAAGGGCTTGGTGGGACTTACCAGGCCCTGGAGTGACGTGTGAGGTTAGATCCACCCCTCACAGCACTAGATGTGCCCTTCTTCCTTTGGTTTTGCACAACGAGATGTCTGCTCACTGCTGCCCGAGCCTCGTGCGGCTGCAGTCATCCTGTGCAGCCCTGGAGGATTCACATTGCCTTTGTGACATGGAGATACAAAGCTCCTCTCAGATATCAAGATGATTAAGCACACTCATTTGTAAAATGTGCCTCAGCACCTCTTAGTATTGATGACAGCGATGACTGGGAGCAATGAGTCAAAGTGAAAAATCAAAATACAAGGTGAGGCAGTGGTGAGATAGTCCCCAAGCCTTCTGCCATGGTTCTTGCTGCCAAGGCTGTTACCACCCTGCCAACAACCAGGTAGCTCTGCTTGCAGATGGGACAAAGGGGTGGGTGTTCCTTGTCTAATTGTGACCATACAAGTTGGCCCCCTTCTCATATTGTAAGGGCTGTCAACCCCCCCATGTTGTGCAGTATGGAGCAGTGCCAGAGGCAGATGGCAGGAGGCTGAGGTGGGGAGGTGGTCACCGGAGGTGGCTCTGCCCTCCTCAAGTAGACCTGGTCTGATTTCCCCCTCTCACTTTGAGAAAGAAGTGGAAGAGAAGACAAAGTGAAACAAAGAGGACCTTGACATATTGACTCATTTTTATGCCCGAAGTCAGTGTCCTCAGGTTTCGTACAAGTTCCCCTCATCTGTACCCAGTTACACAGCCAGCGAGATGATGACTAATGGAAGATTTGATCATTTTTCTGTGAAAATCAATGGCAAGCCTTCTCTGGTGCAGGACCAAGTGAGGAAAAGTCAGTGGGAGGGGAAAAAAAAAATCTTAAAAATCCTTTTGCGGTGATCGGCTTTTAAATTTAGCCATTCAGGGACTTTTGATCCAACCTAAGTGGAAAATGGTAACCTTTGCTGAAGAGCAAGATTTTGTTCAGTGGGAGGTGACAGGATGCTCCGGATCTCATGGGCTTGAAGCCAGAAGGAAGTTTGTTTTTAGGTCTCATGTTGACTAAATTCTCCTCTCTCATTTAGAGATGGTAGTGTTACTGTAAGGGAGGATGTTCAGATGATGGTTGCCTTGGGCCCTTCAGAAAAATTGCCACATTTTACATTAAGGGCAACCTTCCTCATCTAGTACATCACTGCAATTAATTGTCTTGACGCATGATTAGTACCTAGGGGCAAGGACGGATCGTTCTGTTGATTGGGCAGGGATGCGTTATTAATTGTATAAACGGGCTTGTAGTTAAAGGACACAAACCAGTGGCTGTGGTTATTATCACAGTGGAACTGGTATTTGAAAGAGCAGGCAGATTGGTGGTAGTTTTTTTACCACCGCATTATTATTAGTACTCTCTGCAACCTGGAGGAAATTAGTCTTTAAATCTGATCCCCTAACCGCACCAGGTCACTTGGTCTTTTGGGTACTGTGCTGTATCCTCCAATTTGCTCCTGTTTATTTTCTCTCTTTGCACAGATGTGGCATCTGGCAGATTGCACAGCACAGGTAGCTTCTCCCTAGCTAGCAGGGAGCAGTTAAGAGTTTTGTACTTAAAAAATGAACTGGCTGACCCTGACTCATTCTGAAATGACGTGATGTCCTGTTAGAGATTTAGTTCCATTTTCTGCCAAAAAGTCATTTTGAAAGGAAGCAAGTTCATGAAGGATGCTACAAGATTTTGCAGAAGTAAAAAAACCCATAATAATAATAATAATGATTGTATCATGTCATTTATTCTCTCTGCATTCCATGTAGTTGAAGCAATTTTATAGCTATTGTTACGCTGTGCAGGATCTCTTCTTAGTATTAATTACCAGACAATATAGTACAATTCAAGCCTGACATCCTTCACTGAAATGAATCCTAAAGTATTTCACTGCTGATTACAGGCTGTACATACCGATGTGGATGCTTTGGAGAGCACACCCAGGCACACAGGAGGCAGCCACAGATGGGGAGGTGATCACAGCAGCCACAGTCACCTGAATTTGTACAGGGGGAGGTGCCAGGTGAAGGCCTGTCCTGGTATGAGCTAGAACAGAACTAATTCTGTCCTGTGGTTTTACTATTCAACTCAGTTTCTTGACTGCGCCTTTTGAATTTAATGGCATATTTTTGCAGTGTTTGCTACTACAAGTGATAAATCTTGAGGTTTATAGTTACTACTACTAAGGACTGCTATGCAGAAAGGCTCTTGCTTATTCTTGATCCTGAGCAGACCGAGGTCACTGCTAAATCTTGTGTACCATGTTAGGGTGTGGTAAGAAAGAGGTGGCACCCATAAGGAGGAGCAAACAGGACAAGGTGACCCTAAACTGACCAACAAGTTATTCCATTCCATATAGTTCATATTCAGTCTAAAGCTGAGGGTCACCAGGATCAAGCCTCTTCTTCAGTGACCATTGTCTGAAGAGGACTCTTTCTGTTCTGCCTTTGATTCATGTGTTCCTGAGTCCAATTCCAGAATCCAGCTCCCAAATCTCCAGTGCCTGCTCAGAGCATCAGTGGTGGTGGTGTGTAATTGCCATCAGGGGGATTGGGTTCAATACTGATTTTGTCTGTATTTGTGTATATTTAATTTTATTGTTATTCTTTTCATTAAAGCTGGTTTAGTTTTCTTTTCCAGTCTGTAAATCTCTCTTCCTTATTCCCTTTCTCTTCCCCCTTTGGAAGCAGGAAGGGTTAATAGAGAGCCTCTTTCACTCATCTAATGGCCAGTACAACCTTAACCCTTCACAAGACTGAAAAAAAAAGTCAAAAGACCTGGGGTGGAAGGAATATGTGAGTTGAGATGCTTCATAAAGATGGGGCCAAATATTAAGGGTTTTTTTCAGGTAGATATTGTTCATTGTGTTGTTCAGCAGCTGCAGCAGCTCTGCTAGCCAGGAGGCATTTCCATGCACAGCATTTTATAAGGTTAATTCTCTTTTTGTTTCTAGGCTCTGCAGGCTGGGCTGGGAGTAGTTGACACTTGCACGCTTTCAGTTATGTCTTGCATGAGCAGCTCACATCCTCATTTCTGAACCTGTCTGACATCTCTGAAGAGATGGTGGAGCTGAAGCTGGTTGTGGTGGGTCTCTGGCACTGCCCACAGTGGGGAGGGCACTCCTGCCACACTGCCAGGCACACAGCCTCAGGATGCCCATCCTGCCCCTAGCACTGCTCTGGGACAGCTTGCCTGGCTGCCCAACAAACCGGCTGCCTATGTGCATCTTCACGCCGTGCTGCCAGAGTTTCTCATCTTGACAGCATCACTCTCTGCTCTCATTACATTAGAAGTAAAAATTGTCCATACCAACTTTTTAGGGTGACAGCTAAAGGTTGATGCATGTTATATTACACACCGTTATTAACTGCCTTGGGTTCCAGCAATCTTTTTTCCTGCCAGCATTGATTCATTAAGCAGTGTATGGAAGTACAATAGTGGCTGGTATGAAGTTATATCCCCTCTTGCTAACCAGACTCTAATTTTTCTTCTTCATTTTTATTTCCAGTGCTTTGCATTGTTGTAATGAAGAACAAATCGTATAGGACAAAAAGCACCTACTGAATTTTAGCTTTTAGGCTTGTGCATCTCTGCGAGGCCTGTGTGTTCCACTGATGGGGCTTTTATATATTTGAAATTGAAAAAAAAAAAGACTTCTTTATCTAAAAATTATCTTAATTTACTTGGGATGTAAGTGTTCAGAGATGGTCCTCTACCATCTTCTGCAGAATGTGCTAGAAGGATGCTGCACACTGTTGTGTGGACATGCAACACTTTGTTTTTCAGTTGATCACCTTTGCACTTGTGTCAAACCTCATAGCAACACAATTAAAAATAAACTAACGTAAACCACACCGTGTACAAAGCAAGATGTGAGAGCTGCTTCCTGGGACCACTCAGAGCAAGCGATGGGGAATGGACAGCTGAAATGCTGCCTGGCCCTCTAGTCGGGTGGGATTTTATGTCTTGTTAATTGTGTTCTCAGCCACTTGTGTGGAATGTCCCTTGGTCTCTGATTTCTGCTTTCCATTACACGTGTGGTGATGGAGCAAGGGGCGAAGTGACCAAAAAGCTCACCTTGCCACACCCCAGTACAGTTCACCATGAACGCTATCAGTAAAGTTTTTTTGTGATTGTTTTGTTTTGTTTTAAAGCTAGGGCTTGAGAAGCTCTGCCTAGCTGGCATATGGCTGAGCCCTGGTTGTGGGTAATGGCTTTGGTTGGTCATGGTGCTGCAGACACATGGTGTTGTGTTGGACATCTCTTAGTTACCCTCTGCAAAGGGCAGCTGGCTGGCAGCAATGGCCCCTCTGCTCTAGGGACTTGCAAGAGGGCTGCCTACATGCAACCATCCTTGTGTCCTGTGCAGGTAGGTGCCAAAGAGAGCTGCAGGACAGCCATGATGTCTTAGCTACCAGTGGTGGGGTAGGGGGCTCAAAGACACAGGACTTGGCAGCAGGGAGGGCAGAAACAGTGAAGAAAAAGAGGAAAATGGTGTTTCCCTGCCCCTGTTGATTATGATCTTTCTCTTAACAAAAGACTTGTTTCTACAGCCATCACAGATGACTTCTTCCTACAGCTGAAGCCCCATGTCAGACCCTGATGGTGCCTCTTGATGTAGCAGTGAGCAGCTTGGCTTGCACAGCTCATAGCAGAGCTTCATGAGAGAAACTCAGCAGCTCCAGTGCTGCCTCTGGTGTGGGGAAACCTGAGCTGGTTGTGGGTTCATCCCCTAACACTTCTTTACTTGTTATATTAGAAATGAGCCCCCTGCCCAGCTTCTATTTACACCTTGAATTTTGAAACATCCCCAAGTACTAATGACTTCAGAGCTGCTGCTGAAACAAACCTGAAGAATAAAACTGCAATAATGGTGATATATGTAATAAAAGTCAAGTGCCCTGTTAACAAAATACTTCATTTCTTAATTCAATTTAAACTCTGCTATGACGAATTTGCTCTTTTGAAGTGGACAAAAAAATATTTTCAACGGATGATGCATATTTTAAATTCCTTTTAAAATTATTACCTTAAGATACACTAATGACAAAGAAAAGAGTTGGGCAGGGATGCTCAGGGCAAGACTAGGGCAGACACATTCTTCAGTGGGAATTTATTCCTGTTTTCACCTATGGTGTTGTCACCTGACATGTATCTTATTATCGTTAATAGTTCATTTGTGTATTAGTCTTCATTATTGCTCTGGCCCTCAGAAGGATTCTAGTGCTCTGGAGATCATAGAGGGAGTGCTGACAAACTCCTCATGCTCCAACTCAACCTGAAGGTGCTGGGCCAGCAGCCATGGAGAGCCTTGCTGCATGATCCTGTCGCTCTGCACAGGCAGAGGTGAGCTTGGCCTGCGGATTTAACACCCCACTGCAATTAAAATGGAAAGACAGCTCTGAGCACTGGTGGGCTTCCCCATGTCACTTTCCTGTGGTGTCTCTGGTGCTCTCAGTGTGGCTGACCTCCTCTTTTATTAATTTTTGTGGTAGGCAGTAATTTGTGAACCATTTTCTAGGTAAAACAAAGGTTGAGCTTTTGAAGGAAATGTACACAGCGTGACCTTTTTATCTCTTAGTCACTGTCAGGCTTCACTGAGTGCTCTGCACCTTGACATTCAGTAAAGCAATAAAGAAATGAAATGTACTAATGTAACCTTTATAAAAATAGTTAAAATGATAGTTTAATTTTTAATCTCCCACTATGGTGTTAAAATAAGCTTAATAAACTTTGGCAGTAAATTATGTTCAGAAGGAACTCAAATGACATTATGGTTATGGTAGTCAGCAACTTATGTCCTGAACTGCTTCTTCAAGAAAAAACCCCTCACGTTTAGGGTGAGGGTGTTGACCTTTCCAATTTTTGGATAATTATTGGACCACTCTTCAATTTTTTGGTAGTTGATCTGGAACCTTAGGTCCTTTCTTCTTGCATGTTCTACCCAGGCAATCAAGAGGATGTTGTAGACGAAATTTCTCAGCAGCCAGAGGTGGTGAGTCTTTTGTATTTGAGCCACAGCATTGTGTTTATTTTCATCTTTATAAAAGGCCTGCACAAAAAAAGGACCAAAAGACTATTTGAGGGGAACGTGAAAAAATGAAACAAAAGAATGGTTCAAGTAAGATTGCAAAGTTGTTTGATAGCAAAAATAATTTCTTGGTCTTCATATAAAATGACATGGTTTAGTGACTAGTGTTAAGAGATCAGGCTGAGCTTGAAACTCTGGAGTGCCTGTTGAAAACTGAAAATGCCATAGGCTTGTGTAGACAAAGGCATGCTGGAAATGAGTGCTGTGTGATGATGGAAATCTGTATATCCGGTACAGGATATATAGGAATTGTATACAAGACTAAGTGTTGCATCTTACACGATGGGATCTTAAACATTGATTTCTCAGTACTGTTTTACCCAATTTGCATTCCTTCTGTAGTTTGTGGTGATACAGCAAGTTTCATCCATTGACCTGGATGCAGTTTTGATCTCTGTTTTGTCTAAGTGGACAAAACAAGGGACATGTGTCCAGCATTGTCTTGGTTGATTGGTTTTAATCCACAAAAGATATCAAAGTTCTATTTGTTCTCTTGCAAAATTAAATCCTTCCCCTGTGAAGCCAGCCTTTAATTGTCTGTAATGCTTAGACAGAGCTTGGATAAGGACCATAAAAGCACTTTGACAAATAGGTAAGACTAGAGAAAACAACAGTACCTCAGCTCTGCTCAGCCTCACCTGTGTCTGTGCCTACTCAGCCTGACTGCACTATGTCACGGTGGAAGGGGACATGTTGCTTGTTGAGGGGGAAGTGCCTGGGAAGCTAAATAGAGTGAGAAAATAGAGTAATGCTACCATCTCAGCTACACCAGGAGCTATTACTGAAGGACTGACTTTATTTCTTATAGCTGGCTGGAGGTTTCTGTTTCTTTGAAGCTGAGGACAGCACAGTGAAAGTGTGGGAGGTAATGTTCAGTGAGGAGAAAATAGACAGAGGAAAAGCAGAGTTTGTACTAACAGGGAAAATGAGCTGAAGGAAGGAAACAAACCTTACTTCTGGGCATTAGAAAGGTGGATGCACATTATATACTAGTGGGTGCTATTTTCTGGAGAAATGGTGATATCTACTAGCAGGTGATCTGGATTGCAGTACTAAAGGCTTATTATGTTGTTCCCAATGCTGCTCAAGGCTTGGGTAATTTCACATTTTCTCTACAAAGAAATAATCTTTTGAATGAGTTTTACTGTATAATTTTCTGTGAATGTAATATAAAAAGGCTTCAGTAAAACAACTCTTCACCCCTTGAAGGAAATTGAGAAATAAGAGGTAAAAAATTAGTGAGCTAGTTTCCTGTTATTAGATTTCTCCCAATCAAGGCAGCAGTGAAGATACTGCACTAATAGAGCACCAACTGTGCAGAACAACAGGATTATGATGCTTTTTTTATGGTGGTACTATAAATACTTTGTCCCTACGTACCTTTGCCTTTGGAAGTGAAGAATGACATTTAAACACATGTAAAGAAAGCACATAATCTTATCTCTGTAAAAGTTCCTTTCACCTTTGTATCACTAATTAGGAACATGGGGGTATTTTTGAAGCATCTCTCCTTTCCTCCTGAAGATTAAGGCAGAGGAGTCTGTTACAGATACTGAATTGGAAGAGGTTTCATGCCTACAATTGTATTGTTACTACTTTGACCTTAGTCAAATTGAGACATTTATACACTCTTACAAAAGAAAGACATGACTCGTTTAAGGGGGCAAAGCTGATAAGAAAGGAGGGGGCTAAAAGTGTGATACTCCATGAAATTGTCTGACCTCAAATGCCTGGAAGTTAGGAGAAACATTTCTTCTGGCTTGTAATCTGGACATGACTCAGTAAAATGAAAAGTACTCCTTTTGTTGGTTTTCTTTCTTTCTTTGGTGACTGTTCCTTTTTTGAAGTAAATATTAAGGCAAGTATTTTACGAAATATTTATGGAAAAACTAATTAAATTAAAACAAAATTAGAATTGTATTTTGCTTTAAAATTTGTCCTACAGTATCTTGATGGGGGGAAAACACCCTTGTATTTGGAGACTAGGAAAAAAAAAATCTCAGGCAGGAGATTTTCTCCTGTTTTAGCTGTCAAACAAGAGTAGGAAATTGAAGCCCAAACACCTGCATTTAGAAGAAGAAGAACAATGTGCCTGTTATGGTCTGAGTGGCAAAGGGCTCGCACCAGTGTGGTCCCTGACTGTCCCATTGCCACTGCCTTGCCTCCTACCCAGTGGGCTGGGGTCTCATCATAGAGCTGAGGTCTGTCTGGAAGGCTGAACTCTCTGAAGGACACAGGTCTTTTCATAGGGCTGAGGTCACTCTGGAAACCTGGGGTTTCTCTGGAGGACTGGACTGTCTCTGGTGGGCTGAGATTTCTCCAGAGTGTTGGAATCTTTCTGGCAGACTGGGATCTCTTTCCAGTGGGCTGGCATCTCTCTGGCAGGCTGGGGTCTCTCTGGTGGGCAGGTTGCTGTCAACCTGGTGCCTGAAAATGTTCCTGAGCACATTCCTTTGAAAGTGAAGCCCTAATGTGTTTTTTGGACAGCCCTGAGCATGCTTATGAATAGTTCATAGTAAAAGCTTCCATGGAGAATATAAAAAGCAATTAAATCTTAATGGGCCAATGTTTACATTTTTTGAACTACAGATTGGAAAGCCTGAGTGCAAATTGTTCAGACACAGCTAATGTTTTTGCTGTAAGGGGATTTGTGATAAGCACAGGGCCAAAAAAAATATCTATCTAACCTACCTTGTCTTTCATTTTTTCATACATATTTTCCTTGTAACACCAGAAGTGAGGGTTTTCAGTTATATTTCAGATGACAGTTCCCTCAGAAAAAGGACTGTTGGTACCTTCAGATTGGAGGTCTGAGGGAGAGGGGAGCCTGATCTCATCCAGGCAGGAAGGACAGGATGAGGATGCTGTCCCCAAACACCATCAGGGTACTTTGATATCACCCCCATGGGAGCCACAGTGACTACATACAAATACAACAAGACTCAAGTGTGAAGTACTTTATAGTTGTTTTTAGGATTCAGTCTCACAGAGGCAGAAGCCTCATGGGTCACTTTTTACCCTGGTTGGTTCTTGAGATCCACCTCATGTAGATCTGCTAGCAATCTTTCATGGTTATGTTGTGCCAAGTCTAGCAGCAAGTTTCACCTCCAAATAAAACTTCCCCTTTGATGCTAGGGAGGATGACACCTTAGGCATTTTCCTGCTTCTTGCTGGCTGTTGCCGCACCAACTTGGGTGTAACCCCCAGGCTAAGAGATCCATCGAGGGAGACAAAGGCTTTGCTTTCAACCTTGCAGACTTTGTATCTTGGTGATTGAAGGATTTTTTATTTATCTTAAAATAGACTAGCAAGCCACCACACACAGTCTTCCTCATCTTGTTCTCCTAGTTCACCTTGACCCTGATCTAGAGCACGCCTAGAGCACTCCTAGAGCATCCTAGAGCTGACATGGAGGGATCAACCATGCTTGGGACTCAGCTTCCCAACCAACAGGGCTGCTGAAGCATGCCAGCCAAGGGAGAAATGGTTGTCTGCAGGCATTTGAGTGACAGTGTTGGCTCTCAGCAGATGTCCATCTGGTAAGGATTGAAAGCAGTGACCTAGAGTTATGCGGGTCCTTTGCATCACCCAGCCTTTACCTGCTTAGCTTCTAACCTTTGAAAAACTCACATGTCCCTTAGGGAATGGCCTTAAACACACAGAACTCTGACAGTGATGCAAGGAGTAAAAGCCACTCTTGGCATGCAAATGTTGTTGTCTTGGCCAGCTCCATGTCATTTGTTATTTTCTCTCACTGTATTTGATTTAGTCTGCAATCAATAGTGGAATGAAAAGGACGTGGGTTTAGTCCACCCACAGACTTTCACTGTGCTGCTTGGAGATGCCAGATCTGTAGAGTTCTGCTAAACTGTGCTACATGCAGCACAGAAAGGCTTTACTCAGAAGTTGGGTAGTCCTTGCCTAAAGATTGCTGCTCTCCAAAAACGCATGCTTCCTGTTGTCTGCTAAGAAAAGTTTCACCTGCTCTCACTCTAAGCAGGAGAGCTCTGCTGCTAGTTGCAGTCAGACAGGATTAGAACTACGACCTATCTTACCATCAGTGTAGCTTATGATCTGGTACAGCCTGGCATTGAGTCTAACACAAGTTTTCTTTCTTGGGCTGAAACAAAGTAACTCTGTTGCAGTCTGACATCAGTGGGAAAAGACAAAGGTTAATGAGGGCTTTTTTTGGGATGTGTCAGGAAAAAAAAAATTAATATGCACAGGTGTGTCAAAATGTAGAAACACAATATAGTCATGTGTATACACACACATATCTTCAATTCTGGGTTGGTTTTTTTAAGGATAGAAATGTAAATTTTCTTGTTGCTGAAATCTGTAATGCAGGCCATAAATGCAATCTGTGCCCAAAAATATTAAGGCAGAACTTTCAAAGGAGAATTAGTATAACCAGAAAATATTCTTTTCTCCTTACTGAGATCATGTTTGGTTTGCTGCAGCCTAGCTTGTGGAAAGAGTATGCAGTGACGTCCACTGTCAGTGTGCTCTCTATATACAAAAAAAGTGGAAGCATCTGTGTGTGTGTGTGTATGTACTGAGACCAATGTAACATGACCACAATAGAGTTTGAACAATTTATGAAATGAAAAAAACTCTCTTTAGTGCAACAAGAGAATACATGCAGGGTTGTGCTGAACTATTTGCTCTAACCTTTAGTTTAAATATGGATAGTAAACTACCTCAAACATAAAAATTAAACAACAACAACAAAAATCTATCTGTATATTTTCCCTATGTGCTGTTAGAGATAGACTTATGACTGGAATCTCAAAATATTAGAAACTCAAGCTGACAGCAGGAATATGCACACAGCACATTTTTATTTTGCCATGAGCAATGTTTGGTTTCTGATGAAGCAGTTTGTGCATCACCACAAATTGATAGTATAGGACGATGAGGTGAGCACAGTCATAAAAGAAACCTGGATTATACAATAAACTGGTCCCATTGGGATCAAACAGAACATTCTGAATTCTGTATGAAACTTCAGCACAGTGTAGTTTGTCTCACCCTACAGTTGTGTATGGGGAAGGAGAGGCTTCATTATAGACCAGAGGTTCGTAAAAGGAAAGCAATTCAGCATGTGCTTTCAGAGAAGTGGAAAAATCCATGCTCCTTGTGTGCATCATCAGTACCACAAGAAGGGGTTAGGCACTGTTGAAATAGATATGAGGTGAAATAAAAATACACACAAAAAGCACCAGAGAAACACTTTACCCTGTGAGTTCTCAGAGTTCAGTGAAGCCTATTAGACAAACAAAACAAAATACTTGAGAGGCGACTTGACTCCAGAGAATAAACAATTACAGAGGGAAAAAATAATGGGTGTCAAAGGGCTTTTTAGCTTAACTCTGAAAAGTATAACAATATCCAGTGGATGGAATCTGGAGCCAGACAAATTCAAATTGGAAACATGACCTATGTTTTTAATAGTGAGTGTGATTAGCGATTGGAACAAAGTACCCATAAAGTAGTGGATTCTCTTCTCTTGATGGCTTCAAATCAAGACTAGATGCCTTTCTGGGAGATAAGCTTTAGTCAAAAATAGTTATGTTTTAGTCAAACACATGTTACAGGGCTCAATATAGAGGTAATTGGGGAAATGTAATGGCCTGTGATATCCAGGAGGTCAGGCCAGATGGTATAATGATCCCTTCTGGCCTCAAACTCAATGAATCTCAGAATGAATATAAATGCTATCATCTGGATGTGCATTTGAAATAATTGTAGGCAGAGATTAGACATGCAATTGCATATGGTTCAGAATTGATAAACTTTCCTCCTCTCCAGAACAAAGGCCCTTATTTATGCCTAATTACATGGTGCTGTTGTAATTCAGATACATATCCATTAGGAACTAGGATGGGATGTCAGCTAATCAATTTTAACTACTGTGCCTGTTTGGTGTGGAAAACCAGTTTCTAAAGCTTATATTTCAACTCCAGACTTGCTCACACAGGAGTGTATCCAGGAAGAGCTCCAGCATGGACATTTACTCCATCCTTAGAGTGTCATTTCATGATGTAGCCCTGTTGACTTTGAAGTTGAGTTAGTTAAATCATAAAGACATGGAGGTCCTGGTCCCCAAAGCAGCTGGATGCCTAATGCTTATGACTACCTGTGCATTGCTGAATTTTACGGGAAAGGGTTGTTGAAAGAATAAAAGCAGAAAATAAGAAAGTGCAAGCTTCTATGAGTAGTTTTGCTTATGCTGACATTATCACAAATGGCATCTCTGCTTGCTAATGCACAGGCACCTGCAAAATAGCCAACTGCTGCAGTGCATCTGGAGAAAGAACAGAATATTAACTGGTAAAAGAAACCGCATTAGAACACAGATAACTTTTAGTATGAATTTCACCATATTATGTAGCTTTCAATTTTAGTGTTATCTCACTCACAAAGTATTCAAAATAACTGCACAGGTAAGCAGTGAGACCACATAGAGGAAATAATTTTAAAGTTCAGTGAAATGTCATCATTTATGGTATATGTGCATTTACCTGTGCTCAGAAGAAAAAATGATGAGTGTAGAGTTTCATTCATAAGGGTCCATAACCTTTCACATTCTCAGTCTTCCCCCAGAATCAACTCTGATCTATGGCACCAAACATGGTGATGAAAGTTGTTTTTTTTTTCAAGTTCTGAGCACTGTGAAGAAATCCTCCTAAGAGCTAATGTGCCACTCAAGGAATTAATATTCCGAGGTAAGGAGATTTTCCCTGGGCTGTGTTTAATTTGAAGAAGGCAAAAGCCTGGGTCTGCAACTGCCCTCACAACTACCCAAACATCTGAGCAGGTCTGTGACAGCACACTCTTACAGGTTGGCCTGTCTCAAAGTAGATGAGATCTGAGGCATAAAGTTAGAGTCCACACCTGCACCCAAACTTTATTTACTATAACCAATTTCCATTTTTTCTGCTTTTGTCCCCAAGCAACATTCATAGAGTATCTTGACTAACATGGAGGCTGTAGAAATACATGCTAATCTGTGAACTTTAAGCCAAAATTTCTTTGGATTCTCCTTCTGTATTGATGCTCAGAACCTTACAGACTGTTTTTTCTAAGCTCTTTCATTTCAGCTCAAATAGAAAATATGATAGTGGTGACTCTGCAGGTACTCTGTAGAATAACCAATGTTTTGCTGAATCTCAGCATTGCTTTCTTGTATGACCAGCAAGTCTCTGTCTGCAGATACTATTCTATAGAGTTGTTCTGAATATTTTGTTAGATTACTCTAAAAATGAAAGTCACGTGAAATAATGAAAATAATTAAATTTAGCTTTGTTTTACTGTGGCATTTTGCCAGTTAAATATTTTTCAAAAACATTGCCACAGCTGCTGATTTTAGGCTGTTTTTTTCAGTCCTTCTACAGGGATGGCATTTATGATATTATTGTTGTATCAGCAAAACTACCAATACAGGTATTTATTTTACTTTTTATCTTGCTTTATAGCCCTTTATACAAGGCCCTCCTATAACAGCTCTGCAGTAGCATTAATTTCATAAAGGTTCTGAAGGTCATTCTTATTTTCAGTCAGATAACAATATCCAAGAATTTTAATGATGTTCTTGCATTAGTGGTACAATATTCAGAATTGTTGTAAAATTCAACAACGTATGAAAATGTCATCGCTAGGGATCAATGAATCAGCTCCTCTGAAAATGAAAATCAGCCCAAATCTTTGCAGGTGTTCAAAAAACTTAAGGTAATTTCATTTTGTCTCCCCTACCTCCACTTCTCAGGTACTTCTACAAGTTCCAGTGCATGAATATCATCATAAATGATTTTTCTAGACAAAGGAAGTGCTTAAAGCTAATTATCTAAACTTAAGAACAGCAGTTGGTACAATGCCATGTGGGAAATTATTAGCTAAAATGGCAGATTAGTACAGAAATTTAAAAAGTGAATTAAAAAAGTGAGTAGTAGTAGGAGAAGGTGAGTACTGAGAGAAGGTAGAAGAGCTTCCCAGGCATGAGTCTTGGGCCCAATATTACTTAACATTTTTTATTAATGATGATCCTGTAAAAAAAAATAAGTGTATGCTAATGGAATTTACCAATGGCATAAGGAAGAGAGGTACTGTCACGTAGAGAAGAAGAAAACTCTATTTTAGGAAGAGCTAGATGACCTTGAGGACCAGGATGGGGTAAATTGGATGACATCTGGAAGGATTTGAGTGCAAGTTCATGCATCTGGGTCTTATTTGCCAGGTTTCTATCGTACTTGCATGCTCACAGGTAAGGAATGAATAGGATGAGGGAAGACACAAAACATACAAATCAAGGTATTTTTCACCAGGGTAATTAAAGGCTGCTAAGTGTATGTGGCACATGCTAGAAATCAGCCAGGATAGTGCACGCTATTCACAAATAATTCACTTTTGGGAAGCTACTAAAAACCACAATTGGAGTGACCATGGGAAGGGAGAGCCTGAAGTTTGAGAGCAGTTTGGTGCAATGGAGGCTGCTATAAATACAGCATAGGCATAAGCTCTAGGAAGAGAAAACATCTATTTAAGCTAAAGGACAACATTGGCACAAGAACAAATGAGTATAAATTGGTCATGAATAAATTTAGGATAGAAATTGGAAGCAGGCTTCCAAACAGCAGAATAGCAGTGTTCTGCAATTGGTTTCTAGTGTGGAAACAACAACAAAAAACCCCAAGCTACTTTTAAGACAGAGTATAATGAGTTTCTGAAAGGGATTATATGATGTGTTTGGCTAAGATAGCAGGGAAGTAGGCTTGATGACCCAAGAGGTCTATGCTGGCCTATCTTTCTAAGCCCATTTTTCATGACCAAATGTTTCAGAGGACTTTTAAATGCTTCCTTTCCATCATGTATTTTTTAGATAATTTTTTTTTTTAGTATACTGTGGGACTTCTGGCTGGACTGACTTAGGGAAGGCACAAAACTTTGGTGTCCTGAATATATTGAATACTTTGAAAAAACCCCAAGAGAATTGTCCAGCATTCTACAGGCAAGGCTTGGGGTGCTTAAAGAAACCACCATTTTCAGCACAAGGCAACAGAGACTTAATCTGAACAGGAACAGCATCACTCTGAGATGTGATTCTCTGTTGTTTCTGCTATTCTCCCAAGCCTGCTGCTCCATTTTGTAGTTTGCCTTCTCAGCCCCATAGTGTATATGCAGCAGTACAAAATAGGATGGCAAGCAACTCTTTAGATGCATAAGATTAAATGAATAAAATTGTATCTCTTGGTGTGAATCTGAGTGGCTGCCAACAGTGCAAAGGTGCAGTGAAGATGCCTTGTTTGCGAGAAGAGAGGATTTTTGCAGCCTTGGTGATGTGGTGCAGAGCTGTGCTAGCAGTGTCATGGTTTCTCTCTTCTCAGCCCAGGGATAACCTATATCCTTTGATTTGCTTTATCCTGCTTAGTACCTGCTTGTTTAGAGTCCCTTGTTGCAAAATTCAGTATTTTCCTTACTTCTTAAAAGCTGCATTTCCTCTAGGCAATGTAGCCATAAAGGGCTTTGTATGGAAGCCCTGCTTTACAGAGGGCCTCAGGGGTTCTGCTTCACTCTTCTTTGTTCCCTTTTGGGTTAATGCCAGAGGAGACAAGTGCCTGGCTGCAGCTGCTGACAGAGGTACCATGGTCCTGGCCTCCCTGCCAAGACCCAGGGCAGCCATCGTGGATGTCAAGCACTTCACCATGTCACATCCCTGCTGAGTGGGGAGCCACACGGGTGAGGGTGGGCTGTGAAATGACACCTCTGTGTGTGAGCTGAGGATGTTACAGCCTGCCAGAAAACAAAACAAAAAGGGGCAAAAGAAAAAAGAAACACAAAGGAGCTGTGCTCGTTCCTCACTCTTCCCTCAGTGCTGCCTCACCTTGTGCGGAGGCTTCTGAGGTGTGAACACATCCTGTTTACATCTGCCACTGAGACGGAGATGCTGAGTGGAGCACTGGGCTGAGGAGCACTTGGAGGCAGTTCTGTGCACAGGGAGAGCTGCCCACAGTGGGAGACAGCCCCAGCATGGACGCTCTGCCCATCTACCATGGCAGCATCACCCGTGAAGCTGGGGAGAAACTACTGCTGGCAGCAGGCACTGATGGCAGCTACCTGCTGCGGGACAGCGAGAGCATTCCAGGAGTCTACTGCCTCTGTGTGCTGTGAGTGCTGTCAGACGTATGCAGCTGCCATTGCCTCTCTGGGGTGTTGGGCAGCCAAGGGCAGTGGGGCTGGGAGTGGGGTACTGGGAAGGGAGGGTCAGGTGGTAGCTTATTTCCAACCTTCATATCCATGGTATGGGGTGTTCCTGCATAATCATGACAAAATATGTCCTAATATTACCAGTTCCAGATGTGTGTTAGAGTTTTGCTTCCTTCCCCTTGACTCAAGGCATAAGGAGTGTGGGGTCCTCTGCAGAGCAAAGAAGACCAGGTTTTACCTTAAGAGCCCACGCTTCTTATGGGCATAAAACAAAAAGAGAAAGCAGTCCTGGAGCATGTAGGAAGGATGAGCGTGGTGCAAGACCCAGGCAACTTGACTCAGGACAGTGTGCACTGCTTTTTTGTGCTGGATAATCCTCTTGCTTTCTGCCCATTGTATTCTGTTTCTTTAATGCTCTCAGGGGTGTGCTCAGCAACATCCCCTGCATCCCCTGTCATAGGGAAGGGTAGCATGGATCGCTGTCATCTGGAAGGTACCTTTGGTTTGGGACACTCTCCATCAGGCTGTGTGTCCCATGAGCTGTTGTGCTTCAAGAAAGCTACCTGTGAAGTACATGAAGTACTGAGGGATAACAAAGTAAGTAGTAATGTTTCATCAAATACAATGATAGGGGAAAGATCTGATGGGATAGTCTATCAGAGAGAGGGTAAAGGAGTTTCCCTGAGAGAGCTGGGGGGCTTTATAGTCATAAGACCTTGTTTTAATAAGGCAATTTTATTACCTACCTTTGGCAAAAGCAGAAGTCTTGGAAGTTGTGAGAAATAATGCAATTAAGTACCATTACATGAAAGAACAAAGGTATGTTTACTAAGGCTAAACAAACACTTGTGCCTTATGTACCTAGGAGAAGGAATAAAAGAGAAAACTCTTCTAGGGCCAGCAAAAATGTAGCTAACAGAGGTCACTTAGGTACCTGGCAAAAAAAAGGGGGGGAGGGCGAAGAATAGTCTAAAGTCAGATTTTCCCCAATGTCTTGAATATGTTTCCAACAATATGTAATTAAGCCCTGGGTAAATATGATTATTCCCCGTTGTAGACCAGTAAATGGAGACATGCAAGAAGATTATAGGCAATCCAGGAATACACAGCCCTCTTTCACAGAAGAGCTTTGTAGCAGAAGATGTCTTTTTTCTTCTCTCATGAAATCAGAAGGTGAACCAAGATAGGCACTACTGCTAACAAATACCTTAACAGCTAGCTGAAAAATTGGAAATAAGAAGCATCTTGAGTTAAATGAAAATGGAATAGGTATAGCAAGAGGCAAGGAGTGCTATGATTCCTGTGATGGGAACAGGCAATAAAAGCAGAAACTCTTTTAAATAACCATCAGAGGAAATAGGGATATATCTCCTTAAGACTCAGAAGTCATTCAGTGCAGGCGAAACACTAAGGCATTAGCAAAAGGGTCAGGCTGAATGTTATAATGCTGAATAAAAGAGGGAATCCTAAAATTAGTCCCCCATTAGTCCAAATCAGGGCATAGGTGTGTAACAAGGTCTTTCATCTGGGCACAATCAGTTGAGATTTTTTTCCCTATATTAAAGGTAATTTACATTTTTTGGAAGAAATTTCATTAATGAAATAAAATATCTAAAATGAAAATAGGAAGAACAGAAAAGATTGCTAACTATGAAGCCCTACAATCTTTGGATGAAAGGAAAAGAGACTTCAGTAAGAAATAGAAGCCTACCTAATTGTTACTGCAAATTATGGGCTACTCATGTCTTTGTGCTACGTTGCATTCAAACATATACATGATAATTGAAGGGGTAAGAGTAAAAAAATATTAGTGATAAATGCTATCCCTTATAAAGGAAATTTTCAATAGCATCTTTGATAAATCCACACTAAAAAAAATATTATGAGGAGTATGATCTGATATAGACAGAATGGTGACTGAAAAATGCTAGAGCTCAGCCTTGGTTCCAATACTTCTTAATATTTCAACTTACAGCATTATGTAAGAAAGAGTAGGTACAGTAAACAATATATCACACAATAACCTTGGAGGTAGTTATAATAAAGATACTAGGAAATAGTCCCACACTGAGAATGGCACTTAAAGAAATGTGGGCCATAAGCTGGAGAAATGCTTCGACAGATGTTTACCAGTTTAGCAGAGAGACTGGAGGAGCGAGTAGGGAAGGCATGAGAGATGTAGATATGTATTCAGTGGAGGATGCTAAGCCTGACTTTGGCAAAATAAACCAATGGAGCCAACCCACCCAAATTCCAGTCTGAATATCATGCATAGAGATGAAAGAGGTGACAAACATGCATGTGCTTGAGAGCTTTGGTAAAATCTGAGGGAGAACATGCAGTTGCTGTATTCACTGTTTAGGAGACACAAAATAAAGAGTAGGTTCTCGGCACTTTTTTCATTCCCTTCTAAATAAATAATGGAATTTATTAGGAATAACAAAATTATGCAGAAATTTACATTTTTGGTTTGGAATTTATGCTGAAGGTCACTCTAGGAATACCTAGATATACTAAGATTAGACAAAATATGCATTTAATGGAAAATACTGAAACGATCATTGAAACAAGAAGAAACAAAGCTGCTCATGTCATTACCTAAACACAAATTCTCTTCTTTGCAGTGACAGTTTCTAAAAAAATGTGAAACTGTTTCATACTGCCAGTGATGTTTCTATTGCTCTTAGAAAAGAAAAAGAGAAAAATAGTCTTGTTTTCCAAAATCAAAACATGTCCAGTCTGTCTTCTTTCCCCTCTCTCTGCACTTTCCTGGAGAAGTCAAACCAACCAAAAACTAATCCACCCCACTCCTGGTTCCCCAGTTCCAAGCTTTCTTAGGATTCTTTTTTTTTTTACTATGGCAGAAGAAGGGAGTTGTCAAAATTAAAAGGCATAGTTCTGATGAAGAGAGAAGAAAAATTTATCAAAGAAGTAACGAAAGAAATATTTGGATGACAATACTGTCATCAGCTTGAACTCATGTAAATAGCCACTCTGCACTTCCAGCTCCAGTTACAACAATTGGTAAGTCCTGTGATTGCCACTGAATTACTTAGGCTTAAGCAATATCTCCTTTGTCCAAGAACCCCCATAAATATTTAATGTCACCCTCACGCCCTCCTCCATGGGTACCTCCAATAAGCCCTAACATATTTTGGCAGTCCTTTAGCCTCTTAAGACAGGTAATAAGGGCAGTAGTGTTCATGGTCATGCTCGTTCACCTTTTGCTTTTCCAATTAAAAAGTGGAGCCCTGACCTTTTAAAAAGGAGAAGAGTCAAAGACTTCATGAATCCCTTGATACTGACAGTGATTTTACAGGGCAACCATAAAAGAGACAGGTAGTAGCATAAAACCTGACCTACAGAGACAGGTAACTGTGGCAGTCAGGACCCTGTTGTTGGAGCCTTTGGCTAGAAAACTCTGCTTTCTCTCTGTTTCTCCTAAATCCTTGCTTTGTCTTCCTTGAATGCTGCTTTCTGCTGTCTGAAACCTCAGCCTGCACACGGCATGCCTGCAAATGTTCAAAGAGAAAATGGCTTTTGGTATGGCTGTGGCAAAGCACAAAGAATCCTCTTCCATAACTATTTTAAGACCACAATTAAACTATGCATGGAAGAGTAGAACAGTTTTGATTTGTCCCCTGGGGCTCTTACAAACAGAGGTTCTGCCTTCAGATTTTGGCAAAGTTTAGTAAAAACAGATTCTCCCAAGATCTTCACTGTATGAATACCATTATTAAATTGATAATATATACTTTAAAGATGCTGTTCATCATGTTTTGAATGTGTCAACAGAGGAGCACAATCTTTTCCTGGGAATTTTTTTTAGGGCTGCACTGTAAAACAAGACGTTTCTTGCTGTTCCTGACACCTGGGCTGTAAGAAATGCATATGCTTTAAAAAATGTACACTTTTTACCCGGAAACATGTTAGACACTGCACACAGTACACGAGGGATTAGTATCAAAACCTGATTGTTCCAGGGAGCTTTCTTTAGTGGCCTGCTTTCCTCTTTGCTCAGTACACCATTTGACATTTTTAGCACCCTCAGAAATTCTCTGTGCTCCTAATGAAGTCAATGGGGGACACAGGCCACGACAGTGGTGCCTAGTTTGAGGAACAGTCTCTTAAACTATGCCTGAAAATGCGTAAAGAAGAGGCCCAAGAGTGCCAAAAGCATCACTTTCTCTTACAGATATATGAACACACATGCAGAAACAAGCAGCTCACGCCTGATTTGGCAAAGATAAAGCAGTTGTATTTTCAGTCTTAAAATTAATATACGTGAAAGTAGTTGGAATGTTAGTAGTTGTTTCAGACCCTTAAGTAAGCTAAACATGACATACTTGTCAAACTGTGTGTTCAGATTATTTTTTGCAACCGGCCACTCATGTACTGTGCTGCATTCAATTTGTGGAGGATAATGAAAAGCTGGAATAGAAAGCAGTTCAGAGCTCTTGAAGTAACAGTAATAGCAACAGGGATAGGCTGCAGTCCTCTCAGATTTTATGTGTGCTATTTCTTCTCTCGACGTAACCAAAGTGCGCAAGTTCAGACAACGTGATGCAGCAGCTGGATAAGCTGTACATAACGAAGGTGCAGTTTGGCATTTCTTTTGTTTCCCATGTAATATTTTTTATAGAAGTGGCAGAATAATTGCATTTATTATAATACCACACACAATAATCCTCACCCTTTAAAATGTGGTTTGGAACAAAAGCTTCTCTCTGAGAAGGAGCCCTTCAGTTCGAGGTTGCCAGTGTAAATATCGCACACTATTTTCAACTCTGAAAAAAGTCTTCTACAGCACAACTGTAAATTCTACTGAGGTGAGTATTTCAGCTCCCTGCTAATCAGAGTCAGCTTCATTTTTGCTGAGAATAACTTGGCTAATGGCCTTCAGATGTTCCAATGGTTTTTCTTGGAATGATTTTAGAAAGGTAAACAGCCTGAATGGTGGGTAACTGCTGTGCTAACCCATCTGCAAAGGACTGGGTACAATTATTAGATAACAGAACCTAGATCAGATCTATTCTGTTTTTTTTTTAGGCTTGAGTTTCGAGGACTTACTTCAAGTAGTGATTTCAAGTTCAGTTATCTACCCTGCTGTGAGTTACACAGGAAATCTGAAAGTTACACTGAATTGCTCCCAAACAAACTGAGACATGTTTCATGGAAACAGTAACATTTTACAGGGCTATTGACAGGGTTTTATCTACTGCAGTTTGTGTGAGTTTTGCCTAAAGTAATTAAAGAAATTTCACCAGATAACATTAGTTCATCAATTTTTGCTTTTGTTAGGTACTATTCTGGAAGACATAGTAATTAATGAAGCTTAGTTCCTGGACCAACATAAAGTAATTTCACTCCATTTAGCATCTCAGATTTGAATAAATTCTGATTTTATTTCCAAATTTGAAGCAATTCCTCTTTGAAGCATTCCTTTTGACTGGCATTACCTTGTACCAGGTCAACAGGAAACCCTGCTCAGAAAGGCTACACCCTTGTTCTTCAGGTAAATCAGCATCATTTCTACAGATGGTTGGGAGTGTTCAAGTGGTGAAGATGGTGACAATCTTCCACAGAAATCTGTGCATAAATTCAGAGATACTTCACAAGATGTGATGTTCTTTTTCAGGCTTCTGTTAATTTCAGAAGAGAACATCAAGGTATTGCCTTTACTGTGTAATGCTACAGCGTTATGACAAGTTTAGTGCTGGTTAATGGTTTAGTATCATGGGTACATTTTCACCACGAGAAGTGTGGGTGGGGGAATTGGTGACAGAATCATAAACTCAAGGGGCTGCTGTGAGTTAAGCTACAGTAAGTCTCTTGGGCTTTTCAGATGTTGTAAACACTGATTTAAACTATTTTATTCACCTTTGCTGACAGAGTTTGTATCTTGCACATCATTTCAATGTGAATGCTATTTCTTCAGCCTGGGTTAGCTGATGGGTGGTAATTGCTAAGTTGCTGTACCTTGATTGTGTGTCTGAGACCTAAATACACAGGAACCAGGCTGCTTGTCAACCAGAAAATGCAAATTCTAGGACAGAGTGAGGAGCTGTAAGCTTAAATAGAATTTTCCCCTACATTAAATAACAAGACTTTTGGCCTTTCTGTGATTAAGAAACCAAGCATAAATATAGCAATTAAAAAGGAGGAAAAAAAAAGAAAAAGAAAGAAGTTTAAGTGGCTGGCTGGCTTGTCTGTTTCATCCTTTTGGCAGCTGGTACTTCTGTTGCATAGAGGAGGCCATGCAGCTCAGAGCTACCCTGCCCTTGAGGTAGACCTTGATGAGCACACCTGTGGGATGTACAGGCTCACAGGCATGGTGCAGCCACAACTGGTAAGGTCCTTTAGAACATGCCCGATAACATCATTTCAGTCTGAAAGGCTGAAATGTGGCAAAGTTATGAGAAAGAGAGAATGGGAAGTATATACAGAACCACTCTTTGTAGCTCACATTACTGTCTGCTTCTTAAGCAATATTGTGAAGCGAAATTCCAAGGTAAGATCAGGATGCAGATGTACCAGGTAGGAAGAGCTGATTGATACAATGCAAAAACATCAGAAAACAAAGCAATGTAAAGAGAAAGAAATTGATGTCATTTATTGCTGATATGGCTTTCCCCTCTCTCTCTACTTTCTCCCTTTATATTTGTTCCATTTTGGACCCAGAAATGAATACAAATGAGTTTAATAAAATTTCCCAGCTGAGATACAAAACATTAGGAAATGATTTTAAAACATACCATGCAGCTGAAATGTCATAGGTAATTTTAATCTGCAGCATGCAGCTAATATCCTCTGGCTATTTCAATGGTGCAGAAGATTGTAATTATTCACCTGTTAAAGCAAATGTGGCTTTAACAAGTCTGATCACAGTTGAAAAGGAGGAGTGGAGAGGACAGGTAGACAGATGCTGTCTCAGTATGTCATCTGTGAATGATGCCTTTGTAGCTCTTTGGGAGGAATTATCTTGCTATAAAGAAAAAAAGAGTACAACGTGAAATGGATTGTCTCCTGTAATAGCAACTTTTTCTAGCTTTTCCTTTGACAAAGTTTTTCCCAGCTTTGTAACACTGGCACAGAGACAGTGCTACTGCAGTTCCCAGCTGGTTTAACACATCCTTTATTATGGAGATGAAAAAATAAGTGAGATGACATAAAAATATCATCACTGGTGACCAAACTGCTCTTTCATAAGTGCCATTCAGTATTGTCCTTACAGCACTGGCTGTTTTCTGCTTCCCCTCATCAATATTTTGGCATTTTTGCCTTTGATCAAAAATTTATAGGGCCTCATTCATCAAGCTGTTCATTCACAATTACTCTCCTCCCTTGAGCTTCACTGTCATGAAAGAGGAGCTTTGTAACTAGATGAAGGGATGGGGAAGCTTTCTGTAAGGTGTTTGCCTGGGTGTCAAGAGCTGGTCCTCCAAGATATGCTGGTATGTCATTGTCACTGCAAGAGTGCTCTCTGGAAGCCTTCTCTCAGTGACATGTGTCCATCTCCTGTTGATTTTGCCCAGAGAAGTTCAGGTCACTGAGAGGTGGACTTGTCCTGCACCTCACCAGGCAATGGCTTCAAAGCACAAACTGTGCAAGAGGATCCAAGTGACCCAGGCCACATGGTGCTTGGGTTTTGGCTCAGCTAAGTGGCCACATCATGTACAGTAATGTTGTGTCACAGTAGGAGCTTTTTTTCTGCCCAGAATGAAGTAAAATCCAGAAAAATGAACTGTCCTCTCACGGTGGTTTAGGAATTTCTGATCTCCTGAGACCTAAGCTCCAGTAAATGTGCTTTTCCACCTGCTTTTGGCCAGTCTTATATGTTTTGCTCTTTGGAAGGTAATGTTCTATAAAATCTCAATTTTCATTTGGTATTTAATTTAATTTTTGTTTGAAGAAAAACACCTTGATCTTCCTTCAGTCCACACTGATCTCAGTTGGGAAGTTTAAATCATAAAAATCTTTCTCACAGGAGGCTGTGCCCATGTAGCAGTAAAGAGAACTTTGCTCATCAAAATCATGTCACTCACACATGGAAGGTAAAAAGCACTTTGAAGTGGTAATGAAGTAAGTTCCTGCTGCTTAACAGAAAGCTTTGATAAGATCATATTCGTTGGGAGAGTACTCATCAGAAGAGCTGCAATTTATTTTGTGGAAACAAAGATCCCAATGGAAAGTAGTTCGATGGGAAGATCTAGCTTTTCACCTTCTTAACAAAATGTGTCCTCCTTCCTTTGTGCATTTCCTTTGAAGAAGCAGGTGTAGTGGTCCTGGGCCATCTCCCATCTATTTAATGGCTGCGTTTACTGATGGCTTCATAGCCAACAGGAGATGATAAGGTGATTTTCAGCTTAAGCACAGTGAGTCCTTCAGGCCTTTCAGCCTTTCTTCCTTTGGGAAAAATACATACATTTGCCAGGGGAGTGGAGAGCTCTCACTCACAACCTTGCAAGGCTAGGATAGCATAGCCCTCCCTTTCTCCATGCTGTGCTCAAAGCATCCATGGTTCCAAATTCTTGTTCCTTTTTCTGTATCTCATAGGTTTTTAATCTGGGCTATCCTTTGGGCTTTCTCTGGCCTTGGTTGAAATATTTTACAGAGGAATTCTTTTGAAAAAGGCAGTATAGGTGTCTACCTGGCACCTCACCCTGCCTTGGCCCTGGATATTACTTTGTTTGACCTCTCTTTTTCAATTTGTCCAGCTCAGTAAACCCTTCTGGCAAAGTGCTGAAAGCCATCAGGCATTTCAGAGTTAGGGCAGCACCCCAGCCCCTCAACAAGTCGTGCAATCTCTTCAGTAGAAAAAATGATGGAAGAAACAACAGATGGTATCCTTCCAGACAACTGAGCCATTTGTGGAAAAATCAGATTTTAAAGAGACTGAAGCAGTTGAAATGCTCTGGGACAACCCCAAAGAAGCAGTGTTGTTGTTAAAAACAGGAGGCAGGAGAGTGGGTTTTAGAGTTTTACATATTGATTCTGTTGGTTTTGAGGCTTAAAAAAAAAAAAAAAAAGAAATCACTGTGGAGATGGTCAAATACCCACTTCAAAGAGAAGGGACAAAATGCCAGGACTTATCTGTTGTTTTCTAATACACTGTGGCCTTTAAAATGCTGGTTTCAGTAAGTGTCTATTGGCTGTCATGCTATATATGTAGGTGCTGGAAAGCCCCTCATGGTTTCTAAAAGATGAATGTGATCATCAGCTGCTCATGGACAGCTGACAATACAGGCACAGTTCTCAGAAGCTTTAAGAAGGGATATGATGGTATGAGATTGCCTAATGGCCCTAATGGGAGACATTGGAGTCCCTGAACATGAATATATATCTAGTAGCTTAGAAGGAAGTGCTTTTAAGCAACTAGGCTTGAGCTCTGGCCTCAAACACTGGTGACTGTGGTGCCATGGCATGGCCAGGAGAACACTGTTGTCCTTGCACTTCCTTTCCTCCTCCTGCAGTCACAGCACGTTGCTTACACCTCTTCCAAAGGCTCTTTCTAGGCCCATCCAAATACATGATGTACTGCAGCTGTTGAGCTTATGGGGGAAGAAGTGAGGTAGCTGTTTTTCTCTTTAAGTTGTTTCCATGAAGATAGCACACCCAGCCACTTTTCATGTCCATCTGGTGGGAACTTGTGCCTCCAGGGAAAATGTTTAACAGGAAGAGGTGGATGAAGTTGTGGTGGGATGATGGCGCTGCATAAGATATATTCCTATACATGAGGAGGAAGAGTGCGGTGACTCAGCTGCTGCACAGGAGTTTGTCCCTGAAGGGAGGGACCAGCTTTGTGTCTTCCATCTCCATATTTAATCATAGTGGGAGTCAAGTGGTGGGGAGAGAGCTCACAAATCACAACAGGCATTGTTGCTCCCACTTCGTGGGGTTATAGCAGTGTGACAGCTGTGAACAACTTCCCGCCTGGGTAAATTATATCATACACTGCTTTGCAAAGGTTGCTGTAATGACTTTTTAACAGGAATTTATCCAGGAGCCATGACATGGAGCATAAGTAATTGCAGTCAGATGGTATCTGTGTCATTGATGGTCTCTGCTCTTTTGTAGTATCTACTGTAATACCATGTATAAATGGAAAGAAATAGAGTATTTTTCTGATTGCATAAGACTTGATGCTGAAACAAAGAATGGAATCCCTAAAATCCTGCTGTGTATTCATGTAAATCTAAGTAGTCTGAAATACAATTTTTCTTATCTGATACCATCTAATCTAATGTTTTACCCGTGAAACTACTATCAATTGTCTCTACTTCTGAGTTAAATTTTTGGATATCAGTGTAATAATCTACCATGTAAATCATTCACTGTGCTGAGTTTGTAAGAGAAGTAAGACTGACTCAGGACACGAGCATGTCTTGTGATATTAGCATGACTCCTTATTCTTGAAAGACCCCTTATTTAAAAAGAAGGAAGATTCCACACTCTCATAAGTCTCCATTTGAGAATTAGGAATGTACGGGCAAGGCAAAGGGTAATTTAACTCAATTTTATGGGTCTAGCTTCCCAAATAATTTATACTCATGCTGTTGCTTCTGGGAACATCTGCATTTAAATCAGCACAATACAGTAATGATTTCTGCCAATAATGCACCACTTCTTTTCCCAAGGAAAGTATGTCTGGTGTGTGTCAGTAAAAGGAAGTCACTGAAAAAAAATAAAATTAAAGAAAAAATTGCTGAGGCAGAAATGAAAGCAATGTCACTTAAGGCCAAATAACTGAATATTGCTAAATTAGACCTAAGACAGACCAGTTCCTCTCATCCAAAGAGAACCCAGCAGGCTGAACACTGCTTGTGACCCGCAGCTCAGTTTTTATATCTACCTAGGGACTTTATGGGTAACTTTATTTTAAAATTAGCAGATAAGCTTACTCCCACATAACAGAGTGTACCTCTTGTGAAAGCTGACAGTGGAAATGAGTAATAAATACCTGTTGATTTATTTTCCACAGGCATCAGGGTTACGTTTATACCTACAGAGTGTCCAAGACAGAGACTGGATCCTGGAGTGCTGAGGTGTGTACTTCTCCTTTCTCTTTTGAGAATTTCTACATCCTGTTTGATGTTTGTATTGATTTAATGAAGTATGTTCTAATTATTCATGTTTCTGCATAGTCTGATTTTCATCGACAGTAATCGATCTTGAGTGTGCCCATCACTAAGATGTCTTGGTGCCACTTCTGACAGTCTTGAACTTGTAAATTAATTCCCTGTTACATTTCAGCTTTTGCATAATGCAATAGTGCATTATTTTGCATCATTTTAAATTTAAAAAATATTGTACTTTTATAATTTGACAAGCACAATCAGTTCCCTTCTATCACACATACCATTAATGTCAGAATATTAAGGAAATTGTTTTCAATATACAGTGCCTTAAAGTTAATTTATTTCCAGATTAATTAATCATTGGTGCTAAATATATGTAGGGTAGCCAAACCATGATACAAAATATATTTTCACTCATCTGATAAAAAAGTTGGCATTCAAGTGCAGAATAACACTATTTACAATACAGACAACTGTTTGGGTTGATGGAATTGGGATGCTAACCTGTGTTTCTTTTATGAAGGTCTCATTCTTTGGATGTACTCTGTGTATTAATTCATAATTAGCTCTCTGTTTGCACACTAATGAACACTGATTACAAACATTAAATAGTTTCTAGACAGGCATAATTCCTTGGCCATTATTATAAGAGAAGTGGTTGCAGTGCTCTGGAAGACTGATTCGTGGGGTTACTCAGAAGCAGATCAGGGAGTGAAAGTGGCTTGCATTACTGTGGAGTATATAATTATGTGTGTCACCCTTGGGAATGGTGGTACCCAGGAAGAATTTACTTATTTGTTCCTATAAGCCATTGGGAGCACCCCGTAGATTTGCAGCGCCCAAGCAGAGGGGTTTTGGGGATGGGGTAGGGATGGTAGTGCACCCAAGGCACCAGGGTGAGCACTGATGTCTCAGAAAGGATGATGGCAATGTAAGGGAGGATAATTCTCTGAGCCAGATTGCACCCTACATTGTCCCAGGTAATGTCAAGCATTTGCAGTGAGATTTTTCTGGTATTACACAGGCCTGCTACAACCCCTACTCCATCCACTGGTTTCCTACAGATGGGTCTTGGGCTTTTCCTTCCTTTATTTTAGGCAAACCTTATCTCTGTTTCACAGTGTAAGTGTCCTAAAGGCCCAGGGACTATCAGTACCTTCTTTGCAGTGAAAGGTGCTAGCTACAGACTCATGATACCAGCCCTTCATTTAAGCAAAGAAAAACCTTTAATAAATGTTGCTAAGACCACTCTGGGCTCAGCTGTTAGAAACAGCAGCCTCAATCTAGTGTATCCTCACAAAAAAAGTGCCTCTGAGGCCAAAGGAGGCTCCAGCTGCAGCTGATGCTTTCCTGTCTCTGCTTCCTTCCCTGTGGCTGGTCAGTCTTTGAGCAAGCTCAGGTCACACCCATTTTCCTAGGAGAAGACAGGGAGATTCAAAGAGAGCTGGTAAAATCCCAGCCAGGGCTAAGCCTCCAGCTGGTGCCAGTTTGGCAAGATTTAGCCCACACCTGCTGGGTGAGAGCAGTGTCCCTCGGGTGGGGCTATGCCAGCAGGAGCTATGCTTGCTCTCCCATGACTTTGGGGACAAGGAGTTATTACAAGAGTGCCCTGAAGGATTTAGCAAAAACATAGGATTTTTAATTAAAGGCAGACACAGGTTCATTAAACAGTGTTTGAAAAGATGCTAATGCAGAAAGATTGAAAAGCTCCCACTTTTAATAAGTAGGTAACATTTGCTGCTGCCTTTGTGCAAGAGGTAGACAGAAGACTCAATGAACACAGAAACCAGCATTGAAAGCTCAGAGAAAATCTTGCAAAGAGGTTGTGTCCATGGCTGAATTTAGTGGTGTAAGGACTCCTCCTCAGCAAGTGCCAGGTAGCTCTCCAGATTGTCTTACTGGTATTTCCAGGCTGGAATTCTTACTGATAAATCCCAGGCTGGAACTTGACTCACTGGCTGAAATAAATGAGTGTCAGATATAGTGAAAGAACACTTGGAAATTTGCCTAATAAGCATGGCAGGCTGTGGGGTTTCTCTTGTAGCGATTAAGAAATTGCCCCTCTTCCAGCCTTATGTCACCACATTGCTGGAGTTTGCTCTTAGTGCAGGGAGGCTGCGATGTCTCAAGGGGAAGGAGGAGAGCAGTATGGCTCATTAACTCAGTTTAAATTGGCACATCAGGGGTTCCACGTGAAGGGCTGGCTCCTTCCCTGGGGGCTGTGTGCGTTTCTGGGGTCAGCAACCTGTGAGCCCAGCACAGATGCTTGGCACCCAGCATCACTCTCACCTCTCACCCTTTGCTTTGCAGACAGCACCTGGGGTCCACCGGAGGCTCTTTCGGAAAGTGCACAATCTCATTTCGGCCTTCCAGAAACCCAACCAAGGAATCATAACACCCCTGCAGCACCCAGTCATCAACCACACAAAAGCGAAATACCCTGCAGGTACTTGTGGGGCAGAGGGAACCTTGGCTGCAGCTGAGCAGAGCCCTCCACTGCAGCAGGGATGGAGGTCTTAAAATCATTGGTATCTTGGAACTGAATTAGTCAGCAGGGTGGCATTGCCAAAGCTATGCCCTAACTTTGCTACTGTGTGATGGAAATGCTGGCATTCAGGTGCTCGTTAGGGACAGGGTCTGTCAATATGATGAGAAAATGGGTTTTGAATGGGTATTCTTGAGTGCTATTCTAAAGGTTGGAACTTTCTCTCCCCAGCACCCTTGCTCTTGTAGGTATGAACCTTCTGATCTGTCCGTTTTCTTGCAATGTTCATTCTTTCATATCTTTGTGGTTATTTTTCTTAGGGAGAAGTGAAGGCCATGACTTCCACCTGCAGCCATCATGAAGACATTTCCCCAAGTGGAACATATCCATATCTTCCAGTGTCTCCTCTATTCCGTGCTCTAAAACAGAACCATTTGTATGATAGCTGATACAACTCCGTGAGTTTTCTTGTAACATTTGCAGAAATGTGTATTTCATAGAATGTCTAACTCAAGATTTAGATTTTAAGTTTCAGAATGTTTTGAATTCAATTTTTTCTTTTTTTTTTTTTTGTCTGAGAGGATAAAAAAAATCAACTACTAAAGAGTGTAAAGTCTTTTTTTCCCCTCTCTTTGTACTGTCCAGTACAAAATACTTTTCACATCAAGATTTGTTCCTAATTAATAGTTACTAATTTTGTGTTTCTTTGGACTCGTCTTTGCTGTGTTCTGGTTGGCCTTTATATAGGACTGGGCAAGTCCCTTTTATAGCCTTAGGAAAATGGCTTACACTGAAGTGTCTGTCCTTGCTTTGGGCAGGCTGTGTGTCTGTCATTCATGCACTTCCTAAAGATATTGCAGAAGTGGCACCATGAGGATCCCCACTAACTACTTTCCCGTCACACTAGGCTCTCTGCCCTGTAACTCAGCAGAACTTGCCACTGCTGCCTGGATATACAAAATCTGTAGTTTGCACAAGTGATCAAAAGCTTAAGCAATGTGCTGAGTAAACAAGAACAACCAGTGAAGTGGAAAACATTACTCTTTGCTTTTAGATATTCTTTGTACTTGAAACAAACCACCTCTGCAGACAATTTTTAGAATGATATTATTTATGCATGAGTTTCTCTCCTTTTTTTTTGTTTTGCCTTTTTTTTTTGTTTGTTTGTTACCTGTTCCTCTGTGTTTCCATGCTGCTGCTGGTCTCTGGGGAGAGATTTGAATCCACAGGACTTGACAGCTGTGCAGGTTTAGCATGTGGCTACCACAGTACATGCCTTTTACACTCAGGGTTTGACAAGCTGATGGCACTGTGCTACCTGATCTGGCAGACAGGCAACACTTTTGAACAGCCTGGATGTCCTACAGCCCTCCTGTTTCAGGAGATGATAGTACTGTCTGCACTGCAGTTGAAGGGTGGTAGACGTAGTTTGGGCTCCCTCTGTGTGGCTTTCTGCCAAGTAGGCTCGTGTGAAATCCTGTGGGCTTTTGGAGGGACCCCAGCCCTGGTCCAGTGTTGTTTGTATGTGCTCAGTCTAAAAGGGAAAGCAGCTGGGCTGGCTGTAGGTTTGTGTCACTGTTAGTCATCCTTCAACCTGCACAAATTGTCCTGACTATCAATAGGATATGATACTGTATGTGCGCCTGTGTGTGTGTGTTCCCAGGCTTCCTGTGGGAGCCCTTTTGCTTTCTAAGTGCTGGGTCTAAACTGCTTCACCTGACTGCTCCTGGGAGCATGAAAGAGTGTGCTTAGAAATGGTCCATGACAGATGATTGCACTGTGGTGGGGATAAATGTAGTGAGAAGCACTTTGCCCAAGGGCTGTTTCCTATAGAAAGGTTCTATTGACCTGAAGCAAAGGCTGAGGCTGTCAGTGCTGCATGTGCAAATCCTGCAGCACAAAAGCAGCAGCCCTGAGTCTGCCCTGCAGTGAAATGAGCTGAGGATAACTGGTTTGACTGTGGATGTCTCCAGCAGTGCATTGTTCTTCCAAAACATACATAAAATAGGCCAGAAGATGCCATTTTTATTTAAAGCTGAGAATGTCTTTTCAGTTTCTGATGTAAATTATTAAGACAGAAGCTTGTTTATGTTGTTTCTTCTGGGTACCCAAGGGTCTGGAATTGCTGTAGGCTTAAACAAGATGGAAACAGAGAGAGAAGCTCATGGTACCCATGGGACAAGAAGATGATGCTTGGTTATGGGAACAGTAATACGGAAATTATACAGATTTCATACACTGACTTAGGTGTGAAAAGCTACAGATCCTTTTAGAGAGCAGCAGCTGAATTTTATGGGCATGACTTCACCAGATAATGTCTGTATCACCTGCTGCTTCCTTCCCACCACTCCTGCCAGGCTGCAGCCACACTGGGATGCAGACCCTCACTGCTGTGATTGCTTTGCTCTGAACTCCCCCACCCAGCCCTCCTGTTCCCCCTTCCCCTGGGTGCCAAAGCCCTGGCTCCAACAGATGATTCTGCAGCTCCCTGCTCTAGAAAAGGTGATGCCACTTCTCTGCAGTGACTAATCCTGCCACTGCTCTGGTTTTGCCTCTGCTGAGCCCTCCCCTACTCCCTGTCTGCAGCTGTGACAGATCTTCTGCAGTACCCAATCAATACTGCCTCTCAAGCTGATTTTCTTCCCTTTTCTACCAGAGCACCCCTTTGGCCTCACTTCTTTCTCATCCATCCAACACAGCCTTCACACTGGGTTAAGGCCCAGCCCAGCTGCTCAAGGCCATTTTTCACCACATAAACTTTGTGTTAGCATTTGACACTCCTGCTGCCCCCTGGTTCTCTGTCTCCTCCTCTCTGCTCCAGGTGCTGGGTTTTTTTTTTTCCCTCACGTGCACACTGCTGCTGATAGACACATCGTTCATCACCATCTATTTGAGGCAGCTCTACAGAGCATGCAGGTACTTAAACTTTGCTCCTTATCCCCTACCACCACTGTCAACTTCACCCACTCACTTCTTGGGAGTGCAAAGGCATTTTGCAGATTTTTCACTCTGATGAAACGTAATAACCCATTCACAGAGACTGGCTTTGCTTTCAGCTGCAGTGAATCCTGCAGAACTATGTGCATGAGTGTTGGTGAATCAGAAGTAAAATTAAATCTTATTAGCAAGCCTCGCCCCTCCACTTCTGAGTCAACCAATATTGTCTGATGCACTTACTGAGCTGTGTGGAAGCACCTTATACTGACATGACCAGAACACTCCAAACACGTGGTGTAAACAAAGACAAGGACACACGCCATCAGTTTGCACCTTTATTTTTTAAAAATGAAATAGTCAAAGTACTTTCTTTTTCAAATATCGACACATAATATATTAACTTTTAATATTTACAGCATGTTGCTGGGATGTTCTTGTAGAAAATGCATGCTTCTGGTCTGAAACCCAGAGCAAAATGCATCAGACCATTTTAACTGCAGCCATATAACATAAACCTGTACAGTATCCAGTCACTATTCAGCACAGGAGTTAGAGCAGGAATAAAAAAATTGGGATCTATTGTTTCCTAGCAACGAGGCTGAGGCCATTATAACACAATTTCTGTAAGATCAGAACCTCTAACTGGTGTTAGACAGAAAGTGAAGATCTTGGCATACACTGTAAACATTTTAATTGTTGATGAGAAAGCTAAAAAGGAACGTTACTTCGACATATATTGTATGCTATGCTTCTCTTCCTTGTTTATTGACACTTCCGCCTGAAGAGTATGAAGATTTTAATGTGTTATCATGGTTCATACAAGTAAAATACTGTCAAGGACACGATCTGATATACTAACATTTATTAAAAGGCTAAAGTCCACCACGAGATCTAAGGAAAAACTGGAAATTGTCAAACACATTTCCTTAGACAAATAATGGCAGGTGACAAATGCCCGGACAAATCCACAGCGAGTCTGACTCCACTGGTCCCAGCTGCTGCCGAGAAGCAATCCCTCTGGCAGTCAGGGGGCTTTCGACCTGCTACTGTTTTGTATCAAGGAGAGGATTAAATAACAGTCAGCGTGTGATGGGGAAAACCCTGACGGCTGTTGGCGGCAGCCTGACGTGAGTGTCACAGCGCTAGGTCAGCAAAGGCCCTGCCAGGGCTCTGCCCAGCTCTTCTTGCTCAGGCTAAACCAGCAGATACTCTGCCTAAACTGCTTTCCCCTTCAGAACTGTACCTTGGCTTCCAGCAGCACCCATCAATGGCTGTTGTTCGCCTTGCAGGAGCTGCTGATGGGGGAGCATAGCCCCAGCCCCTGCAGAGTGAGGGCTCAGCAGGCAGGGGTGTGCAGGGCTGGGGTGTTACTGCTGCCACAGGGGCAGCCACAGCCTACACCAGCGTCACCTCTGCCTAGCTAGGGTATGGCTGGGAGGATGTCACAAAGCTCCAACCAAACAGCTAGAATGTGTATACCGAGATGCACATTGACCAGTTCATATATATTTATTTGGCTATGTTCTACATAGATAGCTATATATATATATATATATATTTATACCTTTGAAATGTTCTAGATTTTCTAAATAAATACGAAAGCAAAGGAAACATTACTTGTACCCACTACTTTTTTGTCTGTCATAAAAAATATAGCATGTATTTCTCATGGTAGGTACTTTGCTACAGGATAGTGTGCAACAGTGGTTTTCATTTTATTACTTTATTTTATTTTACTTTGTTTTACTTCATTATTTTATTTTGCTTTGTTTTAATTTGTTTTATTTTATTATTTACTTATTTTTTTCCATTTTTTAGAACATTGTTTCCAGTGCAGAACATGAGAATCAAATTATCTGATCTAAATAACTAAAAATTTCCATGCCATTAGTTTTCTTTTTCTCATTTGGGTCTCTAGGCTATAGTGCACAAATAAAAAATGGGAAAAGAAAAAAAAAGTACAAAAAAACAACACTAAGAAATCAGTCTAACTACTAGGGGAAAAAAAACAAAAAGAGACTGAAATATTCCCTGCCTCCATCTGAGGTTGCTCATGAACAAGATGCACCAAAGCTACTTGTTTGCTCAGTTCTCAGGAATCACTTCTAGCTGGCCCATGGGTAGCTACGACTTCAGTCTCCAGTGCTCTTTCATTAATAACTCATTTCTTGAGCACTGTCATCTCCACACGATATTTATATTTAGATTCCTGTATTTCTGAAAGTGTTACAATGAAGGCTTTTTTTTTTTTTTTGCTTTTGTAACCAGGCCATGTAATGTCATGTGATTCTTTATGCATCCATATTCTCATAAGAAATATTATTCAAAAACGTACCTTAGACTGCACCCAGGAACTGGGAAAATGCCAAACCTGTAGCACATTTCACTCTTCGACCTTTTGGCATAATATGAGAACAACAGTAATCAAGGCAGTATTAAAAACCACAGCTGTAGGTAATACAAAGTGCATTTCCTGCATATAATACAAATATAACTTTAAGAAACTAAAGGCACAAGCTAACTAAATATGTATTACATACTAGAAATGCACCGTTCAAGGTATTTCTAATAGCTTCAAATATTTGTTTATAATGGATATTTAAAGCAGTTTGAAAATGATCCTCCGTGAATTGCAAAAAAGTATAATTGCTTAAAATATAAGTAAAATAGACTCTAATATTGACATCTTGGATCAGTGATAAAATACATCATCATGTTTATGAATGCACTCTCTATATACAATTCATAAATTATTCTTCCATTGATTAAAAGCATATTAGAGGCTCAAGGATTCAAAGGTCCATTTTTAGGCTGGTGTGGAGGTATTCAAATTCTCCTTTATTGTATGGAAAACTACAGAAATCAGAGCTGCCAAACATGGATGTTGTCAGCTCCCAGTTCTGTACATTAGTTAATGATGAGCCTGATCAAAATGCCTATGTGCAGATTTTGGTCCACATTCCCCCTGGCTGGGGTGTAGAGGGTGGTTTTCGGGGCCAAGCTCTTGCTCAGCCTGACCCTGCACCCCTAAAGCTGCGCTGGCTCCCGTGAGAGCAGGAGTCTGGAAAGAAATGCTAATGGTGTGAGGCTGAGACTTGAGGGCAAACCCACATTGGGGGTTCGGGTCTCAGGTGCCAGTTCAGGCTCATCTCTAACATTGGTACAGTCTGCTCCACTTGCCCAAAAACAAGGGAAAAAAAGTAAACTGGGAAGAAAGGAAGAAAGACAAAGAAAGCATTTTGTTGGTTTCAGTAAATATTAGCAGAAATTGTTTCAATATATTTACTATGTCTGTTTAGGAAGAAATGTGCAATAACATCACTGTTACGGATACACAGGCTCTATAACAAGACTTCTAGCTCCCTCTGAAAGTCAGCAAAGGAAATCTGCTGACCTGACCCCCCCAAACCCTGCGTGCCCTCCCCACCTCCTGATAACCAGGTCTGTTAAAAATGACAAGCTGAAAGAAGGATCACCTACTCTGCTATGAAATAACTGTGCCAGCAGCACATGATACCTTGGGAAATAAAAACTTCTCTCCATGCAATATAATGCTTTTCTATGTGTTCTAGATATTGAGCTGAAAAGTGAAGAGTCATCCCCAAATGTTCTACACTTATCAACATATTTACTATCCACACTTAGGTTCATCAACTCCCAACCCACCAATCTTCTTCAGACTCGAAAAAATGCATAATAAGACAGGATTATTAATTTGAGATGAGAAGAAGGTGATGCCCAAACCCAACACCACTATACTTTCCAAATGCTCTGTGAAAAGACAAGTCCTGGTTCAATGACTACTGATCCTGCAAGGCTTGTTGTTACTGCCCTGTGTGGGCCCTTCCAAGCTGGTTGACCAGAGTTGTCCTAAAAGCACCAAGTTAAAGTCCAGTCTGGAGCACACTGATGTCAGCTGAGAGGCTCCTGTTGACCACAGTGCTCAGAAAGCCCTTCCCTGGCCAGCTCTGATGCCTGGCTGAAGCCCAGCAGCACACTGCCACCCTGCACCTCTCCACCAGGAAGATCGGCAGCTCTATGTGTGCTACTGGATTCCAGCGTAACTCAGGAATGAGGGAAACCCTGGAAGAGAGGCCCCCATATCCTAAAGTACATGCAACTTGGCATTCATCACTGAAAGGCTGAGAGGTGACTACGGCTCAGTAAAGCTAAGGCCATTCAGGACACCATTTACCTCCTGTATCCAATACAGGTTGGGTTTCCTAGGCTAGAAAATCCCTTAGACCATAGCTGTGAGGAATGATATTGTTGGGGGTGGTGAGCAACTATGAAGTTTCCATATACAGTCTGGTTTCTGTACACAATCCCTTGAACTTAGGGGAAATCTCACCGGGATAAAAACTACCCAGCGAACATGGGTTGCAGCATCAGGCTCTTTAACCTTTTGAATAATGGGTGAATTATTAAATCAGCAACAAGAAAAAAGCCATGTCTCCTTAGAGGAAGGCAGAGCATGCTGCATTCCCCCCTCACCCCACAGGGATGTGTGGTCTCAGCCTGGGCACCTTGCGCGCAGGTCGCGCCGCTCAGCTCTCAGGACTCTGCTTCTGCAATTTTTGAATACTGCCACACAAGAACTAAAAATTGTCACTGTCATCTCTCAAAGAGTTAAACAAACAATATTAAAATACCATCTTCTGTCACATTTAAAGGCAGTTGGATATGTTTTTTTTCCCGCTATATTTATATATACAGAGTTCTGATCTAGAAAAACCAATACAATAAACCATTTTACGTTTAAAAACAGGCAGTCTTTGGTGACGCAAAGGCAGAGATTTTCTTTGTTACCTTCTGCCTATTTCACTCTGTCTCATAAAGTGAATATTATTGGCACTGTCAGAAAGTTCAAGATACTGCTCCACAGATAAAACAAAATATCCATCGTAGCCTTGTACACGCCCAGTGCTTAAGAGCTGCTGTTTCTCTCCATCTGTCCATGCCCTAACACCTTCCTCCCCTTCCTGCAGCCGTCTCTGCTCTTTAGTCCAGGCTTGAGCCACAGCTCTCTGCCTGGCTATCTCTAAGACATGGTTTTTTTCTTCTTCCACTGTTGTTCCATAGCGAACGTTAAAGCAGAGCGCGCCGTGCTGGAGCTGGATGTCAGCAAAGCGTCTAGTCCTCCCGTTGATCACAGAAGTCATCTGCGACACTGTGACATTGACTCCATTCTCCAAGATGCGTCGTCCTCCGGTGCTGCCAATTAGGGCCAAATCTTCTTCCAAAGAGCCCAGTTTGATGAAGTAATGAGTGTCTCGGCCCTCTATGGTGAAGTGCAGGTTCTCCAGGTAGTGAGCATTGTTGAGGATGGCAGCAATGCGCCGGCTGTCCTCGTTAGCCACACCTATAACGTCAGCTGTCACTATACCATCCTTTATGGCAAATTTGATGCCTTTTCCAAATACTGAAGGAACAGCTGCAAATCTTGATTGCTTCACTCCCTCGTAACACTTGCCATCACTGTACCTGGGTGTCATAGGAAGTTGATCCAAGGATATAAAGTTTCGGAGTTGCTTTTGGAGCTCACACTGAATACCAAGGACAGTCTGGAAAAGAAAATACCAATAAAGGTTGCAGGTGAGGAACTCTGTAGTTTATTTTAGTGTCTCTCAGACCCTACCGATGTCTTAATTGCTTAAAATGGATCTTCAATTTGTGTCAAAAACATTGCGCACATCTACAGAGCCTGGATACATTGTACATGTTTTCCTAATTGCCTAAGGTACTGCTTTCTGTCTCTTGGACTCTTTCACTTGTAAAAATAAAATGAAGAGATGTATTTAACATGAATACCATTTTCATATTTATTCTTCCTTTTTTTAATTTCCTCCTCCCTTGAATTGTTACTCTAATGGCTGGTCTTTTGACCCTTAGGCATGGGGAAAGGCAACTCCAACCTGTGCTCTTCCACATGACGCTATGCTTAGTCTCTGTGCGTCTAATTACGTCTTCTGTAAAATAGCAGTAACAGATTGTACAGCCCTTTCATTAAGTAAAGCAGGCTGTGAAGGGCTCAAGACATGACAACAATAGGAACCTCAAAAGCACATCAGATCTGTAGATCTTGCTCCCCATCGAGGCTAAAAACCCTCTCACTCCAACCACCTGTTTGTCTTTTAACACTGTATCTATCACTATGCTTATCTGTACCTTTGTAATAGCTTCTTTAATATCTCAGTGACAATTTTACATGGATGTGCTCCTACGTTTGGAACAAGTTCTGACCCTCCAGCCCTCTACAATTTGTGCAGTCATTTGTTTATAGGAAAGGAAGTGTGTTAAATGCTATGAATGTGAACTCACCACACTTTATTTCCTTTTTCTGACTACATTAGAGGACAGGTATCTTTTCTCTCTCATCTTTGCAAAGTCATATTTCTTCATTAACAGATGCTTGTATTGTCAAATGCAAAACAAGAATGCCTGCTCACAATATTGGTAGCTGGTCCTGTTGCAGTTACATTGATTGCTAGACTCTGCTTGCTGCTGCATGGCTCTTCCTTACTGAAAATAAGCCCTGGGGCAAGGCTGAGCTTAACAGAGCCCCCTAGAAATCCACAGCAACATTTCTGTTTTCCTGCAACAATTATGTAGAGGTACAGACTTGTAAAGCTCTTCCTGCTCTCAGTGATTTTGCTTCTCTTGTGGCATCTTTGCTAACAAAGATGAAAATCTGTTGGTTTAGTTTTTTAATTCCATAAATTTGTTTTGGTAGCTTTTTCAATTTTTACACATAGTTTTATCCTTTGCCTATCCTGCCCCTCAAATTTGGAGTTTCTCTGTAAACAGTTCCTTCACTGTGTTGCTGAAATCTTCTCCTTAAAACTCTCTCCCACTCTGATGCCAGTACATCATCAGCAACATTAAACTCTCTAGCATTGTTAAACTATTTGCCTTGCCTATTGTGTTGAGAGACTGAGTCACATTGTTTCACTGGTCTCCAATATTTTCTAAAAAAATTCCTTAACTTAGTACTAAAAGTAGCTAAACAGAGGCTTTGCTAACCTTTCCAGGATCCCACTCTTGGGTTTTCGTTTGAAGCTGTAGAAGTTCGTATGTTGTCTCCAAAGCTTCTATCTCTGGTTTTGGGAATCCAGGGAGTACGTTGTGCAACTGGAAACCAAACAGCTCTAGCCAACTTCCAATGTCTACAAAACAAGAAAAGGATGCTGGCAGATAAATCCTAGGAAAAGCAAGAGTAGTCTGCAGAAATCCTAGCTATGCAGAAACAATGACTTCACATCAATTTGTGTCTTCAGAACTGGTTACTGCATTTCTTGTAGCAAACAAATTATCTGATTACAAAGCATAGCTATATTCAAATCAATAGTGTATCTTCTAGCTATTTAATATGGAAAAAGTTCAAATTAAGCTGCCTCTGTTCTTCCCCTAATTTTAGCACTTAGAAAACCAGCAGAAACAACTATAAATTATTTTCTTGGTTACCATAAAGGCCATAGAAAACAGATCAAGCTCAGTAAAAATGTCTTTAATGACTTCAATTGATGTACAATTAAAGCCAAATAGTAACTTTGAATGTAATCAAAAGATTTCTGGAATCTTGTATCCAGAACAGAATTTGATAAAAAGGTTGTATTTTCAAGAGCAATGTGTTACTTTTACCTGTTGTATACTTAGCAACATCTTGGATTCTGCCAACTGGGTAATTATTTTCAAATGAGTAGAGATTAAATGGTTGTGGGACAACATTCAGGTGTTTCCATATATGATGATTTGGAGTTGTCCACCGCCCAGCAATGATGTCATAGTCCCGCTGGCCCAGATGGACTAATTTAGTAAGAGAATCATAGAGTCCCCCATGAAAACCAATGATAACCTGGAAATCTGGATTAGTGTCTTGGTAGATCTCTCCATATGGGGTGTACAAAATTTCTTTTATGACCTGGCCCCGACTGCTAAACACAGCTAGAGGTGTTCCAGTGTTATCACAAGCTACATAATACTCTTCTCCGCTGCTTAATTCCATTGCAATGAGATGTCCTTGAAGATCATAATATAAGGATGTTATTTCTGAGCTAGTATGATTATACAAGTGAGTAACTCTTATTGGGTTGGAGAGATCAGCATAGAAAAACTGTAAGTGTTCCCCTAGGCTTGATTTGCTTGCAACTCGTCTTCCAAGACCATCATAACAGTATTGCACAGTCCAGCCAGCCACTTTGTTGTACGCTTTACTCAGCAGACCATTAGAGTTGTACTCAAAGATCTCATTGCCTCTTTGCCTGAGAAAACCATCTTCATCCATTTTATACTGAATTTCTCCCAGCCTGGTAATGCGATCTCTCAGATCGTATCTCAGCGGAGTGAGGCGTGCGCTGTTCCCATGGCTCAGCAAGTTGATGTTGCCGTTAAGGTCATAGCTGTAGCGCCACTGGGTTTTATCATTCACAGACACAGTCTGAAGTTGCCCATCAGCATCATATTCATAAAAATACCTTGTTATATTGGCATCTACACCCACACGTATGTCACAGATGACCATGCGGCCCATATTATCGTACTGGATGGTCATCCAGTAAGCAATTGACTTGAGAATTTCATATTGCACTTCAATCACCTGACCGTTCGCACTGAAGATTTTGGTATGTTTCATCATGGTGGTGGTTATAACTTGGTTTAAATCGTAATTAATTACACTGAATTTTCCAAATTGTTCAGTCCTGCCAGAAACGTCGACGTAGCGGTACAAGTCTATGGGAAGAGGTGTCTCGTTTATCATGGCCTGCATGCTCGTGACACGGAAGTTGTTGTAGCTGTAGTCAAACCTGGCGTTCACAAGCCCTTCTTCACTAAACCTGAAGATCTGGCGACCAATAAGTGGACCTGTCCAAAATAAACAGAGAAAAGAGGAAAACCAATAAAAATAATGAATTGTGGCCACAGTATACTTCCTCTCCAGATCTAGCACAGAGAGGCGATGAACTCAAATATACCCTTAAGCCTTACTGCCATTAGACTGTCTCAGAAAACACCATTGACTAAGAATATGTTAGATTATTCTCTCACAAACCTTTATTAATGCTTGCTCTACAAAATATTTATATTTTATTAACATCTGTTAAAATGAATGCTATTTTATTCATAATTATGATTTCTATTTACTTACAAGATAATTCTAAACTAAATTTATTTTACATGGTGATTTCTTTCCTCATATAAATAGTCCTTTTGAATTTATGTGTTATATTGTGGTATAAATAGGGAAATGTGAATATACAAACAATAAAACAACTTGATTCAGTATTTCGCAAATATCCACGCAGTGGAATAAAAACAATCAAACATTCTAAGAGCTATTCCATACCAAGCAATAAAAAGAAAACTGTATTTCAAGCAGGACAGCTACATATGCCTATGGACACAGAGATAGAGATATACACACAAATTTTTCAGTTGAAACATAAAACAACAGAACCTGTAGACAGAGAAATAACGGAATTTCATGCCAGGTTAAGTGCAGGATCATGGCCAAAAAACTTTAGCAAAGCAGTCACAGTTACACAAACCTGTTTGCCTGTATCTGATGGTACAGATGAACCCATCATGCATTAGATGTATTGTTTTAATAACTCCAGAAGACTCCTCGTAGGTGAATGTGACTTGAGTGGTATCATAAAGGATCTCGGAAAGCCGGGACTGTTTGGTGTATTTGTAGAGCACTCTGCGTCCTGTCCCCGGGTACAGTGTTTGCAGCAGCCGTCCATCTCGGGTGACATCCTGGATGAAGGCGGCACTGCTGTCTGGAGGGGTGTAGATGTTGCGGTAGTAGCCGACAGACAGCATGGTCTGCAAGGCATGGCGCACCATGCTGGGCATGGTGACCGACAGCAGGTAGTCGGACTGGTCGTACTCAAAGATGTAGCGGCGCTGGCTGTGCAACAGGAGCATCACGGACTGCAAGCAGACAGAAATGGCAGAGTAAGTCACTGACCGAGCAAATGATTATTCATCTATTGAGTGCCTGAAGGTTAAGAAAATGCTGAAACGACAATCCACTCTCACTGTCTGTACAACTCCAAGTGAAGCTTTCAACTCCAGGAGACCTGGCCAGCAAGGTGGTACAAAACAGGAAGAGAATAATAACAAGTCTAGAGCGAAGGTCTTCCAAACTGGAAGACAGATGTGGCTCTCAGTAGCTTTTCAGCCTCATGCTGACTTGCTATGTTGCTTTGAAATATTTAGGTCATCTTCCCAGGAAGCAAAAACAGAGGGAAACTCTTCCTCACACACAGGCAGAGCATCTGCACCAGCAGATGTTTCTAGGGGAGGTGGAAAGGGGAAACTTGCAATGTGTACAAGCAGTTCAGCTTTTATTGGCACTTCGCATATCTCTACCACAGACCTACCCCTTTTCTGTATGCCTTCTATTAAATGCACATTGCCTCAGAGGCCACAGTATCTCCGTGATTACAGATGGATGAAAAGAGTCTGCACAGGTTCTTTGGTGTGACTACTTCAATCTCTGGTTTTTTTAGTGTTTAAGAAGAATAGAATTCCTAAATGGGTACTCTATATTTGCCCTGTGTGGCTGGTCAATGAAATCTGACTGGTTTGTTTGGCAGATGAATATCCAAAGTCACAGTGTCACAGAGGACAAGCCCACTGGTGAACAGTAACTGTTGAAACAAGCATAATGAAAATACAGAATGACAATGTATAGAAAAACTTTGTAGCCTTGCCCCAGCTCCAGTAAAAGCAAATCTGTCAGGCTTCTGCATCATTGAGACATAATGCAAAACAAACTCTTATGAGGAAACGTGTAACTGCTTTTTCAGAGAGCACTAGGGAAAGAAATGAGGGGAAAAAAAGGCTTTTTTCCCCCCTCTCTAAGTTCAAAAAATCTTTTCTGGGAAGAAAATGACGAGAGCTCAGCCCTGCAGTGTGTTAAGTAACATTGTCCTTGAGTCACTCTGCTTTGACAAATAACCCAAGTGCTTATTCAACAGACCAAAGACATGCTAAGCCTTGGCCATCCTCTCTGCCCTCCCAAGATATATTTCTTCCTGCCCTTGGTGAAAGACATCTGTCACCTGCACACCAGCCAGAGAGGACCAGCATATGCCACTCGCAAGCCACCCTCTGCCAACTGGTGATGACAGACCTTCATGCCGAGCTCTTCCTGATCCCTTTATTGCTGGCCTGCCAAGCATTTCTAACACACACAGTGTTTATTTTGTTTTCACCTTCAGTCAAGAGTCCCCCAGTCTGCAGTAAACCACTGGCTGAACTCTCTCCTAGCACTGATGTGACGCCTCTCTCTATATACTGCTCCCGAGCCTGTTTTTAAGCTGTCTGCCATTGACAGAGTATGAATAACAAGATCAGAAACATCTCTAATATAACTTTAGTGCCCTTGTGTGCCATTTTCACAGCACTTTGTGGCTTTTCCGCTTTTGTCCAAGATAGTAAAAGGACAGACAGTACAAGGGTTGGAGATGTAGTATCCTCTCTAGTCTCTTAGAGGATACTATAAAGAGAAAAAAAAGAAAGATAATTTCCATTTCATCCCAGTAATATCACAATAGATTTTTCAACTCTTTGCACAAATTGGGTTCTAATTGTTTTAAAGGATTTCAGAGGGTAGCTCATAAACCATCCCAAAACCTGTCATTTTACTAAAGCAACCAGAGCCTAGTCAACCATGTCATGACTGATATCTTATGGTCTACTGAGACAAAGAGCCAGTGGCAATTACTGGGAGCTCTACTGGGAATGCACAGAAATGCTGAGCATTACCACTAGGTGTCATTTCTGTCCAACACACACAGGCAGCTACTCATCTATTTTGTCTGGTGGCAAACAGCAGGATTTTGGAAGCCAGCGTGGAGTATTCAGGAGATTTTATAACACCATTAACTAATTGAGGGAAGTGATCAAAACAAGAGGAATTGAGTCTCATCAGTAAAAATTATTTACAGTGCTACTGACATAGTGCTTTTTAAAATCTAAATTATTGGAGCTAAATTTGGAAGGGGTAGAGATTTTTGAAGGTGTACAATTAACTCATCAAGTGCTAAAAAATGAAGAACTAAATAACTATGAATTGGAAGCGAACTATATAATTGATTTTATGATAAAAGGAATCATTGGGTCTTAAGAGGTTTCAGACAACTTTTAGCAATCATTACATAATTAACACAGTGAGTTATTGACTTTAATGGAGCCACAAAATTATATTTCAATGCCTAATTTTGACAGTGAATTCATCTTTCTTTGGCACAGAGAACAAACAGCAATAAAAGTGCATTAAATACCCGGGAGATTATGTCCATGGTGTGATTTTCAGTAATTTCAATGACAAGTTACAGCATAACTTTGGCCTGCTGCTACCTGAAGCAGTGAGCTTTTGCCATTTGCTTTTACAAGATCAGGATTTGGCCAGTTGTGCAGAACTCCAGAATTACACTTTTAATTCTATGACTTTATTTATAGGCTGGCTTGTCATAAACTAAGAACAGACAAAGTGGTTTAGAAAGATAAGAAACATCTTTCCAAAATTACGGCCCACTAGGTCCAAAGGAAAAATAAAATACTCCTCCAAAAGGCATATTGCCCCAAGATTTGAAAGATGTACTAATCAGCTGTTTACTTGCAATCCACAGAAGAGCATACAGGCAAGAGAAGCCTTGACAAATTTATCTAAACCAAACTTCTGAAGCTTCTAGGGTTTGCCAATCTTGTTAGCATGTGCAAGAACCACACTGCATGCAGACAAGGAAGGAATCACATTTTTATGCATTCTCCACTAAATGATTTTTTTTCTCTGGCTTAGGTTTAAGTTTGTTGAGGATCAGGCTTAAATATATTCAAAGTCAGTACAGCAAAGTTTATCTTAAAAGTACACATTTGGAACTTTTAGACATAAATAACTTCAAAGTGTGTATAATACCCCCTATCAGTTACTACCTCTCCTGCCCCCACCTAGCCTTTCCCTGTGGTTAACAAGGTCAGAGAAAATGTTCTGCAAACTCAGGGTATATTGCTATTAACAACAACAACAGAAGTTTAAAAGGACACTGAATACAATTTCACACTAAGTTCTGAAAGCTTTGAAAATAAAGATTGGCTTTTTGGTTAAAGAGACAAGATAATACCAAATGAGGTACTGCTACAGATGTTGTTTTCCCTTAGTCTGTACAACACTTATTCCCCCTATCACCTTGTGACCGTTACCTATAGACATAAATGAAAATTACAATACTTAGGCAATTTACTCACAAAGTCACTATAAAAGTGAGCAATAACTCATACTAATATTCTCCTCCCCCCCACAAATAGCCCTCATAAATACTGACGTAATCTTCCTCCTCCCAGAATCAGTCCCTTTTTTACAGCACAGCACTGAGTAGGTACAAGCTTGTACTCACTGGCTTATAATTTTGCCTTTAAAGAACTATGTTTGCGGGGAGGAAACAGGTCCTTTTCAGTCACTTTATATTTTTGACTATATTACACAGAGTAGCAACATGTTTTTTCAGCAGTGAGAGTATCCTCTCCTTTGTTCACTTGGACTGAGACCAAGAAGATATTTATACTTACCAGTTAAATATGAGGTGCTAATAACTTTCTTCAGAACTAAACCATGGCAAGTTGGAACTGGTGACACGTAGGTTTAAGCATGTCCAGAGACATTTTCATCTAGTTATCTAACTATATAAATTTTCTGCAGCATTATAACATAGTTCACAATATAATATCTATATGAAAACAAATACTTTTGCCTGGGTACAACAATCCACTTTTTAAATGCTTTACCTTTTCTAAATATGTGTAACTCCATATTTTACCATCTGCCCATGTTCTGGAAATTATGTTCCCACTTGGATCATACTCCATTTTCTCAGTCCAGGTTCCTCTTTGGATATAGGTGACTAATCCAGAATGTGAATAAGTGATATTGACCTCATTGTACTTGCTGATGGGTGACCATAAAATTGGTCGTCCAGTCTGGTCATACATGATCCGAAGAGTGAACTTGCGATGATCATCATAAATCTTTCCTGTCCTTGTGACATGATCAAAATCAATGGAGAGCAGGTTTCTGTTGTGGGCCTAAACACAAAGATGCAGGAGGGTAAGAAAACAACACATCTTAAGAACACACAATGCAAACATTTCTGTGTCAGCTCTATTCAAAATGTGCAGTGGTTTGACATCACGATGGAGAATTTAGGCCTTACTAATGACAATTAAATAGAAAAATATTCAGGTGAGAAACAGGAGGACCAAGAAACAAAATGCTGCTTGCATTCAGTGCTATTATACTTTGCATTACAGGATGCTTCCTGGAAAGTGTGGGGAGTGATACCCATGTTCCTATAATCCTTGTATGGGTAGGATGAGCTCATTAGCCTTCTGGCAGTCATCCTAGGAGAAGGACAACTCTGATTCCAAACCTGGGCAGATGGAGCTCGTTTAGCCCTGGAAGGTCTTCCATCTAAGAGGTTAAACCTCTGTCCTAAGGACCTCGCTGCCAGCGTCCAAGCTTGCTAGGCCCTGGCAGATGAACCTTAGGGACTAAGGGTGGGTCCAGCTCTGCGCATGCTGTGTCTCACCTAAAAAAAAAATCCATAGCGCAGGCTCGAGGGTGCTATCTGCTATCCTCTTTTTATCAGCGCGCTTGGAAAAGGCACTGATGAGGAGTGTGGATGGAGCCCTCCCTGGATCTTCATTCGCGAAGCCTAGCCACGACGACAGGATGCTTCCTACTTCCATATGCTAAAATCTGACTCTCCACTTACCTTTTCCTATGTTTCTCCTCTTTCTTCTCAACTTTAATCTCTCTGTGGATGGACTTTTTGATTCCAGCCAAAGACATGCTGTTACACCCACAAATTAGGAAAGATACCTTGTCTCACATCCTCTGTCTTAAGATCTGTTGACAAGTCAGCTACTGCTCTGGGGTAGCCCACACCAGGTCACTTACTGATACCCCAAAGCGAAGAGCTGTGCTTGCAACTCCCAAGGACCTCTCTCACCAGCATCCTGATACTTCAGAAAACCACCCCACACCCCCCCCAGCTTATGAAAAGCAGCGGCACTGGTGCCAGTCATATTCCTTGTTGCAGCTCTCTCATCACATTTGGGACCTGCAACATTTGTTAAACTGTGTCCAAGAGATGAACAGAGTGACTGTGCTATGGTGTGGTAACATTTATGGTCCAACAGGAAATCGCAGAGGGGCAGCCCAATTCTCAATTTGAAATCACATTCAAAGCTGACCAAGCTTCATGAAGACAACATATATTTTATCCAGTGCTTTCATCATCTACCTTCTTACATCATTCAGTCACTGGACAATCACCATTAAACTCCATTTAAATCAGAGGTAAAATTTAGGGAGCCATAAGACATTGCTCATGGACCTATCTTTTTCAGATCAATGCTCAATGCGCTTGCATTAATCTACTGCATTTTATCTAATCACTTCTATTAATCTATTCCAATTAATAAATTCCTTACAGCAGAGACACTTTCAGAGCAGGTGTTAGTGCACAGCACAGGGTTTGCTCCTCACTGAGACCTGGAGGCACAGCTGTAAAGCCGATGGTTAAGAATACCTGTTTAATAATTCAAGCTGGGATCATATGGTGCTAGTGATTAGAAAGAACATTTTTTTTCTCTTTCCCCTTTCTCTTTTTAGACACAAAATAATTTGAAAATCTAGAAGAAGCAGGTGTTCTTTCTTCAACTACCATTCCTGGGGTTTTATATACGCATATGTCTAACTTTAATAGTGTTAATTTACAATAGCTGTAAAATACCCATACACCCCTGTAGACTGCTCTAACTATTACAATTTATGCTTTAATGATAGTTAAGGAGCCCAAATAAAACATGATGCTCAGTTCAGCTCTATTTGCTTGTACATAGTCTGATGGATTAAGTTTATTATAATACATTCCTTTGCAAACTTCTTGCAATTTCTGAAAACAAACTCTCTTGGTGGTAAAATAACTGAAAGACAAGTGGGGGATATACCCTGGCTCATATTCATTTACTGTCTATGTACATATTTAATGTTCTTATTGCTATTATTATTATTACTATTATATAATGCAGTTAGGAAAAAGAAAATTGCTTGCAATCTACATTTCAGGGACAATACAACAAATAAGAATGAAAACCAAATGGAGGCAGAATTAGCAACAAAGTGGAGAGCAGCAGTATTTGGAAGTTAAAATAAGGTTTGGTGGATGCCATTACTTCCCTTATATTCTACATTTTATGTCTCATTTGTTTACTTTCTTAGATTTAACACTCTTCTCAAGAAAACACAGGATGTATATGGGTAGCAGGTCTCATTTCAATACTAATCACTGAAAAGCTGATTTCAAGTCCCATTGGCTTCTTAAAGACAGCTCCTGCAATGTACATGTGATGTAATAAGGAGCTCCTGTGAGAGGCTGCAGCTCATGTGTTCTGTTACAAGTCAGGGAAAGCTGCTTTCTGGAAGCAATATCAGGTGAGAACTTCAGCTGATGAAAATGGGGAGAAAATTCAGCTGACTTCAGTAATAATGTTAGTAGTGCATAAAAAGATGTATTTATTATATATATTTAAACATTCATTGACTCTTATTTCCATTAGTTTTATAGCTAGAAACTTTGCAGTGTTAATACACACTTCTCTTGACTTTCATTCTCAAGCCTAGACTGTCTACAATATGTAAATCAGATGAGATGATTGCATTATTTCCTTGTCTGTGTTTTGATTTGAGTCAACGTAAACTGGCACAGACGAGCAGAGGATTTGGTCCTATCATTAGAACTTGCTGAAACACTGGTAAATAAAGGGAGATAATTTGCTCAATGCAGTAATAAACATAGCTGTCAAAGCCTGTATCTGCAGGACTTCTGAACTGAGGCCAGTGAGTTACTTCCTTTGTTGTTATTAAAAAAACCCAAACAACTAGCAAAATAAGTAAGAGACTAGCCAAGCATTCAATTTTCAATTTCATAGATATTCAGTTACAAAACCTGGACTGCATCCAATGCCAAGTTCCTCTAAGTTATGCAAAAGCCAACAGGGAACAGAGCTGCATTCTAATCACTATATTACTATGCATCATGCTCATTGGTTTTAACAACAGCCTTTGCTTCGTTTTTAGAAGTCAATTAAAATAGCAGTTCAATTGATAAAAAAGAAGTCTTGCTAGATTAAGATTGATGTTAAAATGCCTGATTGTACATGGATATTTATTATTAATATAAAATGCATACATGTCTTCAGACTGTTTTATATACTTTCAGGAGGCACCAAGGCCGGCAGCTCTGCACTTAAAGGAAACCTGTGATTAATTCCCATTTCCCATATTGATTTAGATACTGAGATAAAGCTAGATGTCTGTTCTAGCATTTCAGCTAACTTACTCACTTCTCTATTTGTAGAGCAGGGAATTCACACCATGCAAAAATCTCACTTTTACAAACAGCGTTTGCAGCATTATTCAGTATGTGCTAACTGTGGCCTCTTTCCAAATAACAGTCATAGAGTGACATGCTTTCAAGATGGTTGCTAATTGCAATTAAGAATTGAAAATGGTATGATCAGGCAGAGAAGAAAAAGCTTTCTTCTCTTCAACTAGGTCATCCTTTATCTCATCTCCAGCTACCTGCCTTCTAATTTATACCTCTTCACACTGAAAGCCGCTTGTTTCACTGATGGTATCAGGACTCATCTCTAACCAACAGCTTTAAACCTCATTTCTACACTTTTTTTTTTTTCTTTCTCAGAAAACTCTTCCATTGTGCTGTTTTCTTTCTTTAACTGAGAGCTCCTGCAAGCCTGTTCATTTCCACTGAGAACTGGTTGAATCCCCAGAGCTTTTCTTTACATATATTTTCAAAGTTCAGCACAGTTCTTTCCGCCCTACATTGTAAGCTTTCCAACATCCTATTGTGCCAGTTGTGGCATATTAAGTGTTTAAAAACTTTCTTTCTAAAATGTAACTCACTAGAAGTTTTCACCAAAATCTCATCCACCATAAGGGCTTCTAATGATGCAATGTTTTTTTTTCCTCAGCAGCATTCAAGTGTCAACAGTAAGCCCTAAATCCCTTTCATTATTTGGCATACTGCTTCAAACACACTATATGATGGTATTTTTGCACCTGCTGTCCTGCATATTTCCTTTAACCAGCAAGGACAGATACCTGTCTCTGGGCAAATTCTACTGCTCCTTTGCCTTCCTCACCAGTTGCACTGTTCTAGCTCTTTCCACCTCCACTGATTCCCCATTCCACTAGCACGTTATGCAAACTTCTCAGTGCTAAAGCCAAACTCCAGGACTCATTGTATTTCACCTATCCTCCAAAATCCTTCTTTTTGGCTGTAACAGCCTTGACTGTCCATTTGACCCTTTCTCTTTTATCTATTTACATGGTGTATCCTATGTGCAGAATATTTCTCCTTTCCACTATCAAATCCTCATTTAATGTGCTATCCCACCAGCTTCCATCCAGCCTTGCCCCGAGAGCCCACAGACAGATGGTCCTAGAACTCAGTATAGTCAAGGCAAGGCAACACATTGTAATCCAGGCAGCTGGCTTGTCCCTTTTAGTAGGTAGGGACAATCCATAAATCTCCTTGATCTCGAGTAGGTATAAAAAGACACAGAAAAACCACCACAATGGTCAATTCCTGTGATGCCAGTGGATACTTCTGTGAGGACAGAGAATTTAAGACAGCAACACATCAAAATCATTCTTACACTTCACCTTCCCTCCTCTCATGGGATGAAGATGAAGGAGGAGGAGTGCATAAGTGGTTCTATGCACCAACAGACTGATCCAGAGGCAGGCCAATCAGTTGAGCTCTGGATGGTTTCAATATTGCACTGTTTCAATGAACATTTTATGCCTCCAGCCAGAATCCATTTAACCCTGACCAATTTGTAAATTTCCTCTCATTTTTGCCAGGCAATATTAAGGATCATGCAGAAGCAAGTGAAAATGAGTTGAAAGAACCTGCAATCAATTTCAACAAAAGGAAATACAAACTGCATAACAGGGAAACTGTGCAGGATGAAGTAATTCTATTAAATATAACTATCATGAAGAACTTGGCCCTGGCAATGTAAGGAGAATAGATGAGTGACAACATCCTTTCTGCTTAAGACTTTTATTACACAAGATTGTTAAAGATGATTGTTAAAACAGTTATTTAAGTAAAAAAATCACATAGAAATCAATTGATTAGGTAATGTGAACCACGGAGGCCACAGTTTGGATCCTGCCATCTTAACACACATTTGCCACTGTACTAAGTTTTGCTGCTATGTCCTAAGGACCTCGCTGCCAGCGTCCAAGCTTGCTAGGCCCTGGCAGATGAACCTTAGGACTAAAGGGTGGGTCCAGCTCTGCACATGCTGTGTCTCACCTAAAAAAAACCCCATAGTGCAGGCTCGAGGGTGCTATCTGCTATCCTCTTTTTATCAGTGCGCTTGGAAAAGGCGCTGATGAGGAGTGTGGATGGAGCCCTCCCTGGATCTTCGTTTGCGAAGCCTAGCCATACCAAGTTTTGCTGCATCCCTAGACAGGGCTATGAGGACTCACACTGTGCTGGAGAGAAGGCAGTCAGAAGATGGGCAAGAAAAACTAAAGGCAGCTTTTCCCCATTTGCAGGATCCTAATAAAGTAACTGTGACTGTCAAATCCAAAAGGTGTCCTTTCAAATAGGTGTTTCACATGCAGTAGCCAGTCTGGTCATATCAAAGTCTTGCATTTTTCATAAAACAGAGGAGTTGAAAAACATCAGATGATACACTTCTAAAAAAATATACAGGATCCCATTACCAGAAGACAATCCAGAGATATTAATAACCATCTCTGTATTTTCAGAGCTAACAGATGTACCTTCAGTGATAATACCTATCCAGACAGGTTGCAGTTAATAATGCAATATTTTTAAAGCCAAAACTCCCAGTTGTACTATTGGTATAGGCGTTTTCAGGGGTATTCATGTGAAAAGCAGAACCGATTTTGTAAAAGACCTGCTCTGCAAGGTAGCAGTCTCTGAGCCTTAATGTTACATAATTAAATGCTGAATGTTGACCATCTGTCATCGTAATCTGTAAATTCTCCTCATAGATAAAAATACACCATGGATGCAAAGTGAAAGTAATTCTTTCTTAGAGCCACAGAGTAACCCAGCCAGAGGGTGTAAGGAGCTTTGAGATCACATGGTAGAGGGCAGAATACACAGCCTGTCTGGATACACAGGGATGCTCTGCATCACTCTGGCTTGGCAGGGAACACACTGCCCAGAACACCCAAGGTGTGCCCTGTGACACCCTCTGCCCCAGGCAGAGGCTGGCACCTGTGATTTCCTGCAGAAGAAAGAGGGTCGACAGATCTGAGAAAGGCAGAATGTGGCTCCAGCTCTGCTGCTGTGCCTCAGTAACTACATATTATCCTTTGCTCACAGCTTCTTCCAAAGCCACAATTAAGTTCTTAGTTGAAAAAGAAATAAAAAAAGTAATTATGTCTTGAGGTCAAATCTAACAACCAAAATCAAACAGAGATCAAACATCCCTGTGACTGTCCAGAGGAGTCTGGTTTTGAAATTCATGGCTGGGGTCCACCATTGATACAAATTTTCCATTGCTTTTCTTACAAAGCAGAATGTTTCAACATGATTTTAGTTCAATGGCTTTCAAAGTGAACACTGCACTTCACACAAGAGGAAGCCTTACCCTTAGTCTTCTTTCAAATGTGGAGATATTGCCTTTGGTCTGCTCCCTCCTTTGCCTCCATTCAATGAGATTTGAGTTATGCTCTCCAGGAAGGGAGATATTGCACTTTCCTAAAGTGGGGCTCACAACCCCTGCTAGAATATGAGGCTCCGTGTTAAGTGTGATTTCCATTCCACTGGCAAAGGTGACTCTCAGAGACCCATCTGGGCTGACCCGGTAGATGTTCTGTGTGTTATCTGTCAAAAAAACAACCAAAAACAGGGAACAGAGAAAAGTTCAGATTCCCAGGTTTAGTAAGCAAATGTTAGGTGCAATAGGGCTTGTTTGTCCATAGGTTACAGACAGCTGAACATACACCAGCTGCAGTGTCATTTTTGCAACCTGTAACCTCCAGGCCTTCCCATGTCTGAAAAGCTATTCACTACATTAGCCTGATGATTTCCACTGTGAAGGTTTTCTGCAGCAGAAATGAAGAAGCTTCAGCTTTTAAGTATGTAAACCCACAAGCTGGGTTTTGACCACTGATATTCTGATGAGTTTAGCATGTTGGGATGAGTTAACAGGATACTGTACTGCTTGAATGACTGCAATATGTATCTGAGGTCAAGCATGAAAGCTGTTTTCAAAATGTCTAGGTTGATGGCCAGTCTCCCATCCTGTTCTCTTTTCCCACTAAATCCTCCTCCTCTTCTCCATTAGGGAAGAGACATAGAGATGGTCAGCCACAAGCCCGAAGCCTTGCGCAGGAGATCCACTGGGAAGTGGCTGTTTGCAGAAAAACAAATGGGTCAGCAATTGTGGCACACTGAGCAGCCCCAAAGACACAGGACTGTGCCACAGAGGGCAGCTGAGGGCAGCTGGGATGGCTTAGCACAGCCTCCTCCTCTTCCTCCAAACTGCCAGAAGCATGGAGACGGTCTAGAGCACATCTTCAATGAAAGGGCACGAAAGCTACTGCACATTCCCTTTCTCTTGCCTGGACACTGCAATTCCTCCAGTGCAGGCAGAGCTGTGCCACATCACATCACATTTAGTCAAGTCAGAAGGAGCAGGAGGATGCAGGAGGTTACTGTGGCTCGGCTGCCAGGGGAGAGACTCCATGAGCCTGAATGTTTAGTGCTAAGAGACAAAGTGAAAGTCTCACCCTTAAAGTGTAATTGAATTCACACCAGACAGAGACTATGACAAGCATCCTTTTTTTTCAAAGCTGGCCCACACAGAAGTAACTGGTTCAGCTCTGGAGGCATGAATATGTGGAAAACAGGTATACCAGAAAGTGAAGGTAATAGGCATTACATGAAAAGAGACTTTGTGACTCAGCTGTAGGGATACTATGTCTGACTGGTGCTTCACAGGGAGCTTTGTGATGGTTTCACAGAGATATGGAAATATGCACATTCTATGAATTCATAAATGTGGTAGCTATAATAATAACTGCAGCTTTTCATTTCTGGCCCTGCCCAGAGCGTGCTAGCACTTTCCTGAGACAGAATTTGGTAATGTACCAACCTTGAGGAGTTTCACATTTAAGGACAGACATACAATCAGGCAGTCAGTAGATGATACAGAGAGCAGTTGGGGTCACTTGGACAAAGCCTAACAGGCAATACAACAATATAATATTATTATTTCCACTTATCCAGTGCTGTCTCTGCAATGCTATAGTGAAGAGGAATGAAAGAGTATATTGTGAGGTGAGCTCTTCCTATTTTTTTCTTATAGATCAAAAGCTGAGAGGAAGAAAACTTCTGTGATTTGCTGAAGACTTACAAAGCTTTGTTACAGCAGACCTGGAAGGAAATCAGAGAGCTATTTCCCAGCACCTGCTCTCTCAATGCCTGAACAATCGACTGACAACAAAGAAAAACAAGGAGAAAAAAAACCAAGCCAGATCAATTAAACTATATAAAACCAGAACATTGGTGATGCATCTGCAAAATCTGGAGGACACTGGGGCACTTCCAATAGGGAGAGAGTGAATTCTTCTTGAGAGATATATTGCCAGGGAAATACTGTCATGTCTACAGGGGTTAATTCATTATCTCATTCACAATGTAGCCACCAGCAGAGATGGGTCCTTTCCTCTTTCCTACAAGCACTGTCACCAGGATACAGAACTACCAGAAAGAATTCACAGCACTGGCCAAACAAGGCATTTCAGTGTTAAAACATCAGTGGAGCATGTCATTCTTCTGGGCAGTATTTCTCAGAATAACAAAGCTTAGTGTATTATAGGTCATTCTAAATCCTCTAGATACTGAAGTAGAAAGTAGCACAGAAAGCCTGGAGACACTGGAGATTTCAATAAGTAGAATCTATCCATGGGACTCTTCTAGAAGGAAAATAATTCACTTGTGGTTTGTTTTTAATTGGTACCCCATGAGAATCATAAGTAGTATCTAGCTATTGGCACTGAAGCAAGGAAGAAACAAATCAACTAATTCTAATGTCTGTTTTTTGGCAAATAGTTAAGAATGCAATATTGTCTAGGGTTTGAAACGTAATGATTAGGGAAGAAGTAACAGAATGCTTTAATTACCTTGTTTTAAAGTATATATTGTAGAGGTAGCTGAGAAGTTTGTGGCTGTGATCACATTCTCTCTGTTTGAAGTATCAAGTTCCACTCGTGTCAGTTTTTCAACATCACTGTGGAAACTGCTGACTTCCCCAGTTGGGAAGGTCGCGTTGGTCAGATGGCCATCAGAGTCATACCTGCAAGATATGATGTCACAGCCATGAAAATACATCCTTATGGTCTTGTAGATACTACTAAAAGAAAAGAAAAAAAAAAGGGAAAAAAGTAAGAATCATTGTCAACACTGTGCAATTAAAAAAAAAAAAGGTAAGAATTGGTCCATTTACTCTCTCATTTATTCACTTTTCTGAACTCTTGCTTTGACTCTTTTTTAGTGGTGCTGGAAAAAATACAACTGGAAATAGTATGAGATTCTACCTACATCACTGAGCTTCAGCCAGAGGTTTCGGTGCTGCGCAGTCAGGGATGTGATTTGGGAGGGTGGCCACTGGAGGTCACTCGGCATTCAGGCAAAAACAACCCCTAAAAAAAGTCATTTTCTTACCCGTAAGTTTAAATAACCCAATTCTTAGACTCCACAACACTCACCACCTGCCTTTTGTTGCTGATGTGTGAAGTACAGAGTAAAAGTGGTGAATTTAAAAAGGGGACCTAAAGTATAACAGCAGCAATAAAATTAGACTGAAATCTGCAGCGATTAAGTTGCCTACATGGTTTTTACTCCTGTGTTACGTTTCCCATGGGCCTACTCAAATCAGCAGAAACTTCTCATCACAAGTAACAGCACCAGAATCTAGCGAACCACATTTTAGTTCACTTAAATTTCATCAGTGCTAAAGAAATTCTTTCAGTTTAAGGTACTTGATGTGAATCCGGCCATGTTACAAAAAAGTCAATAATTAATTCAAAAGCTCTGGAGCCGTGTTTCATTTGAGTTCTAGGGATATATTTGTTCTTTCTGATGGTTCACATGGAAAACAATGCAGAACGTTGCTTGCTGCTTGATATTGTTCCATATTAATGCCTCCCACCTTAAAAACCTTAGTGATGCTAACACATTTTCCTTCATCCAAGATATCTCACTGATACTGCTGACGTACTTGCATGAGTGGAACCAACTCATGTTCATAAAACAGAAACCTATTTGGATAAGTAGGAAAGAATAATTAAGTTTTCATGTCTCCTCTCACTGACAAAACATCCTCAGCTGCTCTATCAACCAGCAGAGCTCTGCTGCCTCCAATGGAGCTCTTCCAATTCACATCAGCAGATGATCTGGCTGTGTCCTTCACTTTAATGTGTTGGCATCACTTCCTTAGTGATTTCCCTCCAATTAGTCAGACAAAATCTATATGTCACAAGAAGTATTGGTGAAAAAAATCAGTATTTTTTTCTTTTCCCTCCTAATATAAAAAAGAAAAATAGAGCGGCCGTTCTTTTTCAATGAAACACTGGAGAATGAACTAGTGACCATCTTGGGTTTTTTGACAAATAATTTGTAAATACAACATAATCCCTCTCTCTTTCACCTCCTACAGCCCTCATACACATCATACAACTTATTTACATTCTACCCTTATAGCAGTTCTGTGTGATTTGACTGGGTGCCACAACTGGCGATTAAAATGGACTCAGATCACTACTTTTCATCATTAGAAAACTCCACGAACACTGGACAGGTATATCTCATTTACTGCTTGATCAAGCAGATAGGACAGCTTGCTAGGTTATTTGGATTTGCTACCATACCATACAAAAATCCCCAAATCGAGCATTTTGATGGCATAAATGCAGCTAGTTCTTTGGAATGTACTTGTATGCAAGACTTGGGATCTGTCTTTGCTCAGGACGCAGTTTTGCTGCTGACAGTGCTGCTGATGAGAATCAGAAGTCCCTCCATAGCTGAAAAATGGGATAAACTGTTACTGGATGGCTGGCCAGATGTGGTGCTGACTTATAATGAGACTAAAGCACATGCCAATAGACTCTTACTCATGAAGATGGTCCCACTAACTTCAAGGAGAACATGCAGATTAGTGCCTCAGTAATGATTCCACAGCATGACCACCTAAAGGACTTTTTTTATTCTGGATTGCTCCAAGAAACCCAACCCTCCAAGGACAGGCTCTGCCACTTTTCTCCTGATGAATTGTAGCATACCGGGACTCAGGTTCTGCAGAGCATTGTCCTGCCCATACTAATAGGGGCAGAATCATGACATATTTCTTATTGTTAATTTGGGGCCCAGTTATGCCACTGTTAATCATGTCAGTGACCATTTAATCATGCAAATAATTGCATTGATTTTGGTACTCACATGAGGAAGTGCTCACCAATATTTGAAACACACACTTGGGGATATAGCTTCACAATCTATTTGCATTTCTATGTGTAGCACAGTTAAGAGTTACATCATTTCAGAGTGGAAGCAGTCTAATTAATTTTTTCAGAGAGGGTTTTTTCTTGCAGGTGTTTTCTTGTCCTTGATTTAATAGAGGTCCAGTGCTCCCTCTCTCTTTTTACAGCTTTAATGACACAATATTAAAAAAATCTAGATGACTGAAAAGTGTACATTAGCTATAATTTTATGCAAGAGCTCTTTCAGTACTTCAATTCTATTAGATTAGAGTAGATGGATGACAAGTACTTTTGTAGGTGGTTTTCCACCTCTTAATAATTTCCCTCTGTGAATGAATCTGACATACAGGTAGATGTTCTGAACAGTTCATTATCTTTGCTCATATTCTCAAATATGTCTGATATGTGTTGTTAAACAAACTCATCCCTATTTCAGCTTGACAGTGCCATAGGTTGAACGTTTGGATGTGAATGCAAATCCAACTTAAACAGAGAAGATGATTTCAAGCAGTTTGAAAGTTGCTCATATGATAACTCTCTTAACTCCAATACTATGTTCAGACAGAACTCAGAAGCAATTCAAGTACCAGCAACCCCTATAAAAAAAAATCTAATTTTCAAACTGAACTCAAGTGTCAGTTCAAAATGTGAGCTGTCTGGAAAATAACATCTGGTTAAAGGATAACTAAGGACCATCATGCCCTATGACTTCTCTATGGCAGGAGGTGAGCAGCATCTCCTGAAAGGACATCTCCTCAGCACAGTGCTTATTATAGCCAAGTGCCCCACTGATTGCAGCAGAGTAGGTGACATTCTGTGTGTATCACCTGTTCAGGAATTTGTAACATGTTATGATGACTTACAATATTGGAATATAAATATTAACAACATGACTTTGCTATTTAATTTTGCTGTTGTTTTTGCAATGCTAACTATTGTAATTCTGTTAATTTCCACTGACTGATCTAGGCAGGCAGAAGTGTGTGATCATGCAAAACCTGGACAACTTAAAGCATCAGAGTTCCCTAGCCTGCAGTTAAAACTCTGAAAGTATGAAACACTGTTTCATTTAGCAAACTCTCTTTGTGTTAATCATCAATCTTTCCAAGGCACAAGTATTTTTTTGTGAAGAAATCTGTATTATATACAATGGGAGGCACTTGCAAGCAGGTGAATTCCTTTAAAAGATCTTGCTATACTTGAGGCATCCTTTAACAAACAACTTGCCAGGAGACAAGAGGAACAAGCAATAATTGTGTGAAATGGTTTACACTCAGTGTCAGTGAGGCAGAGGAGGAATAGCGAGATTGTGAAGCACATGACTAAAAATAATCTGCATTAACCTGCTCCAACAATTGAGACCCTGCAACAGTGAATGATGTTCAGCATTTCAAGAAATAACAGGCATGACTTGGAGCTACTGTAAAAGCTTTTTGAAAGTGTCATTGGTCCATGGTCTGGATTGATGCTATTCTCAAGTAGGGATTTAAATGAATTACTCTCAGTGTTGGAATTATTATAAAGAACTATATATTTTAAGCTAGTACTGCTTATAAAAGGTAACATGCAGATCTTTGTTTAAAAAGCACCAGGACAAGTGAGCTTTGTGTTACTGCAAGATCATTTAACTGTGTGCCAACAGATGACTGATAATGAGAACTGAACCAGGAAGGCCCTGTGTGGTTTTGTTTTCTTGGCTATTGTCAAAAATGGCCCTCTCTAATGGTTTATACTTATGTCCACCCTAACAATTTAGGTCTTTGGTGGAATAATAGTAGGATGGATAAACATTATGGTGAATAAAAAATCCCTCTCACTGGGCAGCAGTTTCCTCTGCTTTCAACCTACTATTTTAAGAAAATATAATTCTAAAAACCTGCAATGACAGTGACTTAACTACCTCTCCAGGTGACCTATGCAGTAACTTAATTCTCCTCAACGTGTTTTCTGTTTGTATCTCACCTGGAAGGCTTTTAATTTTAGTTTTTGACCATGACTCCTATGCTCCACAGAAAACTGGCATTATTATCCTTCTTGAAGACACTAAACTAGTACTGCAATGTCAACATATGATTTCCATCCATCATTTGTCACATCCTCAAGCACAGGTTAATTACAAATAATGAGAAATCCTAATATATCACACCTCTTTATAAATTAAAAAATGAACTTTCTCTTGAGTTGTTCTCTCTCTCTCTGGGACCAGATTGGGATGTTCTCACTGCATCTTTAACTGTCTTGTCCTTCAGAAGTCTCATCAAAGGACCCATGAAGGTCTTGATATTCTTACTATACCTGTAATTTCGCTATTACATATTCTTTTGTTATTATATATCCTCTTCCCTTGCGGACAGAGACAAGTTCACTCTTGTCTTTGAATATTCCTTCCACTGATTCTAAATTTCCTTTGTAACACTCCTTTCTCTGATGAGTATGCTAATTTCCCCTTTTTACCTTCCTCAGGAATTTTGCAAATTCCTGACTCATGTCACAACTTGCCTCTACTTTTTTGTTAAAAATATCCACAATAATATTTTCATTTACAGAAACAGATTCACAACAATCAAGTACAAATGAAGGATCATTTCAGGCAGTTTCTGCTATGCCTAATGGGCACGACATACAGAGCTTTTACTTACGACAGGCTTTGGCACTTAAGAAGTGGTAGTGTTTCAGTTTAAAAGCTTATGCAACAGGAACACTTGTCTTTTCTTACGCAGGGTGTCTTTTTTAATTACTAGCAGTGACTAAAAAAATTTCAATGTTCATTTAAAATAGGGTCCTTCACATCAAGCATTTAATGCCACGGACTTACTCATACACAGTTGTCCATCCGTTTTCATCGCTTTTGGTTGCTAGAAGCCCCGTGTTTCCAGGATATGTCATCAGAGCCAGGTTGTAGCCTTGGGCATAAACTCTTTTGAGAACCCCATTGCTGCTTATTGTCAGCCAGTACACCTGGCCCCCTGGCACCACGACCCACAGGGGCAGCCCACTCGTGTCCCTTCGGATGTGAACCGAATTGCCATTGCTGCTGGTGATGGTGGCAACATCCCCTTCCCCGCTGTAGGTGAAATTGTAGATGTAGTCCCTGGTGATGAGGTTCAGTGTGTGGAGGTGGGTGCCGTTGATGGTGAACTGATAGAGCTCTTGGTCCGCTGGCGACGCGATCTCATACAGATTGGTGTCGCTGAGGTGAGCCTTGTTGCGGCTGACTGCACGGATGCGAACGTTGCCGAGGTCTGCTACATACAGCGTGTCATCAGGAGAGACAGCTAGGGAAGAAGGTGCTTTCAGCTTTGCATCTTTGGCATATCCACCATCACCTAGGGGAGAAATGGTAATTTTTAGTAATCTGGAATGTCTGTAGTTAAGCTGATCCCCTAAGCCTGACACACTGCTTCTCCTCAGTATCGTTTACAGGTCAATAAAACAGTATCTTCTTCCAACTAATTAAATCCCTATTATCTAAGGTTGGTGCAATTCTGAATCAGTCTCAGTGAAGACAAACAAGAATATAAATTATCTAATTTACAACATTTTTGCTCAGGACAAAACCCTGATGATGCTCAGGAAAGCTGTAATGGCAAAATCAAAGCAAAAATCCACATCACTTGAAGTTTTATTCCCTACCTTTTGTCTGTTGACATGCAGCTAAAGTAGAATTATGTTATAAATAAAACAAAGAGAAAATAAAAACCAGTAATTCAGCTAAAATGACACTGAAGGAACAGTGAGTTTATACTTATTAAAAGCTCAGCACTACAGGAATACAAAACAAGAAGAAGAGCCAAGAAGTGCCTTGAGAACCCACCCCTTCCAGTTATCATTTGATAATTTACTTAGTTTGTGTATTTCAAGGTTTGAGGAGGAAATCTGCATTATCATGGGCTGTATCTGCATTTCAAAATGACTATACATAGCAGGATTTTCTGTAACTAGCAAGAAAACATATTAAACCTCACTCTTACAGAAATAACACATTACTGTTTGTATTGTTCCCCTTCTCCTGACTGAGAAATGATATCTGCTGGACAGGTTGAGCACACCCTATGCTTCCTTGGAGATGGACAAATCTTGGCTGATCATTCTGCCATGCCGACCCTGCCTTTCACCAACCCAGCACAATCCTTAGATTTGCTACAGCTTTTCATTCCACAGGCCTGATGGTAGTTTCCCCCAGCAGGAACCCTAAGCAGGATTCTTATCAGCACTGGTCGACCACAGCCGTAACTGAAGCTGGCAGCACTTGGCAATGCACATGAGGCTTTGATTATCATTACAATGCTGGGTCAGCAACTCACCTTCTCTGGAAGGCCATTTACATTTTTTGTTCCTCTCCAATCTTGACATATTTAATGTTTTCTTGTCAGTAATTAACCTTTTACTTGAAATGAGAGACTTAAGAATTATGATGACATTATGGAGCTGAACAGAGTGGTTCTTAGAGGTGACAAGAAGACAACACACTGCACACTTCTGTATATAGCAATGCTGCCCTTTGTCCCATTACGAAATATGATTTTATGAAAAAGAAAAATAAATAAAGCCACAATTTGTTCTGGTACACACAGGGATCCGAGGAGCTGTGTGGCTGACAATGTCCAGAGGTGCACTGCAAGCCTGACAGTGCTGTGGCCAGCAGGACTAGGGAGCACCCTGAGGTTCCTCCAGCACCAACTGGAAGTCTCATGTGTTTGAATCCAATGGACTAAATTCGTGAAGAGTTGCTGCTCAGGTTCTTGGCTTTCCAAGGAAACTGAATCATTGTTCCTCTCCCCTTCCCCTTGTCACTTTGCTAATCTGCAGCTGTGTCAGGAGATCTCAGCAGACAAGAGACAAGAAATAACTATCATCTCCTTACCTGAAAAGCAGTCACAATTAGGATCAATCTTGCAGTCACAATCTGATGGGGCTCCAGCAATTATAGAGATCTCACCGTTGGTTGTGACCTGCTGTATGCGGTTGATCTTTCGCTCATCTGTCTCTGCGATGTAGAGGATGCCACTGTGAGACACAGCGATGGCCCTGGCTGACTCCAGGGTGGAATGGATGGCCACCTTGCTGACGAGGAAGTGGTCGATGCCTGGCACCTGGCAGTGAATCGGGCGCCCTGCAATAATTCGCACACGCCTGTTCTCGGAGATCTGCAGGACAATGTTGTTGTCCAGGACATAGAGTGAATTGTCTAGAGGATTCACTGTGAGGTCTGTTGGCCACTCTAACCGCACCTGGGAAAAAAAAAAAAAGAAGTAAGGGGAAGGCAGGGGAAGGGAAAAGAATGATAGTCATAATTCAAGCATCTCTGATCACCATGTCATCAAGGCACTTCGTGGATTCACCCAGAACTACTTCTCTAGTACCTTTAATTGGGTTTGGCAGAGGAAGTTTCCACAGGCATACTCTTTTCTGAGGTCCAGCTCCAGTGTGAAACAAAACTTGATTTGCAAAGTAATTTAGCACTCTCTGAGAGGTTTTGTACAAGTCCATTAAGTTGGGAGCTTTATTATACCTATGCAGTCATGCAAATAAAAACACACGCTTCATGTCATGCAACATCAGCCAGAAAATCTTCCAGATTTGAATGTTATTGTTTCAAGGTGGCAGTCAACACTGGCAGAATGGAAAGCAGTTAGGGGTTGCCAATGTCCTAACACTTTAATTGACTGTTAGTACAAAAGTAAAATGACATATTAGAGGAGTATGACACATTTCCACAATTTATTTACTAAGCAAGAAACGTTAATAAGACTTACATGCCATAAGAAATATAAGCTCATTAATTCTTTGTAACAGAGTAATACACCAATATATCACAATTCACATGACACAGTACCCAAGCAGTAATTATTTATAATGATTTTGCTTTGTGAATTCAGCATTTCAGTCACTGATTAATTACATACTTAATTACATTCTTCATACTTAAGGTTAGCTTTTTTGCCTCTTTCCATGCAAGCGAGAGTGCCAACCAAGCAGTTTCCAAACCACACTGGAGGAAATACTAGAGGAATGACCTCACTCTTCTGATACCTGTTTCATCAGGACCTGGAAGAATTAAACATGCTCCCAATTAAAGGTGGGGCTGCCTGTCAACCTGAAAGACAACCAGTACGTAGGCTGCTGATTGTAGTGTGTACTGGCCAGAGCTTCAAGCTCCTCCTGTCGACAAAGCTCAACAGGTAGTGCAGGATCACTGAACTGGGAAACAACAACAGAGTAGACCAGTCTCTCTTGCCAGCTAATGGCCAGTGGAGGATTTGGACTGCAGCTTGTCTTTGGAAAGGTCAGAGAACAACTGAGACACTGAGATTGTAAGACAGCCTATTTTTTCCTGTCTCAGGAGGCTTTGGTTGTTATCCTTTGTGAAGAGATGTCTGCTTTCATCTGAGTGGAATTCTACTGGACTAAATACTTGAATCATCAGAAGAGAATAAATACCAGAGCAAAATGTAATGGTTATATATGCTTTCTACGTCACAGAAGCTTCTATTATTTCACTTACTGATTTTGTTGCTGGTTTTGCTCATTTTTCTACTGTGCTAATTAAAAGATCTATGAATGCAGAGACTGCAGATGCTAACATAATGCTCAGCACTGAGGAATAACATATGGTGGAGTGTGTGGCCATTGCAAGCCACCTGCTCGCCTTGGGTCAGCTCAGGAACTAGGCTAGCAGCCAAGTCTCTCCTTTCTCAAGCATCAGTATTTCCTGAATAATCTCATTTCCAGAAGTACACTGCTGGTTTGATAACTGAGGTTTTAATAAAGTGAAGACATTGTGACTACCACGTCTTGTCCTGTGTGTTTACATGGTGCACCACACAATTAGGAGGGCTCTTGGAGTAATTGAATTCCTCCTGGTGCCCTGTCCATTTTACTAGACAGCATAATGACTGGCACTGAAACTAATGCTGTTGGGTTCAAGATGTCTTCTGAACCAGGTGGTAGATTCCTTCCAAATGATGACAAATGTGGAACGGTTGGAAACCAATTCCTCCTATAAAGGTGCTGATGTCTGTGCACGTGTGAGACTGCCCAAATTCCACCTGCTGTGCTAGGGCTGGTTTGCACGCTGCTGTTAGCTCACAGTTCAGTTGAAGAGTTCACTGGGACACCAAATAAAACTTTTTAGTTAGCATAAAAATCTCTGCAAGGCAACTTGAAAACTCCTGTATTTGCAATGTACCTTTAACGCAGGACATTTGACTGCTCTATCAAAGTAATAAACTCTTTTTAATGGGAAACAGACACCTTCCACTTTAATGGCCTCTTTCACAGATCACTCTGCTGTAAAAATAATCTTTGATTAGCCGTAACTAGATTATTAGTGATAAAAACTTTGGGCTGAATCTGTCTATTTCTACCACAACTCTGCATAGCACCTGCCATGTCTTAATAGCTGGTTTCCCATTGTGGACCAGCTACACTGCCTTTGACCAGTGAATAAGCTGAATTCCTTCCACTCTTAAGGTATGCCTTGTGTCTTGCAGATAAACAGGGACTGGTTTGGGCTAAAACAACCTTTCCTCTGGTTGATTTGAGACTGATTTGGTTTACTTAGATAGAATAAACCTTCATGCAGCTGTCCATTTCACTTGCAGCAATGTGCTTGAAGTTTACTCTTAACAGCTGTTATCTGCAAGCACATTTGCTTTCATGCTGATCACATCTGTACATCTAGCTGCATTATAGTAAAAATAAATCTTTAGTTGGGAACATCTAAACAAGTTTGGTTACTACACCAGAACTATTGCTAAGAAAAGCTATGACTACATAAAAGCTAGCAGGTACCTGTCCGCAGATTGCAGCATGCAAACCAGTTGCTGCTTACTGCAAGCCTATATTAGTGCAACTGGACAGGAAAAAGAAAGTGAAATAAGCCAACTAAAATCAAACACACACACAAACACAAACCTCTGAGCATTCCTAATCTGGAGAAGAATTTTACAAATTTAGAAAAAAACCCTGCACTGTTCTTGTCAGGATGAGGCTTCACGGCATTTTATACTGGTGTAAGCTGAGGCTGCTGCAGTCTCATCCCATCCCTTCTTCCAGTTCAGCCCTCAGCAGCAAGGCCACTGTTTGTGTGCTCCTACAGAGAGCAGGTTCATGACAGTTTGCTGGCTAAAAACCAATCATCTAAATCAGCTTAAGCTGAAGTGTAACTGCACCCTCAGGTTCACTGTTATCTTGCAAAGTCACTGGTTATTTCTTTTCTTTTAAAGCAAGCTGCTCTCCGGCAGCTTTCTGTGACCAAACCATCAGCTGTGCTTCAAACAGAGCCAATAAGCATATAACAGAGAAGCACTTCACAATTCCCATCTGATACGACTATGCCTATTAAAAAGTTTTTCCAGGCAAAACCTGTTAGGTCTAAGTTTTACATCAGATAATACATTTTTAATTTGAAGCAATACTTCACAAGCCCCTGTAAAAAGTCCTCTCCCATGTATCTATATTTTTCTTCTAACTCAAGATTGGGCCAATTGCAAGTGTTTTTTCTTATACATAACAGGTTCTTTTTTTTTTAGCAGTGTACAGAAATGGCATTACTGGTTATCCCATTATAAACAAACAGACAAGGTTTGTTCAGTAGCAGGCAGTACCTCACACTCTACACAGACTGAAATTTTCAGGTGACAGTTCTGGTTTGGTTCACAGGAGACTGAGTATATGCAACGGAAATCACTGCCAAAACAAGTGAACCCTTGAGCAATGAGACCTTTTGCACGTAAGTATTAACATGTCAACTTCTCTGGGAATTCAGCATTTAACTGTCAACATAATGGCTCCAGCTATACCTAATAATCAATCTCTGGTTTGAGAAGTGCAAAATTAACACCTACTGGTCTGGCTTTCTAATACTTTTTTTCATGACAAGTGTTCTGGAAAACACAAAGTGCACAAAGGTGGCTTCAGTTTAAATGAATTTTCACTGGGAGATCTACATTTAGGCAGTTAAATAGCTCTCAGACCCAAATGGGATTTTTTGTGTTTCTTTCTTTCTTGCAAAACATACAGGTACTTGTATAACTATCTATCTACCCACTATCTGCTTTTGAAATATTCAAATATTTTTCCCAGAGCAAAGCTTTACAACTAAAGAAATAATTTTTTTTTGTTCAAAGTAGCATTTATAGGTAAGCCTGCACTCAGATACTTCTTAAACATACATGCTCTCAAATGTAGATACACATGTAAGTGTTGGTTTGTGAAGAATACTGCTTCACTTTTGGCTTTGACCATATGGCTAAAACTTTTTGCACATTTTGTATGACATTTTAGGGTACTATTTTAGGGTACTATTTTAAACAAATCAGATCAAACAAATTCTACCATTCATATCAAAGTAAGAAAAGTAAAGAGAGAAAAATTTATCCTTCTCTGCAGATGCCGATTTCAAGAGCTTAACTGTTCGGTTGCGGGGGTCAATTTCACTGGGATAAGTTTCATTCATCATGGATTAAAAGAAGCTACCTAAACCCCTAAAAAGGCTTCGCCATTGCTTTGATTTCTTGCCATGCATTGCTTGTATATTTTGATTCTATTTCATGCAGTGGCATGAAATTCATGCCAAAATTTTTCTGATAGTCCTGACTGATGGATTACTTCCTATCTATAGTGCTCAGCTTTAAGCCCTTCTGGTTTAGCTACCTTTCCTTTACTCAGCTCTACGACATGCATGTGCAGACCTGAGCACAGCCTCTTCCGTATTTCTCTTTGGCTGCTAACTTCCTTTTTTCATCTCCTCTTATTTATACTCACTTCAGCTGTTGTTTCTAGGCCAAACCCTTTAACTCACCACAATATCCTTATAAATAGCATTTTTCTCTTTGCTCAAACCCTTCCTTCTGGGAGAGGAATGGCTCCAAGGAAGGACTCACCCAGGAGGTCCATTAGGAGTGAGCCTGTAGTGTTACAAGGCCGAAGGAGACTGGTTCTCCTTCCCTGAACTCTTTACAGGATGTCTCACTACATACATTCCTCTCTATTTTCTCAAGGTTGACAACCACGGATATTTTTTCATCATTTTCTGAGTTTGCTCTCAGTTCTGGGCTCTTTCTTTTGTTGCCAGTGACACCGTCAGGTCCTCTCAGCAGCTTAGCTTCTCTCTTAATAGCACACAGAGACAAAATTCAGCTCCTGATGTCTGACACTGGGGAACCCTTTCCCGTGCTGGGATTACAGCCTTCTCCCATGCTGGAGAAGTCTTTGTTTCTCATGCTCCTGATGCTGCATATTATAAAATTCAGAATTATACAGTTCAGCTGTAGCAGTCCCTGCTCTAAACTTCATAAATGTTGCTCTCTCTGCATTTGTTGCTCCCCAGTGCAAAAACCAAACCAATGAGTTTTGCAGCCCTTATGACTGCTGTTTTCTACCCTGGCCTGGAAAAGCAGCTCAGTGGTCTGAGGCCAACAGTTCTGTGGGATCACAGCTCAGGTAGTCTCCTTGCCAACCTGCCTTTGCTGTCAATTATTTCCCATGGATGAGGGACCCAGTGCAGGAATGTGAAGGCAAGGCACCACTTCAGCAGCTCTCACTGCTTGTCTTTGCTTCCCTTGTCACAAGATTCACTGTGCTCTCACTTTCCAGCTCTCTTCTTGTTTCATAATTTCTTCTTTATGATTTTTTTTTTTCCTCCTTCACGACTTCAAAGACCATACCTCGGGTCTAATAAATCAATAGGAAAAGTTGATTTCTATGGGGACAGGTTTCACACTGTCTTTATTTAATAATAGAGGAAATATTATCCAGAATCACGTAAGTCCATTGACTATGAAAATCAATGGGACTTAGATACCTAAGCCATTTAAGTCTGTTTAAATATGGTACCCATGGTTTATACAGGCTGTGAAAGAAATACTTTGTTAAATGCCCAGAAGGAATTTACAAAGTATTTTGAGCAGACTGGTACCTCTGAGAGGAGGAAATCTTAGACTCTTCAATTAAAATATCTCAAAATAGACCATGAATTTGAATGTAACCCAAATGCATCTCCAGTGTTGGAGTGGGAATAGATGTCCTCCAAACATACTGTTGCAGTTAATTTGCATGGCCAAAAGGAAGGAGTGGGACCAGGTGGAGATCTAGCTAACAACAGGCCTGGTTCCATTTTGCCTCACTTTCTGACTCGTGTTTCCAGGTCCCAGTGCTTGTCAGATGAGATAGCACAAAAGGTTGCATAAATCTTAATAAATCTCAATAAATCTCTCACCAGTTTTGGCCTCATCTTTCCCTTTTGGACTCAGAAGTTCTGGATACAGAGAGCCAGTGTACTGCCAATGAAGAAAAGGTAAAGCTTGAAAAGCTTTAATTGAGACAGTAATTAAAAGCTGTTTGAGAACAGTGAGATGCTGGAGCTGGTATGTTATGGTGTCTTTTGCTTCCAATAACTACTGAGGTTCATAAAAGCATCTGGCCTGAATACTGAGAGAGACAGAGTATATACACAAATGAAATTTCCAAAACTGGAACAAGTGAAGAAAAGCCCTGCCATTGAGCAACATCAGCCACTGCCAGCACACCACCACAAACACACTGACTCTGCCCTGAATCCTGAGTCAAAGTCAAAATCAGAATTTAAATTAATTTTTTGAAACTGAAGCTTCCTACAGATTAGTGTCCAGGAAACTGTCTGTCTTTCCAGGACCATGCCCTCTGACAACTGCTCCTCAGGGCAGTGTCCTTTGACCGCAGGGCTAGGCAGAAGGTGAGACCAGGGGAAGTGAAGGATGAGGAGCCACAACTGCCTCCTCAGCTGGGTCAGGGCTGGAAAACACAGTTCTGCAAGCAGTAGAGCAAATGCTAACTCCACAGGTTTACCAAGAGAATGCAAATTCATTTCTGTGTTTTAAGCTTTCCCTTAAGATTTACACCATTAAACTCACAAACACAACTTCTGCAAGTGAAAGAAACATGGGATAAAACAGACATTCTGCAATTCATGTTTATGGCAGGGCATCTTCTATGGCAAATTCCTACAATGAGCCACAATTCAACAGCAATACCTTTTTAAAATCCATTTTAAGAGTGAAGTAATTCTTTACTGAACTTTAGCAGAGTTTTAAAAACAAATACAGAAAAAATTGACTTTTATCTTTCAATTATACATATTTTTTTCATATTCAGATAAAAAATTCTAAGCAGAAAAAGCAACTGAAGTAATTGGAGTCCTTACCTCTACAGAAAGTAGCACCAAGATTATTAAGACATGATTTTCTGCAACTACTTATTCACAAGTATTTACACAATAGATATTTCAACGAAGCAAAATGAATGCCATCTAACTAGCTGTCATACCATATTGAAAGCAAAACCATACTGCTGTTAGACTTCCAATAGCTAATAAAAAAACAGGCATCTTGCATTTTGCAGAAAAAACAAGACAACTGCATTCCATGAAGCAATTCTTCTATGTGAATATTTACATTGATTACAAAAAGCCACACTGGAGAGTGTTTTCTAGTCTGAGACTGTAAGCAGGCACTTTGCTTTAAATTTCTGTCAGCTAAGGGCACTGCTTACTGCTGAGATGCATATTTGGATATGCATTATCAGACTGTGCCAGAAAAGCTTACAAGGATAAAGTTTATGTCTAGTGTTTTTTTCCAGCAAAATTCAAGAAATAGCACTCAACTAAATAACCAATCTCAAGCCTGGCATGGATACAACCTGGATGTAAAAAGAGAGACTTTGGTTTTCTTGCCTTTTAAAAAGGCTCTAGACAAAGATTTTTAAATTGCACCCAAAATTAGGTTTCTAGTAGGTTCCTAATCAGATCTCCAAACAAAATTTTTGATTTTCACTAAGCTGACCTAGAAGGGCTCAGGAAAGCTCTACAAAGCATATGGCAAAACAAAAAAGGGCTGGGGGATGGGGACATGCAGGAGGCCCTAGGAGGGGTCCCTGGAGAGTTTTATATGCAGAAAGGACCCTTAAGGGCACTGGATCTAGAAAAGCCTTCTGAGCTACCCAACACACTTACCATAGTTTATGGCAATAATAACAAAAACCACATTGGTTTTGTTGTCACTATTGATACGGACACAGAAATATAACTCTGAACTGGCAAGAAAAATAGAAGAAAAAAGAAATACATATGGATGGAGGACCTAAAGGGTTTTACATCATATCATGACTTTCCCCAGTTCTCACCAGAGACAGCTACACGCTGCTCAGTTTCCCATTTTGCTTTGAGCAGTTGATTGAATGGCTATTGAGTGATGTTCAGACATTTATGATTTTCCTGCAATGTGACCTACATTGCTAAACTTCATAAATTTATTCTCCAAGGCAGTGTATCATTTTGCATGCCATACTCATCCCAAAGGAACCTATCAGCAGGAGATGAGGCCCAGTTTGTAAAAGCTGAATGTCCTTCAGACATTTTTAGCTAATTTGTTTGTAAATGTGTTATTGTCAGAGTAACATACTGTGTAAAATGGTGCTCTCTGTCATTCTGTTTGCATCTCTCTGTGGCCTAAACTTCATAATGCACAGCTATAGATGTTACTGCTGTATGGCACACTACAAATGGATACAACCAATTTCTGTCTTGACATTTGCATTTTTTCCCCTCCACTGACAGTGTCTTCTCATTTTTTTCCTTAGTACAAGCAAGGGTAGAAAAGATGCTGAAGCAAACATGACATCATGAGGAGGAAAATTCTTAGCTGTCATTGCCCAGGCTGCAGCTCCTGCCATGTTACTTTTTGTGGTTGTCATAGCTCACTTTTGTTTGACTTCAGTAGCTTGTAAGCATAATTCAGGGAAAACTTAGTCCTAATAATAATACTGGAGATATCACCTCCAAAACAACACTTCTTGGTACTAAAACCTTTTCACTCTTTGTTTATAACCAGCTTTGAGACCCGAGAAGTACCCAGACAGCAAGGGAACAACACCCTCCAGAGTTCCTTCCTGCTGACATGCTTCAAAGTCCTGCCCTTTGTAAGCTGTTACTATTACAGTGGTGTTTTGACAGGATTTACAGACTTCCAGGCTCCCCTTAGCACCTGGAGCAATTTGCAGCCTAGAAGTATCACTGTGGTGACTTTTCTGACCTCCCTTCCGCCACTTACTGTGCTCCAAAGCTTTCAGTCATGCAACCATACCCACGCTTTCCTTCGCAGCTTTCACATGCAGCAGTTTGCAGCTATATGAAATTTCAATGACCTGATGATAGAATTAAATGCCTATATAGCTTTTTTTTTTTCATTTATGCTGGTTTTACACCTTTACTTCTGCATTTACCCCTGTGTTAGTAACACTAGTTCCAGCACAAATCCAAACCATAGCCACATACTAGCTACTGTGAAAAGAATTAACTCTACCCCAGCCCAAACCAGCACAGCATGGAGGTTTCTGTTAGTCAGGAAGGTGCACCTGAGAGCATCTAAGACTCAAGGCTGAGCTACTACCTTCTTGCCAGCCATCCAATACTTAGAGAAGTTTTTTTCCTTCTTGCAATTTCTCATTAGAAACAAATGATTAAAAACCAATTTAAATCTGGCTCTGTATTGCATAAAGTAGAATGCAATTGCTGGAAGAGTTGATTAAAATGTACATAGTCTTGTACTCAGTACTAATGCATTGTTTATGGCAGTTAATTGAAATAAATTGCTGTTTTGCAGGTGACCAACACAAAAAGAGCACTGGGGCTTTAAGAAAGAAATTGCAGTGTGACTTCACACACTGTCTTGCTTCTATGACTAATATTTCAAATTCAATGATAGAATAATTTTAATAGAATATAAATTAGCTGGGATGAAACCACCCTGCTTTCTGTTTGATATTCTAAACCTCACATTATACACCTACAAGTTTGATTCATGGGATTTTTTTTTTGCACCTGAGGTCCTAATCCTATGAGCTTCTTTTCTCTTAGCTCCTGTTAAAGAGAGGCTACTTAACCTCTCCTCGGCTCCTGGGAAAAGATTATTTTATCTCTACCTGAAGGTCCTTGTTTGAAAAGGTTTTCAGCTTGGTTTTGCATCAAAGTATGAGTACTAGTGACAGCTTGTTCCTGCATATGCTATTATGGATGGAATTATTTTGTGTAGGATTACAGTATCCAAAGACTAACTCTTAATTAATTGGGGAGGAGCTCATTTTTGAAAGGGATTGAAAACATCTTGGTAAAGGCTCTGTCCACTTCCTGTTCCAGTCTGTTTTTCTGAAGTACATACATTCTCTTATGATAAAGCTGCCTCTTGCTACACACTCACCACTTGCTACCCTTTCAATTAAGCTTGGAAAAGCACCCAGGGAAAAGCCTTGGTTCCACTGAAGTCAGTGGCAAAACAGTTGCTGATTCTGCTGGGGCCACAACTTCCACTCTAGTTAGCTTCTCTGGTACTTCAGCAAAGCCAGAGAGAAAATAACATGAAACTAAGCAGCACAGTAAAAAGAACCAGAGAATAAAATGGCTTTATACTGGGAAAAAAAACCCAAACAGTTTTTCTGGGCTCCTTCATGCCAGCAAAAATTAAAAAAAAGAAAAAAAGCTCTGAAAGTCTTCTTTAAGGGATCACTAGAAATAAAAATGAAATGGCCTATACATTGTCATTTCTGCTTTGGCTGCTTTTTGTTCAGCAATTTCACAAATGCACATAAAACATGTTTCTGTGAAGCACTGAAAAACACAGTTCAGAGATATGGAATATTTATGATGCATTAATTACACATAAGTAGAACAGTGCATCAAAAGCCTCACACAAACAAAGGACTAAAAGTAAATCAAGAACAGGGGCAGTTTTGCAATATTTTGCCACAGTGAAAACAAAGTTGCTCCTTTTTGATGGCATGTAATCCTAACACAATTAGAGTATTATGTGTCTAGGCTTAAAAAAAGCTGATGAGAAAGGATTTTCTGCTTTTACAAGAGTGTAGTATATGCTGTCAGGTATGCAGAGAAACAGCCAAAGGGACAGTGTATCTTCTCCTGACCTGCAATACTAATGAATTAATTGGCTCCATGTAATCCTGCAGTTGCTTTGTGATACCCTACTCCCACCCTGCCTTAAAAGCACTTCAGCCTAGAATCAATTTGTCTTTTATGCTGGTAGCTTGCTCCCCTGTTGCTCACCTGTTCATCAGATTATATTTTTGTCTTCCACATTTTCCTTTCCTTTCAGTACCCACTGAAAGTTCTGTTCAGGCTGTGCTTGCTCCAATGAGCAGACCCTCATCGTGGCTTTCAAGTGAGGTCACCATGTCCTAGGAGCTTTTTGTTCTGCTCAAAAGGCTTCCACAATGCCACTGAAGCATATTGTGCCTGTGCAGATGCTAGTGGGGAGTGCCTGCAGCATTTGTGACTGCAGGAGCAATGTCAGTGTTTGCGTTTTTGAGATATATATAAGACATTTTCAAGCAAATCTGCTCATCTTTACTCATCTTTCCAGTGCTGTCTCTCACTTCGCTATTTCAAGTAGGTCATCAATAGCAGTACTTATTGCTCTCCCCTCTCTCCTCCACCAATCAAAGTAGGCTGTCCAGGACATGCCATTTTTGCCATATGTGAGTTACCTTTAAAATCTGTTCAGGTATCTGCCTTTTAATTTGACCTATGCAAGCAAATTGCCTGTGTAAGTAACACTGTCACATTCTTATAAGGGAGCAAAGCATTTTGCAGTGTCACTGAAGTTTATGTGAAGCAACACAATATAGATGGTTCCTTCACGTGGAGAACTGCTGAACAAAGGCTGATGAAGTGCAAATGTCAAGAAAAAGTCTTCAAACCAGACCTTTCATTTTGGAACACAGCAGTGACAGTTATTAACACCATCAATCAGGCTGGAGCTATTACTTTGGCACAGACTCATGCCTAGTGGAACTGACATCAGCACAAGAACAAGGCCATGGTTACAGGCTAAGAGAAAGCTCTTGGGATTCATTTTCTCTTGCCTTGCAAATGTTTGGTCTCTGTATTTGCAGCAACTATGCTTGAAATTAGGTTGAACAGTTCCTAAACACTAACCGCTACCACTCGCACAGATACGAATGACCTGAGGTTCAGAGTGATGGAAATTCAGCCCACATACTTCTCATGGGAGGAAAGATACAGGATGAAATTGCAAGATGGTAGAAATATCTGCTAATTCTCTCCTCAGCTTTCACCACAGCCATAGAGGCAGAGGAGCAGTGAAGCTTATCACTCAAGCTAAGCTGAAGTGTTTTTACTTTCACACAAAACCTCCCACAACATCAATATAAGTTCTATGAACACTGGATCTAATGAAGTCTGGTTTCCTAAGGACTTCTGTCTCATGGCTGACTGACTTGGGAGTTTAATAAGATCTAAGTATCAAATGAAGCTTTTCCTGTGAATGGGGCATTTATTAGATCCTGAGTGGAATCTCTGGAGTTTAATAAAAGAAAGCTCATGCTGCAATATTTCCTTTTGAAAGGGCACTTTGGGTCTCTCTCCTCCAGCTGGATTAATATTTTTTATGGAACGTGTAGAAATTTAATTGCTGTGAAGGCTGGTGTTCCTCTACAAATTTGTTCAAAATTGGCCCAAGATTTCGATTTACTGTGAGGAGAAGAACACTGACAGACAGACATACCTGCCCAATGTGCTCTCATTTGCCATCAATAACTAGTCTAAAAAATTTCTGTATACCCTGGGGATGTAACCAGCACTAAGAGAGTGTGCATAGTTGAGAAAAAGAGCAACCCCTGAGATGCCTCTGATCTAGACCAAGATCAAGCCCAAATACATCCGGCAGTAAAAAGAATGGTTATCTGCTTTCTTTTCCTTCTTTCACTCTCCATCTCACTCTCCTCCCTTAGCACCGCTGTTGTGGTGTGAGGCAAGGAAGCTCTGCCACAGGTCCTGCTGCGAGGTGCTCCCCCCAGGCAGTCCATACTGGTGTAAGCTTGGAGAGCAGTTAGCAGAGCAACAATTCAAGAAGTCAGTAGGATCAAAGCTTATGCCCCTGATTTAGAGTACCTACAATAGTCTTCCTATCCAAAAGGTATTGGGAAGGTAGGAGATGTAGCAGGTAATTTTGTTTTCTTCAGCTAGGCTTCAGTTTGGCAGAAGGAGCTAATCAGTAGATGCTGAAATAGTACTGAGAACACTGGCATACCATATAACCAGTTCAACTGAATGCCCTTTTCCTTCTAAATTCAGATTAACATCCTCACAGTGAAGGATGAGATCAAAGTAATTAGTCAGAGCTTGATGGTTTATTTGCCACAGCACATAATCTTTCCAACCCCAGCTGTCCTTCCTTTCCCTGTTATGAATGCAGAATACTATGCTTAAAAATGAGAAGATGGTGAATAACAAACAAGGAATGATTAATAAGAAATGTTTCCATCAAAACTAATATTGGAATAAATGACTAAACCCTTTCATAATCAACTCATTTACTGAAGTGAATGCCTTAAAGGGAAAGCTTGTCATTTGTAGTAGTTGTTGCAATGGGCATTTACCCTGTGTTGACTACAAGAGAACATTTTTGTACTTTGGTAAATCAAGAAATACTGATTCTGAGCAAGTTGTTGATTTTATTGTCAGAACAAATTTAGCTTTGAGAATTGATTTAATTAACCTATTGCATAAGTCCCTCTAAACACACAATTTGTGAGCAACCCTCATTCTCTTGATGTAAATGCCATTTGTAATTTAGCCAAAAAACAATCTAAGTGGAGATGGGCCAAATTCATTTTTCATTTATGTTCATGCCATTCTGGCATAAACTCATAAGTCTTTCTAGTATATACAACTGTTTCTGACTAAGTGAAACTATCATTGCCTTATTTTCACTTCAAGGGGATGTGACTATTTTACAGGGTTTTCTGGTCATCAGCAAAAATTTTGGAAGAAGACTACTGAGCAAATTTGATACAGTTACTTTTCAGAACATGCCTTCTTGGCATTTATTTTGTGTCTGTGTTTTACTGCATACGTGGGAAAAGCTCAAAAGTAATGGATTTTGTGAAATATTTCACTAAGTGTATTCACTTAAACTCCCACAAAACAAATCCTCCAAACAAGAAAAAGCTATATGTACATTTGTACTGCAGAGTGTCAACAATGTGACTTCACTTATCAGTGACACAAAATTACACAGTGACTATTACTATACTTAGGTGTAGAAAATGAGACTGATGGCATTGTAGAGACACTTTAATATGCCATCATTTATTATGGTCTTCAGAATATTTACTGGCATGGGTTCACAATCTGTCTGAAGATTAGCTCAATCTATGTGTAAGAACATATCTTGATTTCCCAAAATGCTGAAACTTTTGCAAAATTTTGAGAGGTGCAGCACTAGTTTCCTGTGGGTGCTGCAACATGGGACCACCTAGATTGGTCATGGAAAAAATGCTGATGTTCTGAGAGCAATATGAAGAAGAATTTGCTCTATGACATGATTTTTCTTATCTATGCCTTGGCAGAAGCTCTTTCCCCATGGCATTGGAACTATGCTGTAGAGTAAGGTAAACTAAACCTGTTTATGGCAAGTAGCCAACCTACCAAAAAATAGGATTTTAGGGCTATTTAAATCTACCTACAAATTTGGCATACTTGATTGCAGTCCCAAAAGTCTACCTTTTTAATTTCATTCTAATTTAAAAAAATAAAACAATTTTATTTCTGCATTTGCCAGACCCCCTGCTGCTACTTGGTTGCTTAGGGGTATTTGCACTGAAAACTATCAAAACTCACCATTTCAGATTTAGTGAGACATTTTGTTACTGAGCAAAATGAACAAAAATTTGAACACTAATATACAGCCACACATTCTATGGCCAGTAAAACAATTATTTGTACAGCCTGAGATGCAGATCACAAGGAGAAGGCAGGGAGCAGGCATTGTACCTGGCACCATTCCCTGCACCTCAAAGATATCTAATCTGGTTATTGATGCCACAGGCAGTTGTTACATGTATCCAAGAAGCAAGTAAATGTGCTTCAAGCAGCTTTAAGTTCCATAAAGCATTGCTCCTGCCAGCTGGTAGGTAGCAATGGAGCAGAAGAGTAGCGAGTGCCTCCAGCTGCAGAGCACTGCTCGCTGTGGTGGCTTCCTGCTTATCGCCTGCAGGACCAGCAACAAGAGGAGCCAGAGCAGAAGCCAAGGTGCCCACAAGCCATATCATCTTAAAACAATTACTAGGATAGTTTAAGCTCTGGTTTAGCACAACTAAGCCAGTCAACCCTGTTCTGCTTTACATGGAATAATTATGTGTCTACTGGCCTGTCTGTCCCCGAACTGGGAACAGGCAAGCTGAACTTCTCTCCCCACACTTGCAAATACTTAGGGTGCAGTGACATGTGAAATGGCATGTGGATACATTTTTCTGTTTTGACTCTAGCCATAAAATCCTCAAGTGCTTCTGTGACAGCAGTATTAGAGTCCATCCTTTGGCCCTGTGAAATTTACTAAGAACTATCCAAAAGAGCAACCCCACATTCTTCACGTATGTGAATACAAGATCTCAGTCACCTGCTATTACTCAAAGTCGACATGGAAATGAGGATCAAGCTCTTACCATTGGTACACAGTGTATTTTCATTGTGATTTTCCAATTGTAAAGGACTAAGGAAATGGCAGGGAGAAAATGAAATGCAAAATTAACTGGATCTTGGTTATTAGCTTAGGCAATCCATACGTTACTTGAATGCCTCAAGACTTTTTCAAGTACAGCTTTTCCTTCATTTTGAACCTGAGTAATTCAAGTATTTATTGGCAAAGGTCAATCTCTTCCTTGTGCTATCTGTAAGTGTGGCTCACTGACTACTCGGGAATACCATATATATTTTTTCAAGTTTATCTATACAACTTTTTTTAGCATAAACCCAAGATGTGGTAAGTGTTTTTTAGTCCTATTTCTTCTACACTGCTCTTGAAATAAGAACCGAAAAGCACTTTGAGAAATGTATTGAAATGCAGAAGCTTCACTATAATACTGCTGTTGTGTAATTACTTTAATGCTCCTCCAGGATTTAGAAGAGACTTAGATGTAAACAGAATATATATCTTTCTTTTTAGTAGTTCAAGCAAATCAGTCTGAATGCTGGCCTAAAAGAAAGCACTCTGAACTTCTGATAAAATCCTTAGAAGATGTATCTCAGAGTAGGAAGCAACCTTCTAAAGCAGCATTCACTCCTTCTATGAGATCTCTACACATTCACAAGCCATCTAATAGAAAAAAAAATCAACTGTATATTTTGCATTTATATGGTAAAGTTAACTTAAAAATAATCACGCAAATGGAAGATCCACTCCATGCTGTGCACTCCACAATTCCCTGATCCATCCAGCATATTATGATACACAATCCTGGTACAAGAAACTAAGTTATATATCTCCACAAGCGTAGAAAAGTGACAACACATGAAAACCAGGTGTTTACCTGAGTGATGTCCATTCCAGAGTCACAGCTTAATGGCTGGGTAGATGTGAGGCCGTTGGAACCTATTATTGTTGTGATCACACCACTCTCATCTATTTTCCGAATCATTGTACCATCAACGAAGTAAATAAATCCATACTTATCTACAGTGATACCTGGATGAAGAAAAAAGGTAAAAAAAAGTGTTAGTGCTAACATTATCTAGATTACAAAATATGAGCTTAAAGTGCTTCCTTTCTTAGACTCTAAAAACTTGCTGATTAAAAAAGTATGACTTTATCTTTTTTTTTTCCTACTCATTACTTGTTTGAGGCTTATACAAACCTTATATGGAAAGGTCATACCCATATATCAGACTTTGTCTTACAGAGAAGGAAGGAAGATATGAGGAAGAAATACAACAAAACAGTAGAGGCTTTGCTTTTAATATAATTCTATATACATAGAATCAGGCTTTTCAATAACTTTATGTCCATCACAAAGTGGGACAAGACAAGCTTTTCTGAAAACTTATCTTACAGTTGATTTTTCTTAATTTTTCACTTTCTTAATTCTCATGCAGAGGCAATTTTTTAAAATTATTATATTGCCTGAATTATCAGACTGTCTAAGCAAGGAAGCAGCACCCACAGAAAGCAAGAGACCTTTGATATGTGCTATAGACACAAATGGCACAAACCAGGCTCTGGTTTGAAGAAGGAATAGCTGTGCTGCAGAATGTATTGCAGTACAGTGTTGCCCAAAAGGATGGTCACGTACTGGAACCAGACTCAGGGCAACAGTGGGCTTCAACAGGAGCTAGGGCAGTTCTCCCACTCCTGGATCTACAGTAGTTCCAGCACCACTGCACTGCACAGGAGAGTGGGATCCTGGAACAAACGCGAGGGCTTTGCAAAGGAAAGGTCATTGTCTCCTGTATTTCAGTGGGGGAGCTGAGGAAGGGAGGGCTTGCTGTCTCCCATCAGCAGTGTGGTACAGCTGTGTCACAACTCATGCCCAGCCCTGTTTTGTCTCAGTCTAACACCTTCTCCCCAGTTCTTCCTGCATTCAATTTGCTAGACTTTTCTATATTGCATGAACTGTAAGGAAGATTTTTTTCCCCTGAAATATTGAAAATATAGCACTTCTATTCATGTTGAGGTTTGTGAAATCCTTTCTACCAAAACTGCTCAATTTCTTGCTTTAAACTACTTTATAATTTCCCATTTAAAGTTGCATAACTTTGCAATTATGGCAGCTGCTGTGCACAGCCAAGCTATTTTAATAATGAATTTATATTCTGTTTCTAACCTCACAGATACTGCATTGTGAAGCAATTTTAGATAGGATTTGGTTTGCTTTCCATTGTGGTTCAAAGGCTCAAATGAGAAACCTGATGTGGGTGGGAACTAAGCACGTGTGCTATGTCATAGTCTTGCCTTTGCAGAGGGATGGTGCTGTATGGTAAGCCAGGAGCTATGCCTCTCACCTGGGTAGGGCAGGCCTGGATCAGATCCATGCCATGGATAACACAAGGCCAGGATCTATCACTAAGGCAAGTGCATCTCCTGCTTTACACAATTTCCCTGCGAACAGATGGCTGTGTTGGCTGCAAACCATCCATTATATAAAAATCAAAAATTATGCTGCAATGAAATAAAGCTCCTCAGCTGTGGTGCTGCATGGATTTCAAACACTGACTGCAGAAGAAAACCACAGAACCTTCCTGTTAATAGTGTACAGGTTGCCCCCCAGACATTGCAGAAAGGTACTCTATCTGCAAGGAAAGTATGTATGCCAATGCAATGGCAGAGACAAGCCCATGTGTTCCATATTTGTACTAAAGATAATAAATTCCTGGTATTTCCTAAAATAAGCTAGCTTCTTCAAGTATCAGTGTATATATGTTTAACAATGTGCTACTACTTCCACTGCTTACCCCCATACACTAAACCAACATGACTTTACCTATTTGAAAGAACTACTTATGCATTTAAGCCTTGTTGACAAATACTCTGTATAACACATCCACTGGAAAACAAAATACAGATATGTGGCTAAACTGTCCTAATTTGTTCATTGTTAGAGTTGGATTCATTAATGCTCCTGTCACATCTTGCATGGTGCCTCACATAATCTGTCCTCCAAGAGCTTATTTTTAATCCTTTTCTGACGTACAGAGTAATGCAGAATCAAATCACATGCAGCACTTCAATTGTGCTTTAATCACTCAGCAACTCAGAAAGGAAACATGCACATGCTGAGTGTAATGAATTGCACTGAGTGCAAGTAGGAACACTGCTCACTCCACGAGTAACAGAGGTCATTTTTAGGTATCTTTTCTTTGCATGCAGAATGCAGTTTGCATTGGGCTTCTGGTTGTATTCTGTATTCTTGCTTTTTTTTTTTTTAAGGAACCATAGCACTAAACTGTATGTCTGACTGATGCTGTCTCTGGGCATAAATGTGACCAGTTGCATAAATGACATCTTGCTTGGATATGAGATTCCTCATTAAACACTCGATACCTGAATAAGGGCAAAATAAACCTGTGAAAGGATTTAGTCTTGTTCTCTGACTCAGAGCTGAGCACAGTCTCTTCTGAATAACATGCTTGTACTGAAGGACTGGTTTTAGTTATGTTTAGTCATTGTGTCTTACATAGGACTAGTTTTTGTACCTGAAAGCAAAAGAGTAGCTCTTATGAACATCTATCTCCAGGAGATTTATGTGCAGACATCTTGGAATAATATTTACAACACTTGGAGGATTTTTAACCAGTATCATTTAAATTCTGTTAACTAACATTAAAAATTAACTGCTCATGGTACACTCTTACAGGGCTGCTAAATATCATCACTAGAAAGGCTCTGCAGAAGAAGTTCTAGCTCTTTGTAAGTTTTCTGCATAAAATAGTAGATGGGCTGGATATAACCATGATAAACACAGAAGGCTGATTATCACCTCCCCTGTTATAAGCCCTTGGGAGTGATTTTGGTTAAAGGGTTATTCCCCGTGACAGATCTGCCTCAGTGCACATACATACACAATTACAAATGCAAATAACACTTTGAAAGCAAACTGATCACTTTTGTGTATAGTTCTCATAGGTATAAACTTAAAATAGATGTGACTATTATACATATGATCTTTCAGCCTAGAAATTTTGACATTTCAATGTTAATGGACCTAAGCTTATGGTGATAAAAATATGGATTAAAAGTAATACAGTAAATTACCCATTAAGAGACTTTCTTATCTTTCTTTCCCCCCATATGCCCATATTTGCATTCTAAGAGACACTTTTGGGGAAAAAAATCCTTTCCAAACACATCAATAAACAGCAGTTAGAGCTATACGTTGCCCACTTCTGGAAATTCTACTTTATACTTTTTGCTTAGCCTAAAAACTTTGCAAATGAGCATTTTACATTGAAAACTTCCAATTAAACTTCTAAAGAATTTGTAAAAGAACATCTAAAACTACTGGTAAGGACTGATAAAAAAGAATTGCCACCTTCTGCAGAAATACTGTATTTAGAAGGAACTTGTGATTCTCATAAAACTTTTAATAGGAAGAAGTGAATCAAATTGGTTAATTACCATTTTATGGTTGGTAAAAGGGCAAATTACATGCCATCCATTTCTAAACTTCTAAATGTCTCCGGTGCTTTTAATTAAAGCTGCCATCTAGAAACTGCTAAGGCAATTTTATGCAATTAGTTATTTATAGGTTACCATAATACACCACTCAAAATATGATTCAAGTGATTTGCAGTCTGTTGCTTTGTGATCTTTGTCATCTTTACTTCATTACTGTCTCAGTACTAGCTGCAAAATATTCAGCAGCTCTTTGTCAGCTGGAACATGACTTCAGTACTTACACTTGAGTGTTGTTCTCCTCAGATGTGTAACAGCATTTTTAACTGCTGTCTGTGAATGAAAATGTCCTGCTTCCAGTCTGAGACACCATGACCAGGGTTCTACTTAGTGCTGACAGTGGTTAGCAGAAAAGTAATTTAGACATTCAGATGAAGGTTAGATGAAATTTAGGAAAACCTGCTGTCCAAAAAGTTTACCTTAAATGTTCTACAAGATTCTCAGACTTCTGAAATCACAGGTAGCTTAGAGTACTGAAGAAAAACATAAGGAATAAAATTTGCTGAATCAAAAATGGCATGAGATTAATTTTTTGCTGGTTCTATGATGCATACATCATTGATTCAAGGCTGCAAGCCCACTTGGCTTGTCTACTACCTACTTTATGTATTGCTAACAAAAGATCTTGCCCTGTTCTGCTTTCCTTTTTGAATTGTATGGAAGGGTTGAAAAGGTCTTAGGAATGTATAGGGTAGCAAAGATTGCTGAATTTAATCATATTATATTGATCATTACCTCTTGTTTTCACAATAGGCTCTTTTAGGAGTTTGGTGAACATCCAATTGAAAGTAACAGGAATCTTTTAGCTGAGCAGGAGCAGGCCCTAAATGGGTTACTGTCATTTGACAAACTGTAAAGGTTTAATCTGAGCAGTTGTTCTTGCAGCTTTATTTACTTTAGAAAGTACTGCTGCAGATGGTGAGCAGCAAGACTGATTATTTCAGGATGTAAGCTACTGGGGCGAACACATTTTCAAAACCATGATTTTCTTTTTTAGTAGTATTTCCTCAGTAATTTCAAGCAAAATGAATAAAAATACACTGCAGAACTGATTTTTAATTTAAGCTTTCATTTGTGTTTCTGGTCCATGGCCATGATTCTGAGTGAAAAAAGGTTTTTTCCTACTGCTGTGTGTAAAGTATTTTTATGCATGGGATTTAAAACTTACTCCAGCCTTTTACATTTCCCTGGTGCTTGATTCGAGGTCACTGCATCTGTAGTGAGGTCACTGCACTGCATTCAAGTACTCTGTATTCAGTGTGCAGTTTTTATTTTCTTAGGTATTGGCTGCACACAGCTCTTGCACAGACTGTGTGCGCATCTGTCTTCTAGTTCTAGAGTCTGGTCTGGACCCAGGAGCCAAAAGGCACTACAGGGCCTTAGATGCCTAAATCTTTGTATTTAGTGCCTGGGCTTCCAAATGTTGTAAATCACTTCTGCTGCTTAGGTTTCAATCACTGAAGGGACTTAGTCTGCATTTCCACCACAGCTGTCCTGTGTGAATGCTCCCAGTCAGTCACAAATACAAGGTAACTGAAACCAGATGTTAATCCAAGGCACTTTTCTTAGTACAGTGACTGGGAGACACTGTAGCTCAGCAAAAATGGGCTCATTTGTTTCAGCCTCTCACTGCCTCTGTCAATTAAGCTTGGAAAGTCACCTCTATTTACATGTCTAAAGCACTAATTTCAGAAGGACAGGGTAGGTAAGTGTTTAGTGACTTTGATCCAGGGATTGGCTTTGCAGTGCCAAGTAGAACAATTCCCAAGTATTTCTATTAATTTCAGTGCTTCTTACTGCTCCAATACTCAATGACTAATCTAGTTAAAATCAGGACACTATCCCTTAGTGCCTTATTATAAATACAAACCTAGATTGTTTAAATGATAGTGTTGGTTACTAGATGTGCCATAAATACTTTCTATCAAAAAATCCCCAAACCCTCCAAACAGAATTCCCCACCCCAAAATTAAAATCTCTTACTTTGTAAAGTTCAAGTGATTGGAATTCAGTTAATGATTAATATCTTGTGTAGTTACTTCTTCATTTTCAATATCTTCTTGTGTAATAAATGTGTTCAGCTTGTCACAGATCTTATTTTATGTCCCTACCTTGTATCATTTCACATTCTGCTTGAGTACTTGGTCATCTATTACATGACTCATTAGTCTGAGATCTCTACAGAATTAAAGAAAGTTGCAGTAAAAATAATATATTGAAGTTCAAATTTCAACTACATCACCCATGCATGTTTAAAAGCATCTTTCAAAGTCAGCTCAACATACAGTACTGCAAGATTAATGTTCACTAAGCCCATCTCTAGACCTGCACACAGACAGGGGAACAGACTGAACAAAGCTACACGTGTCTGTTACCTGCAAAATAAAAGTTATAGTGTGACTTCATGATGCTTTCCTATCTGCCATTTAATTCCTAGTCACTAGGTGAGGGCAGTCTTGCCAAATAAAGACAACAAGAAATAAAAGTTGATGAAAGACTTAAATCAATAAATAATAATCTTGAGACTCTTCCAAAACCTACCTGCGTGACCAATGAAATAGAAAAATTGTTATAAGTTCAAATCAGTTAAAACAGCATTTGAAGCAAATTTCATTCAGAAAAGTAAGAAAGTATTTGAATTTTCATTTATTACTACACTCCTGAGGACCTTACCAAACAGGATTTAGTTTCACAAGTGTTACACAGTAGGTATTTCTTACCAGTTTTGCAAATGGATAAACTGAGTCTTATAGATAAGCCCCTACTTGGAGTCACAAGCAGCCAGTAGCAAAGAAGAGAATACAGCTTCTGAGCTGTAAGCAACCAAGGTCAGATGGCCACTAAATGGAATTCCTAGGTATTACCTTTCTACCAAATAAGAGATAAATCTATTTTCATTTAGAATAGGAAAAGAAGGAATAGTCAGGACAAAAATATGAAGCCAAATGGGAAAAAAGGTGCTAAAAATTTTTCTATATCAGCTTAAAACAGATGCTAATCTTGTCTGAGAAACAAAAGCTAATCTGGTCATTGAGTAATGCAAGTGATTATATTTAATAATCTCTTAGCAACTACTCTATCTTTATCTGCATTATCAGGTACCTGTTATTGCCCTGTAAAAATCTCAGAGGTGAGAAATTAGATGCAACTTATTTGTTTCTGTGATCAAATACTATGTAACATTGAGTTACTTCGTGCTTGAGTATTTTTATACATGGATAAGATCTTGGTGAGGCTGTGGACTCCCCACAATTTTTTGTCAATGTTTTATGCCTCCTAGAAAAAAAAATAAAATTGTGTATACTGTTTGAACGTTATTTCAGTAGAAATGTGACATCTTCTGACTTGACAGTTATTCCACGAACAAACAAAATAAGTGATCCAAAACAATTTCTAAAACAGTATTTAACTATGGGAGATTTTTAGGTTTCCTAATAAATAATAGATCTATGGGTACCAGGCAAGTACTCCCTACTCCTTTCTAAGGTTATTCAACCTCTTATAGTTTAGAAGGAATCAAGGATAGGTACTTATAAGGCCATTAGGATAATACACAGCTAATTGTTCACACTGTGCTGGTGACTACAGGTTGATGCTGCAAGGGCAGTGGCAGCCCATAGTTCCTTGAGATTAAATCCAAAACATAACCAAACTGACAATTTCAATTTAGAGTAGATGCATAAATCCAAAGCAGCTGGAAGCCATTAGCTGAATTTGCCAATATATTAGCCATTGTCTTCTGACAGTTAATTTTTAAATATTTGCTGGCTGCCCCAGAACTCATGAAGTGTACTTTTATTCCTCTTAATTTCTTTATGACTAGAATCTTCTGTTAAGAAAGCAGGCTATTCATGGGTATTTTTAAAGTAAATAGCATATTACAAACGTTCATCAACATACTTCTCCAATAAGAAAATAAGATGGAACAACTAATTGTATTATAATTAGATATAATCAATTGCAATCAGCAATAAAAGATCGATCATTTTCCTGCTAAAGGATCTGAAAACCTTTTTTTTCCTACTATTTTTAGAATTGATTCATTACATTAATTAGATGCCTGAAGATTAACATTTATTTGTACTTACCTCACACTTACCTTCTATCATTAAAGACATGTTAAAGTCACTCTATAATTACAATGTGTTTCCTGCTAAGCCTTAAAACAGGATTATTTGCTTGTTTTAGAGAGGTTTCTGCCTGGATATACATTCTAATTTTCTACTGATATATACCTTTCCTTTATTAGCTCACAAAGAACAATCAAAACTCTTCCTTAGAGCTAGTCATTAGGAGATGCAGTGCACTATGGGGGAAGCATGCTAAAAGCCCCCTCAGTGCTCTGCCATGGGAGCTGCTGAGCACCCTTTGTTCCAGGGATTTCAGTGGGAGTTGAGGGTGATCAGCTGCTTTAGCACCAAATCTAGAGACTTTATCTCAGTTTTAATGCATGCTGCAAGTGGATTAATTGTAGCACTGGTAGGGGACTCAAGACTCCGCAGGCATTTTGCCTGGGACAATACAGGAGGTACTCTGACAGGAAGGCTGCAGCAAAAGGCTTATTTCACATATTCATACTTTGCAAAGTGCATTTCATAAGGAAGGACAAACCAGAGTTCCAAATAAACTTGATTTTGCTGGCTGTCTGATCTGAACAGCCCTGACTCAATGAGTTTGAGTAAGCTCCACTGACATTACAAGAATCACCTGAATGCATAAAGTCTTAAAAAATGGACTTTTGCAACCATATTATTTGCTTAAAAGTTAAATATAATTAAATGCTGCCACCTTGCAATTGAAAGGTAATAAGAGAGGAGCCACACAAAGAAAGAGGATTTCACAGGATGCCAGCTGGAGCCTGCTGCTCGGGCTACTCCCTCATAAAAGACTGATTGTACCAGAGCCTTGAGTGATCTTTATGAAATAATTTGGCTTGCTTATAGTTGGTTTAAATCATCATGTCAGACCCATTTTTGTATATCCAGTTGCATCTGAGTTTCTAAATAACAGAAGTAAATGACAGATAACCAACCCCAAGTACTTCAGGTATGCTATTTTCTTACCTCTTGGACTGTTGAGAGAGGCCTCAGATGCCTTTCCACCATCTCCACAGTGACTCTGGTCAAATGGAAGGCACTGGTCTCCTGTTCCTGCCACCACATCTGCATTTTTGGCCAGATCCTTCGTTTCAATGAGAGATTTCGCCTTGTAGACTTTTCTAGTGTTGGTATCTGACAAGTAAAGGGACTCTGACACCGGATCAACGGCCAAGTAATATTTATGTGCAGGGCTTGTACTAAAAGAGGAGAGAAGAGCATCAAAGTGAAATTGTTTTTCATCTCTGTGGCAGCATTACAACTGTGTTGTACTTGTCTGAAGACATCTGTTCAACTGTTTGGAGATGATAGAGCTATGATTGAGACCAGTTTTCATGTAACTCACCCAAGCACCACTGCTGGAAGGAAGGAACTAGTTGTGGTTGCAGAGCCTGACCCTCCAGCTGTGTATCAGTGAGCTTATGCCTGAGTGCAACTGGTGGAGTCAGTCTGTCCATCAGTACTAAGCCACCCACAATTAAAGCTAAGTGGACTGACTTCACCCTAGTTATAATTATTACTATTAAAAGCAAGGTCATTATTCTATGCTTGACAAATCCTAGAACCCTTAGCACTGAAAACAAATCTAGGAGTTATAGCAAAGCAGATCACAGCCTGTTCTGCATGGGCACAAATACCCACTCTTGGTTATTTTTATCTATTTCTAAACCTTAGAAATATGAAGGTGTGAAATATGATGCCTTAATTCATGCTGCCTGTATTGTCAGGAGCAAGGCAGAAGGCCAAGTACTGTCAGTGCAACTAGGCATGAATTAATGCACCATAATTCATGCACTGAAGTGCCTTATTGAGATTATAAAATGTTATTTAAAAAAATATTTATATATGTTAATTAAATGGTGAGAATCATAAATTCTAATTGGAGAACTGGGCTGCATCTTATTAACCAGTAAGATTTCTGGTTTCTTTTTTCTGTGCAAAGTTAATTTCCAGTTTGAGGAACTTGTCTAAGCACATGGCACAGCATGCTAGCATCCTGAGCCTGGTCAGACTGCAGTGTAGTCCTGATTGATTACAAAAGAAAATAAAAATCCAGATAGATGTAGCTTTTTAAAATCACACAGTTGGTTGTTGAAATGGTGAGAGATAGGCACAGGCAGAGTGCTGGTCAATGCCTGGCAGAGCATTTAGGTGCTTAGACAGTGCTTTCATCACTGCCATGTTTGAGAGGCAGTTCAGCTGGGTTAGACACTGACCTTCCTGCATCCCCTGTAACTCTAGATGGGACATTCCTATCTGCTCTGCAGATTAAAAAGGTTGTCAAATTGCCTTTTTTTTTGCTTGTTCTTGTTAGAGAAAGTTAGGAGAGGAATTAACTTCTCTCAGCTTTGTGCTGGCATGCAGCTCCTTCTGCAAGGCTGGGGTTTGTGCCACAACACACCAGGAAAGGAAAAGTCTCAATAAAATAGAACAGGCAGAGGCTCCAGGACAGATAAATAATATCTGAGATGATACTGACTTATTTTGCTGACTTGATTTCAGGTTGATGAAGCCTTTCTAAATATGAAATTTTTGCTTGGCTGAGGCAGTTACTAAGCTTTATAAATCATATTAGACAGGCCTACCTTACTGAGCAATGTTGCAAAACAATGTAGAAATTACTTCCCAATATAATTTATTTTAGCAGTCTACTGAGTAGCCTATATATTGCTAAGAAGTGTGTAACAGATGACCACCAGATAAAATTTTATTTCCATTTATAAGTGATATGGCTAATGGACTACCATGATAAACATAACAGAGCTTGGGCCTATTTCTCTCAGTTCTCATTCTTCCTTCAAAAAGGGACAGAAGCCACTCAGCATCTGTCAGGATTGGGCCACAAGGTAGACCAGCTTAAAGCTGACCTTAGTCAAAAATGTCTATAAAAGACAGAAAGGGGGAAATATACAGAAAGAGATATTCCCACAGTTGAGGAACAGATGTGAAAACCCAGTCCAAGGAAACATAGGAGTGAGAGGACAGTGATATGATGAAAGATGAGTGAGAGGATGAGCTAAAAGCAATTAATACTGAATTATGTATCACCAGTAATACAAGATTTTGTTTTTTTGAAAACATTAGGAATCATTTGTGCTCTCTGGAGTGAGCTCAGAAGAGACTGTCCAGCCAAAAGATGACTTCTCAAGAAAATACTTCTGTTGCAAGGAGAATTCTAGATGTTAAATAAACACTGCTCATCATGCAGAAACTGCAGAGAACCAGGGGTCATTATATACTCTTCTTAGAGGCACGTTTTCTGTCATCCTTTTCATTACATTTAATAGACTAGCTGTTACAAAACTCTTGATGTTTATGCTTAAAGCCTTGCATACTAAAATGTTTAAATTGAAAGAGTATTAATAAAAAATGGAACAACTAAAATACTTTGCAGGAGTTTGCAATCAAATCTAAATCTGAGTTTACTTAAATTAGGTAATTAAAAAGTATATCAAGTAGACTAGGATTTACAATAAGTCCTTCCAGAACAAGGTATTACTATTGTGTAGTGAAATTTTTCCTTGCAACCTCAAAGCTTAGTTTCCATTTTTACCAGTTATTAAACAGCTTTGTTATTTCTTACTAAAATCTTGATAAGAAAAACAAATGGGTAAGTTGTTTTTCAAACAGTCAAAAATAAGGTTAGTGGCTTCCTCTGTTTACTGTTTTCCAAACTCTATCCCTTTGTACACAGAATTTTCTTGGTCCCAGCAAAAAGAACCTTTTTTACCTGCTTTTTTAGAGACTAGAAGTTGTGTTGAGCAACTGGATTCTGAAGCCTTTTCCTGCTTGGATTGTCATGACTCTCTGACACTTTTTAGTTGTGGCTTCCACATGTTTCCTTGAGCATCCTAGAAATTTCTACCATCACTATGGCCTTTACAGTCTCAAGAGAGTGGCATATAGTGGGACTGCTGACTAATCTCCCATAACCTCAAGGACTACATTAACTTCCAAGTGATTTCCTCCAATTTTCCACAGATTTCTCTTGGACAGAATACTGACAGAGACAGTTTTTACTGAAATTAATAGGGCTGGGGTACTTGAGTATTGCCACAACTTGATTTAAAAAAAACAGAAACCTTGCACTTACCAACTAGGAATTATGCTTTCTTTTAAAGTTTTCCTTGTAAAATATGAGCTGTGACATCATCTGTAAAAAGGCTGGTAAATAATCTATAATATACAATAGCATTCTTGTGGCTAAAATGAGTAACACCAACCAGTACTCTCATCTTGAAAACACACGTTCAGTCTATGTGCAGCTTCTATGCCATGAAGTTATCACCTCAGGTTGTAGTAGTGCTGGCTTATTTATCTCATTTAAGTACTGAAATGTTAAGAAGTCTGTTTCTAAGGATTCACAATGCCTTGCTATCTCTTAGCATGCAACATCATTTCTGCAGCTGGATTCTTATAACCAGCTCCCTCATTGTCTGTTGCAGAAGCCACATGTGCAACATTCATTCTTTTGAAGAAAACTCTATGTTCCAAAGCCAAAATAATAACTGGAAAGGGGGAAGCCACTGGCTTTTGTTTTAGCTGGGGAAGTAAGGACTGAGCTGTGACAAAGCATCCTCAGTCTTGGGGTCTGCTGTGCAGCCTCTGTAACTGTGGCAGATTTTAAAGTTTGTAGTATCCCAGCACTCCTGAAGCTCAGTCCTCTTGTGTGACTCTGAAGCCTTCCTTATTATTTCTTTGTTGCTAAAGTCCAGTTTCCTTGGCTGGCTACATCTATGACCATTCAAATACCATGGGAAATGAATATGACAGCTATGAAATGCATTCCCAGCTTTAAGCCTCTCCATCTCTGACTGATGATCAGCAAACTGATTTTTTGAAGGAGACTTCATTCCTTCAGAGGGAACAGATCAAACCTACTTCCTTATAAAAGAGAGGAATTTGTTTAGCATTTCTATTTATTAAATTCAGAGTGTTTCTCCATATCCAGACTTCTAAAAGGACTTTTGTAAGACTGCTTCCTTGAACATAGTTTACATATTACTGTTATTGTGTTTTACTTACCTGTGTCTTGTGTCTCTATTCCTAGCAAGATAGATCGGTTCAGTTTAAAGAAAAAGAAAAAGACAAGAAATGTTAGTCCTCAACAAAACTGTATTCTTTGCCTGACTGCTCAGAGAGCTGTATCCCAATAGCAAAACATTGTTTATCCTGTTACTTAGTAGTATTTCTTTCTCTCAGACTGCTTCCTTACCACTGCCTGCACATTGTCAAGTTAATTTCAAACAATCATCACCAGCAATGTTAGCCAGTTGGAGATTCATGGGTGTTAAGTAAGAGGAATTTAATGTATTGGTGTCCAAAATCTTTCCTGGCTTTCCCTCTGGCCCTGGAAGGCAATGGGAAGCTGGAGTCATAATTACAGGGGAGTTGTTTATGGTGGCAGAAGCCCAGACTGCAGTGCCAGGTTTGCTTGTCTGCTTAAACCCAGCCACATCCTCTGTTACAGAAGAGGAACAATTTAATTGTATTAATTTTAAACGTGGTCAGTCTATCTGCAGGCACAATGCTGTGACTTGACAAGATACTCTGTATATTTCTTATGGAATTATGAGATTTTCTTCAAAAATAAGCTTCATGGAATATTTTAACTTCTTGAGAAAATGTATGAGCAATCTCACAGGAAGAAAAATGAGCTCAATCAATTCTGCACTTTGTATAAATTCATTATGCAAAACCTGTTCTAAAGGCCACTGAAGATGCCCTTTTTCCACTGATGACTTTAAGCATAAGTTTCCTGATGAGTTTGTTTGACAGTTGATGAGACATATGCTCACAAGACAACTAAATGTGGCTGCTCCTTTAAGTCCCAAGGGAAAAAAGGCTCACTGGAGTTTCCATAGGCACATCACAGGTAGGACAATGAACTCTAGTTAGAGAAAACTAATTTTTTTTTACCTCAATTCTAATATGCTGATGGAGTTTCCAGAGGGAAAGATCCGTCTGACAAAATTGAAGTCACCAATGTACACACTACCATCAGGCCCAGAGGCAAGAGCAACTGGGGCAAAGAGTTTGCTGTTGAGTGCAAGACCATTGCAGTTGGAGCAGGACACACTTCTCTGGTGTCCATTGCCCATCACGGTCGAGATGACTGGTGGCTGCTGGGAAATGAACATGTTTTCACCATTTCCTTTGTGTAAAATTCCTAAGGGGATGGGGTAGGGAGGGAGAGAAAACAGAGGTAAAGAAAAAGAAAATCTAGAGTATTTGTTATTTCTTACTAAAATCTTGATCCAAACTATTCTGCAGTTTTGGATTATGCAATCCTCTAGAAAACCAGGTGACCAAAACACCAATAAACATTGGATGCCACAGGGTCCCACTAATCTCTTCCAATTTTTTTCAGTCCCAAGCTTTACCCACAATTTTGTCTGTTACTGGTTAGTGACTATTTTAAAACTCAGCATCACAAGGAGAACTCATGGTTGGTTAATGCTCTAACAAATTGACTGTTAATTGCAGTGCTATCTGATTTCTTGGGGATTACTACTTTAATATTCATTTTATTCATAAATTTTTATTAGGTAGCAGAGGAATTTCTGAGGCAGTTTGAATATTTAATTAAAGGAGATTAATAGCAGGTCTACTATGCATTTTTCACAGAAGAGCACTGAGTGGCAGTACAAAATCAATATTTAAATTTAAATGTAAGTCCTTCATGGTATATAAAAATGGTGCCAAGTGCAGCAAAGCCACGTTAAGAGTGAAGGAGTAATTCTGAGGCACAAGTGAATGCCTTACAAGCAAGAATATATTAAGTTCTGCCATAAAGTTTAAAACAACTTTCCAGTGTGTTAGTATATTAGCACTGCTCTGCAGAATACATCAAAGTCTTTCCAGTTACCAGGTTGATAATACTAGAACCAAAGGTGTATTTTCTCAAGCTGATGACTGTAGTGTTTATTTTAAGTAACAATGTGGTAATACAGGTAAGTACCTTTAAAGGGTGTGTTATGGTAAGACTTTGGCTATTTCTGAATGGAAAATAGGTATTCTTTTAGACCACAGTCCAAAATCTCTTATTTTCCTTCTAAAGTCCAATACTTCATCAGAAAAGTGGGTCAGTTAAAGGAATAAAAACAAGGGAATGTACTTTCTGGAGGACTCTTCCACTGTGAAAGGAGCATATTCTAGATACTGCAGGAAGTACCTGTTGGGACAAGTCCAAGTTTTCCCAAAGTATGACAAAAGTATTTATGTACTGTCTCTGCTAACTTTTGTTAAACTATTTTTCTGTGGCTTTTACGTAAGTCTGAAGCTGAAATTCTCCTTGGAAATGACTGTGTTGCCAGAGCTATTTTGAAGGGAATTCTATTTTTAAAAAAAACATAAATAAAAATTTCTGAACAACAGAGGACAGAATATATGTTAGCTTAAAAAAAGCATCTTGGAAACCTGCCAGTAAAATTAATGGCAATGTCCTCTATTATGCATCAGATAAAAATACTACTAAATGAAGATGGTGCCCTTTGACTGAAATTAACAACGTAAAGGTAATATTTCAACTGCCTCAGACAAATGCCAGTAAATAATTAAGGCTCTGGAGAATATGCTTTGCTGTCAATAAATGTAAGCATGTGTATCATTTCAGGCTTTTGAGCTGCTGCTTTAATTTTAGTCAGTGCTGTGCTCATTGGGGCTGAAATTACCTGGAAGTACAAAGTCCCTGTAAAATTACTTGTGCTTCCCCTAGATAAATAAAAATGGAATCAATACACTTGTCCATCAGAAGAAACATCTAATTCAAAGAATACTCTGAAAAATCAGCTACTAGCACATTTATTTGTACTCATGAGATATAGGTGCCTTTGGAAGGCCTCAATACAGAAACTAGTATTTATGGGATGTGTTCTCTTCTTGATTATGAGAAATGCCCTGATGATCTTCCAAACTGACCAAAACTTTTGTCTTAAAAAATATTAAAATCTAATCATGTCATGAAATAGAAGTGATCAAGCTTCTAAACTTGAAGGGGGGGGGAAAAAAAGAACAGTTTAGTATATCCAAACCCAGGATGTGATCCTTTGTTAACACAACAGTCTGACTGACACTAAACCATTTACATTTTAAAAGCTTGAGTTTCCAGTGACAGCTGCATAGGAACAATATATATTACTTCAGATCTATGCTGCCAGAATCAGACATCTTCTTTTTCTTTCTTTTTTTAAAAGATCCTTACACCTGGCAATAGAACACAGTTTTAACTTGCTATGGTTTGCTGCATGTCAGTGCTTGTACCTCCACAGCATAGACTCTACTACGAAGTGCAGTTCTCTAAAACAGCATCTATTTATTTTTACAACTTTTCTGTTGTACTTCATTTATTTTGTAACATCTCTAAAAGGAATAGCCTTTCTGGGTAGGGAGGTAAGCACATCCACCCTGTCCCTGAGCAGGAATGCTGTGCACAGCAGCAGACCTGCTGGAAAACAAGGCTTAGTGGCTGCAGTTAGATAGAAGCTCTTCAGGACTAGTTATCTAACCAAGCAAAGTGTTTCCAGTTTTAGTTTGAAAACAAAACTGTAATTTGCAATAGAGAATGTTTAGAAAGATTTTTCTGTTATATTGCAATGCTATTTCTGTAGTTAATCCAGTGAGAGTGTTTCAAAAAGAGTTGCAAGTTTCATGCTTCTAAAAAGAGCAGCTCTTCATACAGAGGGAATGCTTTAATTAAAAGCAAAAAATTTCTATATACTCTTACTGGAGAAGGCTACTCATGCTTTTCATTTGACTCATAGTGGCATGAAGTTCAAAATGTATAATTCGAAGTTTGAATCATATTTGTGTCCTTACTTAAAGCACATTTTACATATTTGAAATGGAAAAGCAGTTCACTAGTTTCTAGGTAAGGCCAGAGGCACACTTCTTATTTTTATCCTTTTAGTTAATACAGTTCTTTCTTTGGTTTTGTTGCTTTAACATAAGCCTATAGGCTGCTCTGTTAGGTGTGCATTAGCTAGGGTAGAGTCATTGGTTTTCTGTTCCTAACTGCTTCTCTAGTTCCTATATAAGAGCGAGGTGTGCATGCTCAAAGCCAATTACAATCAAGAGGAACATCTGAGACATCACTGGGCTTTATCATCCTCACTGGAGATGTTCTCACATGCAAACTGTAAACAGAAGAGACTCACTGATTTCGAGTCAGATGTGCTTACGCCCTCTCCAGATTGTGTCTCTGTAAGTAATGGATAAAGATATTTAGCAGCTTCCCCCTGACTTCAGCCTTGATCATACTGAGCACAGTGGGAACTTGTAAGAGAGGGGAGCAGGTGTAAGAAGCTGTACATTCCCCACCTTTGTGATCAGGCTGGAATAGTGGGTGAAGCCTGGATGATTTTGGAGGAGGCAGTAGTGTGTGGCTGACAGGTCAGTGCTCTGTGATGTTCTTAGCCACAGAGCTGAGACAGGGCCAGGAAGCAATTTCTCACGTGCTCAGGAAAGCAATGATTTAGCCCCACTCAGATTATAATTGTACACTTTACAAAATCTCAGACCACGTTAGTGCCTATGGGGTGAATTATAGAAGTAACCACTGCAGTTAGCAGATAGTCACATAAATGAGAGTTACTGCCAGCAGTTTGGTCCTGAAATTAAACCATGCAAGTGGTAAATTGGCACTAAGGAGTAGACTATGGGGCTCACAGTTGGGGGCTGAGCTGACTGAGGTCAGATTTCTCTTTGTGTTAAATGTCAATAGCTGGCATTTAAAAGAGACAATCTATACAAACCAATAAGACAGGGTATGAAAGAACTGCTGTTTAAAATGTCAAACTATTTTAAATCAAAACAGAAATCCAGATAATTTACAAACTAAATCTGACCTTTTGTATGCGGAATATTTATACTGTAGCTGCACATTCAACAACAGAACTTGTAAAAACCTGACAGCCATGCATCTGTGCATGACTCTCCATTTACAGAAGTTTGCAGATGGAAATAGATTTTAGTGGACAGCCTCTCAGTGGGAGCAAATTCAGAGAACTTTACTGAATCCAATACTCTGCTGGTTTACAATTGCTGAAATCTGATTCCAAGTTTTTCTTCTCCCAGACAGTAAGATATCTGTTTATTGGCAAAACCGTATTTTTCTAGTTACCATCATTTATCTACAAGTATTGTTTTAATAATTTAATCCCACTAGTTCCTGATTATAGATGTTAAGGGAGGGAAAGAAAAAAAACCCGAGGAATAAAATAAAAGCACCGAGAAAACAGATTAAAGTCTCCAAGCTTGAAAAATCTCTATGCAGGGTTAATGTTATGACACTAAAAGCATTTACAGCTTGTTTTTCTAATGCTTCAAAAGGTGCTGGATTGCTTGTCCTGAAGAGTGAGTGCCTTACTGTACTTCTCTGCAGAGTGGATAGCCACAAAAGCTCCTGCATAGCAGACTGGCAGTGTGGTTTTGGAAGTGCTCCCTCTCATTCAGCTGCTGTGTTTTCATGCCTGGTTTGTCTCCCTGGTGCTGTGATGCCACTAACAAGCGTTAGTCATAGGATGAATTAGGGGTGTAGACACTTCACTGAGAATATAACACACTATAAACTGACATAAAATGTGGTACTTCTATACCCCCAGTGTGAGAATGAACCTAAATTAGTCTGCCCTTTTCCCATCCAAATGACCACAATATGGTGGAAATCAGAAGAGATAGTGATATTAATGTTTAATACCTGGAAGCCAGAACGTTAATAATATCCTTTCAGATGGCATTTACAGTTCAGTTCTCAATAAATGAGGGTGCACATTCAAAGAGGATTACACATTAGTAAGTGTAACACTTAAAATCTGAACAGTTAATTCCTTTAAAATTTATATTCTTCTTCTGTATGGCTAGTTAATAAAGGAAGGACTTACCACTTTGTGGATTTAATACATGGTGTTTGTTTATAGACCAGCCTCCCAGATTTGAAGCATCCACTTCAAAGCCTTGAAGGATTACTGTTCTCTTCTCCCACAGAATAAAATCAGGACATGTTTCATATTCATATCCCACCGACACTGCAAACAAATAATTAAAGATCTATTAGTCTGTTTTTGACTCTGTGAATTACCAGGGAATTTTTCATTCCAGGTTTTGATATTCACCTGTCAAGTAAGGATGCCACTAATTTTCTTCTCCCTGATTGCTGTTGTTGAATGGTATTTTCAAAAAAGGGGTTTAAGAGATGAGTATGTTATTACAGCTACAGTTACTGCTTTTTCAAAGCAAAAATTTTTTCTGTTGTATCAGTTATGCATTTCTTGAGTCTAAATCTCCTTCAGTGTCTCCTGACTTGATTGTTTATTGCATTTCTGCTAATTACCTGAGCAACAGCTTAAATAGGAAAAAAAAAAAAATCCATGTTAAAACAAACTGGTTTCAATTTATTTGCTAATTGTAAAAACTGTAGTTAGGCAGAAATGGATTGCCAAGCTGAAAATGTCTAAAATTAAACCTTTATCTTAACAGGCTTACACATCACATGGAGGTCCTCTGCAGCTGGCCAAAACCTGCTGAACACCTTGAGTTACCCAAAGGATGCTGGGTTTGGAGGGCACTCAAACTGACCCAAACCCCTTCCCTTTAGTACTTTGGTGAAACAAAAAAACCAACCTCTTCAAAATTTGATTTTGGTATCACTAATATACCTTTTTTTCTTTTTTAGGTTATTTATCTCCTCTAGTTAACCTTTTTAGATTTCAGTGCAACTCATTCACAAAGGAATAATGTTACTTTGACACCAAATTCCCAAACTTTCTCTAATAAATATTGAGATCATTCAGCCTTTTCCTAATATAAATGTCATTAAAAATATTTTAAGATACAAAATAAAAAATATGTTAAACCCCACAGTTTTCTGACATTTTTAATATTTTCTTCTCACTTTTTCTATGTAACAGCTTTAGGTACATTTTACTTGAACCATAAATAGTTTTAATTCCATCTAAATTCCATTATTGGATGCAATCAAAATATTTTGACCAGCCATAGCAGGGAATGCTTGTGTTTGAAAGATAAATGTTTTATGGCAACCTGAAGGCTGTTCCTTATAGCAACCTCACTTAGAGCTGCTTCATCATTTGAGCAGAAGGAACCTGTTTTTGCAGCTGAACTCTTGACTTGTAAAAATCCCATCCCTTTACGTCCTGTAAATACTGCATGTTTCAAACATTACAGGTTACAATTGGAAGGTCCAGCAGCCACTCTGTCCAATTTTTGTGTTACGGGAGATCTTATGACTACCATCAGCAATGTTTCTGGGTAACTCCATAAGCTGAGTGGCCAACTCTGGGCATGGAGCTTCATCCAGAACAGCCAGATCCAGTGCTGGGATGAGCCATCAAGGGTCAGGAACTGAACAAGCTATTTTCTAGGTGTTAATGCAGAGAGAAGATAGAGGGCAGATTTTTCCTATGAAGTAACCTCGCACTTGCCACCTACACACTAGCATCTTTACTCCATTCATGCACTTAACACGTTCAATCCTGGGCCAGATGTGCATACTTGAAAAGAGTGAAGTCCTATAATACAGAGTCACTTAGCTTTGCTCAGTGAACCACTGCAGACCCACAGAACAGTTCTTCAGCTGCTGTAAGGTACCATGCTGATATCTGGGTCAAGGCAGGGATAACAATTTACACCATCAGAGAAACTTTACCAATGGACCCACAGTAGCACATTTACCAGGACTGTAGCTAACACTGTAAAGTGTCTGCTATTCCCTGCCTATAGCTGATGTTTCTGAGCTGCCAAATACCCTCCAGAGGTTATTATCCCTTTCTTGAAGTTCACTGTTCCCTGCTCTCAGTTATTGTTTGTAGCTCCCTTTTTGTCCCTTCTCATCAGTTACAGACACGTGGACATACACTTACTTCATATATGTCTACAACCATATTTCTCTATATACACACATTTAGGAAGGCAGTCTATGCTCCAAAAAGGAATATCTGGGGTTAGTCCTTGTGCACCACTTCACACTGCTCTGTGGGATGCGAGGGTTTGCAGGAGTGAGACTGAGCATTTATTGAGGACTTCACTGAAACCCTTCCTTCTCCTGTGTTAAGTTACAAGGGGACACAGACCTTATCACCAAGGCTTTGTGTGTCAACATCCACATGATGGATTTTTTTTATTCAGAACAAAAATGTGTTACTTTATCATCTCAGTTGTACTCTGAGAAGAAAAAAACAGCCTCTTACTAGCGACTTAGGGCCTAGAGAAACAAACACCAGCAAACATTTCTCCAACAAATTTAACCAGAACCACTTGTGTGTAGAAATATGCTCAGAAAGCCTTCTTTCTGTAACTGGTTCTAGGATCCCACAGAAAAATAAAGATGTTTCTAGTAGTTATAAAACCAAAAGCAAGTGGTTATATTCCTGAGTTCCAGGACTTCAATCTGCTGCAAATTTAATTTAATTAAAATGAAATTTGAATAGAATGCATTTTTAAATATTGGTAATATATTAGCAGAGGAAATTAATTTGAAAAAAATCATATAATAGATGCATATAAAGGTCCCTGAGTACTAGTGTGTCAAAGTAAATAAAGCTCTATTGGTATCTAAAAAACCATGCACTTAAAATATTAAGGTTTTTGTGTCTATTTTGCAAGAAGCATAATTAACCGAAACTTCAAGGAAAAATGAAAAATTAAGCACCAATTAAATAATTTAAAAGTTGTTATCCAGCAGTACTGTGTAAGCTATCTTCATATTTAAACATATCATGCTCATCTACTTCTAATTTAGGAATCTGCTATAATTCCCCTGACTTAAAAAGCAAAAAAACCCCACACCCGCTAAGAAAGTGAATATGGCTTATTCACAGTACTAAGCTTTGCTGCTAAGGCAAACAATCCTAATGGAAAGTATCTATAAGTTTAGTTCATTAACTAACATAACCCCAAACTCAATTAAAAACCATAGCAAGGCTTTTAAAAACCAGATCATGAAATTAATGAAAAAAAATGGCTGGTTAGATAAAATGCATTTGCACAAAGCAGCAAATTGCACAAACAGAATTGCTACTTCTGTAGCAATTCTCAGACCAGTTGCTTGTGTTGTTTGGTAAAGAAGCCTATGAAACATGATGATCTTCATATAAACATCTTTAAACAACAAATCAATTAGTTTTAACTGTTGGGGACATGGAATGTAGTAAGAAAAGATGCCTAAAAGATAGAATTTTGTAAACCCTAAGTGGAAATGACATTTTAAATGTCACAGCCAAAAAATGACAGAAACAATGACAAACCAAAGGTCATATTCAAAGTAACATTCAAAAACAAAGACAGCTGAATGTAATGCTGTTAGTACATAACCATTCTCTGAGGGAAAAGGGGATTTTCAAATTGATTAAATTAGAAAGATGACATTGGAAGAACAAGAAAATAAATGTTCTTAGGAAACCATACAAGTCACTTTCACTAAAGAGACATTTCATTTAGAAGAATGTAAGTGCAGCCACAAAATTTATAAGCCATATTTTCCTGGCTTGATGCATAGGAGCACTTCTACTTACATCAAGGTAGATTCTACATACCCATTGCCTCGGCCAGACCAGAAACCTTCTGTCCATATATATCTGTCTTATTCCAGGCAAATGTATATACCAAATTGGTTGCAGCAGGAAACCATTTCTGGAGCAGACGACCTTCAACAGCAACTATCAGATGGACTTTGGTCATTCCAGAAGGGATGGTTGTGTGTGTCAAAATGATGCGCAGCAGAGTTTTATACCCTGGTGTTCGACTGCTGAGATAACTCAGCTTCACAAAACTTGAAGGAATTGGGATTTCCTCTTGGACCACCTTGGAAAAAAACCCACATCATTATATCTATAGCCAAGAAAAATGCAAAATTATAATAACAACAGCAGGTGCTTATTTTGTATTTCACAATCATGACTATGAACACAGTACTACTTAAAACCATTAAAAAAAATGTCCAACACTGGAAACTGCTTGGTCAAATTACTGGATGTCTGTTTTGATAAAAAGCCTCTTCTCTAATGCTTTACTCTTATCGCCTGAGGAGCAAATAGTATATTTGTGCACATATTCATACCTTTGAGTTCTACACTTTTACCTTGGTTTTATTATTGGTTTTACTTAACAAATGTTCTCAATCAGAATACAATTACAAATGTTTTTAAATATGCACACACTTTATATATTACATTATGATTTGAAGATACTATCCTGATTACAGGTAATTTTTCTAACTTGGGAAGAGCTAAGAAAGAAAACAAAGCTTCCTGCTAAACCATTTTGAGTGCAGAAGTCCCTGCAATAAGGCTAAGCTCCAGCAAGAAGGGGCATGGTATACGAAGGCACAGTGTAAGGAACCTAATAAGCTAACTGGGGACACACTGCAGTGCAGATGGAACAGTCAGGGTGTCAGAATCATCTAGCTAACAGGTAAGTCCCCAGGGTCTGCCACAGAGTTCAAATCCCATGGCACTGCTGTCACTGCTGCTGTCTGAATCACTTGGATTAAAGCTGGCTTGGATATGCCCACTGTGGGGTAGTATCAGTTCCTGGCTGCAGTGATGATAAGCCCCCAGCAACTAGGAGAACTGCAAAGACTGTGAGCTTGTGAGGGAAAAAGAGAAACTTGGCCTTGACCTTCTGAATGATGTAGGCCCTGGAGCTACAAAAAGGGATTTAGCTTTTGTGATCTCCAGAGAGAAAGCAGCCCTTCTGTGAGGAAGGGCAGGCAAGAGAAGAGAGCAGCTTCTTGGAGGATGCCACCTTAGTCACTCAAAACCCACTGAAAACCAGACTGTGCTTAGTAAGGTTAATGATTTTAGTGTGTTTCTGTAATAACATGTCAACCTCTCGCCATGTTAAGCTTGGAAAAATACAAACTGTTTTGTTTATATTCCCCAGTTTTAATTTTTTTTCTTGTTTAACAATAGATTACTTCACTTTCAAAACAATTTTATTTCCACATTGCAACAGTCTCACTGTCAGGCTTACTGCACTACAGCTGGAGACCTGCCAGCACTTGTCATTTCGACATATGAGATGTGGTGTTGCCAGGGAAATCCTGCTCCCTTTATTGGTCCTGATTTGCAGTGTTCCCCTTCTTTCCCGCTGACATCCCAGCTGCCCCCTCTGTCATACATCTGACATCCCATCTTTTGATAGAAAAGGAGGAAGAAATATTCATGCATTGATACATGCTAATGTATCTCCTTCTCCTATTATTCTGGGTTATTTTTTGTTCAATTCCCAGTGCTTTACAATGGAACTTAACATCCTATGAGCCCTCCAATGACAAAAAAACAGGACTGGGGGAAGTTTCTCTCTGAGTAAACTGCATCTTTGGGTACCTTCCTGTTTAAAGACAACCCAGGAGTGCTTTATGTGGAGTAATGTGACCCAGTTTTTTCTTACTGGTGTGCGTCAGTTATTCTTAATTTATGTTCATTAGTTTCACTTAGTACCTTCTGTGAAGCAACACTATGGCCATCAGCTGGCTGGCACATGATAATGTTTTTAATAGTTATGGAGATGTTTAGACATAATTGAGTTCAATCAGAGGTCTCTTACAGGTAAAATAAAGGCTCTTAATCAGTAGCAACACTTCTATGAGAAAAAGAGAAAAGCTTGGACATGTTAATGTCTACAGGTAGCCTCCAAATTATCTTCCAGACTTGCTCAATGAAATTTAGAGAAGCCTTATTGCTTGAACTCCAGCTGCTCAAAAAACATACTAAATATTATGCAGTTTAACATGATCTGAAACCCATGTAGTTGTACTCTGTTGAGTGTTTGACTCACACAACCTCTTTTAAGTCCCAAATAAAATACAAGGTTAATTAGAAATTGCTTCAAAACACTTAAGGGAGTGTCAAGGAAAAAACAAACCACAACCATTTAAATTAAAACAGCCCTTAAGATCATGTTAAAGTTGCTCTACTGTGGAAAAAAAAAGTAGTAAAACCCAAGAAGCTGGCATGTAGTTGGAGATGCCATTGTAAAGAACTAGAAGATGTGAACAGATGCAACATCCCTAGGAGTCTTCAGAGCATCCTAGGTCATGTCTCAAAGTTGTACTGTTTATCTGTAACCTAGGAATGGTTTTGTGTATCATTAAAAATAAATCAGAATTTCAATAATAAATCATATTAGGACTCACAACTTTCTTCTACTTGGAGGTAAGAAATAAAGCACCTTAAAATATTAACAAGAAATAAAGCAAACAAAAAAGAGAAAAGCATCCTGTGAAACAGTACTGGAGAGATATGCATTGGTGTCATTCTGACAAGTGAACAACATCTCAGCAGTTAATTGCTCACTATTTGGTATCATCTTCTAAAATTATCTAGAACTTTTTCTGCAACTTGTTCTGAACAAATTGTTGATTTAAAAGTGTTTTCATTACCTGCAGCTCTGGAATAACAGTTCCTCTTTCAGGACAGGACCCTCCAAATGCTGTCAGTGGTGAAGGGAGTACAATAGGATTTGGGCTGATGAAACTGCTCATGTCACAGGATGGTATGTCTGGCTCTGTTCTTTGCATTACAACTTTGTCTACAATGATAAATCTATTCCAAGGCAACCAAAGTGTTCTTTTTTCTGATATGAAAGGAGATCTGTCAAAAACTAGAGTGACAGAGATGCCTCCAACAGCCACAAGGTCAAAACTGGAAAAGAGAAAACAAATTGTTTTGTTTCTTTTTGTTTTATCATCATATTACCACAGCTCTAAATGCATCACAAAAAAAACCTTTATGTTGCTCATTACAGCCCTTAATTTACTATTTGACTATCATTCCAGTACACCTTCAATATCATCACATCAATATTCAAAAAGAAGATTTACCTCTGTGCTTTCTCTCTGTAGGCATCAATAGCAAGGAAGAGAACCTCACTGCTACTTGGCCAGCCTCCCCTCTATTATCAGCTACAACTGATACTAACAAGTCATCTGTAGCAAAAGCGTGGACCCAGTTACTTTGGTTTATATGAAAAGAAATTCCTGTTCCAAAAAGAGACATTACTCATAATCCATCCAGTTGCAGCATGAAGAATAAAGTCTCCAAGCCTGTTAAGCCTTCTCTCTATTAACATATCCTTTTCCCTTTTTCTAAAGGGAGCAGGAGGTAAAGGTTGAGTATGCTGAGCAGGAGACTCCTCTGAGCAGGATATGAAATTTTTGAAAGATGACAATTAATTGCACCAAGAACTGAATCAGCTCTTGTACAAAAGGCAGGTGATCCTCCAGGGGCTATTGAGAAGAACCTCTGGCATATATGTGGGGCTGCAGAACAGTAGGATGCAGAAGGCACAGTACAGAGTCTCCATTTCCTGAGTTTCTGACATCCACAGTCAGGCAACACAAGGTAATATGTAAATACATACTTTACTCCCTGTATTATTGAATGCATCTATTACGGAGGCTTTTGATGGTAACAAACTGTGATAAGAAGTCAGACTTAATTATGCATATCTCATCACATTTCCCAAATGACACCGATTACATTCACAGTGAAATACAGGTAGCATATTTTAATGCAACAACTTTGTCCAGGCTAGCATAAAGAGGAAATGATAATTACTAACTTCCAGTAGGGCAATCTGAAAGTCGGTAAAATAAATACACATATTCCTTACTTCTATAAATTGACAAAGCCAAACAAAACAAAACAAAAAAATTGTGGAAACAGTGACACATTCCACTCTTTCCCTGTTGGAAGATAGCTTCTGATTTCTTGTAAATCACAACTTGGCCAAGGAAGATGAAGTCTTAAACTGCCCTTAGCAGCTTAATTTGAGTTCAGGAGCAAATCATGACCCTATTGCAAATGGATGGCCAACCCTGGAGTGCAATATAGAATATACAGGAACTTCTCTCTTTGAGAACTGAGCTCAGTGCCACAAGGCTGGGGAAGAAGGGGAAGCCAGGATTGCTTAGGACTGTTTGTGGAACAGCAATTTAATAATTTTGGCTCTGGAAAGAGCCTGTCCTTGCCTGTATTTGTGTGGCTCAGGTGATCAACTAAAGGAGTTAACTTCATTGACCCTCAATAAACTACTTGGAAGATTCGTATTTAAAGACAGAAAAAAGAGGGAAGACAGAGAAAATATGACTAGTGAAAATATTCAGATGTCAAGAAGGTACTGATAGAGCAGTCCTGTCACATTTTGACTCTAGGTCTTTGAATGGCACTGTAATCTTGTTGCTGTTCAGATTTTTTAGTTCTTCTCTTTCTTCTTTGGTTCCTTTACCCCAGAGACTCTAAGTGTACTCCCAGAGCAGAGGGCCAGATGCCATCTCAATCCACACTGTGAACAGTGATGTCTATGAAAATTTTGTACATGAATAGAAGGTGGCAGACAGCCCTGACTATACAAATCTGAAGCAGCAAAAGACCACAGATGAAAGTCTGACCTTCCATCTTGTCGACTGATGGTGTATCCATACTCATTGTGGTGCAGAAAACTGACGTTCACTCCAACCAAAGGTGTTCCATCTATTGCCACCACCTGGCCTCGAATGACACATGCCCGTCTGCAACAACAAGAGTAGAAGACAACATGTTAAACACATCAGGAGAGTGAGAAGGGCATTGACTTCAGAAGCTGCCAAGTTTCTGTCCCAGACAGACAGAACTACTCTGGCATCATTGTGACAGTTGAATGGAAATTCAAAGAAGTTCAAAAGATTGATTTGGAAAACCATTATCTCATGAAGATGATGCCCAGACTGTCCTGTGAATTGCTGGTGTATCCACAATATATTTCCATTTCCGGCTGTATTTCCGCATAACGTTTGTTCTGCCATTCAACAGCATGGCAAAGGTTTCACTGATAGCATAATTTAGCTTGCTGTAGCTCTGGTGGGGGGGATAGAAAGGGAGAATAAAAACTCATTCTTTGTTACTAAGAACAGGGCATTGCTGTCTATTAGAAAAAAGCTGAACTAATGTGATAAGGCAGCAGGAAGACACATGGTCTTCACCAAACTTCAGAAAGGTATATAGGTAAATTCAGAGAGTGCCTAATCAAGTGGAACATATATTTTTTCTCAATCTCCCATCACATGTCATATCTTTTTAAATTCCCTCTGGGATGTACTGGACTCGCAACCACTTTCCAGTATAAAAATCCTCCCATTCTAAGAAAGAGGTTGGAATATGGCAGCACAGCAGAATGCATCAAACTCAATGGACAGGAAAGCGACCTCATTACTGAGAGGGTCTAATCGGAGCCTAACAGGATCACAGAATCAGAGAAAATGAGAGCTGAAAGGAAATACAAGACTTTATCTTGTCCATTCCTTTGCCTCAGGTAAGATCAACTATACCTACGTTACTCCAGGCAGACACTTGTCTAACTCTATAACCTCACCAAGTAACCCATTCCAATGCCTCTGTACAAGTGCTTTACTCATGCCCAAGTTTTTCCTACTGTCTAATCTGAATCTCCACTGCTGCCCTTTTAGACCATTACTTTCACCCTAACCACAGAAATGATGAAGAAATCACTCTCTTTTTCTTAGCTTTAGCTGTTTACATATTTGAAAACTGAAACACAAGGAGACAAGTCTCACCAAGGATGAGGAATAAGATGTAAAATACCCTCATGGTGCAGATCAGGACCTAGTGGGATATTCTAAGGGCTTAGAGAGCTTAATTCCACTGAAACACCTTGCAGTATGTTGCTCCATGCTGCCAGGTATGCTACATTAGCATACCTCCAGTGGCGGAAAAGATCCAGGTCTTGGGATCTAATAATACAACTGGACATATTTCCTGGAACTTTCACATAACAAAGTGAACAGCGTATGCAGAAGTCTTTTGATAATGTTAAGACATTTAGGGTCAAACCTAATAGCATACTTGCAGACATAACAGATATTAATTACTCAATATAAAAAAATAAGCAGAAATGTAGACATTGTTATGTTTCTCTCTATTTAAAAGTTCATGGTAGACTTCAACAGTCAAATCCAACCTTTGCACAGTGAAGAAAAAGATCCCTTGAGAGATTAATTGATCATGATCCAATGAAATCATATGCAAAAATTGGGAGACCATAAATTTCTGAAAATTCTGACTTGTTTCATAAGATCCCATTCTCCAAAGCCACCCAACAGCACACTAATTTACCACTATGATATCATCAAACTTGGCTGTCTATGATCTGAGAAAATGCAATGGGTAAAAATTAAGTCCTTTGTAAGAACACCATTCACCAGTTACTAATATGAATTCCATGCTTCCAGGACATAGAAAGATGCTGATTTTCAACAAAGATGCTGATAAAACCCAGAGGAATGGGAGAGGCTGTGTTACTTCCAGCAGGCAAAACAGATTTACCACCTTTTTGTTTTCTACATTAACTAAATTGGTTGTGGCCCTATTTGTGGCAAAATCTGCTGCTCCACTGAAGGCAATCAGGCTCTTGCGTGTCTCAACGGACTCACAAGGTTCACTCAACGGAACTTCCAGGTTCAATTATTCTTTGATTTGTTAGGGCATAAAATACTGGTTTCTAGTGTTTTCTCATATTTCTAACATCAACAGACCTGCCTTTCCTTTTCTAATCCCTTTATTAGTGGATTTCATGTCTTTACAGCACACATGGCTGTGAGAGAGAAGCCTAAGCATCATCATAATTCAGTACATCATTCTCATACTCCTGTTTGTTCATTCCACACAGACCTGTCTTCAGACTCTACTCTATACTCATATTTTATCAAGCACACAGATTTGTGCGATAACAACTCATCAAAGTCTTCATTATTTCATACATAGTCTCTCTTTCCTCTACTCATTCACTTTACTTCTCATTATTCATAAATAACATTAAGAGACTTATCTTTCAACTTACTTTCTTGCTCCTTTTTTATTCATTGCATTTTACAAGCCACACACATTTACAGTATGTGATAAAGACTCATAAACCTCATTACTCTACATTTATCTGTATTGAACTGTCTTTGCAATCTTTTAGATTTTAAATGTTCTAAGCCTGCCTCTGTGTTGCTACATTTGTCCTCATTATTTACTGTCTTTTTATTACCTACTCCAAGCTGAAGAGTCTTCTGCTCTCTGGCCTCTTCTTGAATTACCAGTACCTACTAAATCTCTGACTGTTTGATCAGAACTAGTTTTAATTTTTTGCATTTACTGCAGGTGTGAAAACATTTTTCAGTTACTTTATGACCAGCACTAATCTCAAAGACTCAGGTAGGTAACAAGCAACCCCCACAGTTTGTAGCAGGTTCTCCTGCTCTCCCACTGCCCTGAGAGCTCACAAAGCAGACCACCATGACTGCAGACATGCTGGCATGGAGGTTCCCTGTAGCTTTGCTGCTTGCAGAAGACCTCACTTAATTCCTTTCCTTACTAAAGCTTTTAGAACATGTTCCCTGCCGTGATGTCACTTCATACTCAACCACCACTTCACGCTTCCTTGCTTCAACACTCACCCTCTTTCCAGATGAGCTGTGGACCTTGCTACCACTCACAGCTTTTCTTATTTTTAACAGAGAAACTTCTAAAGATCATTGTGCCTCCTCAATGTGCTGTTACGCCCCTCTCTGATTTTCAGCCTCTGAGATTCATTCTACACACTTGTGACTGCCCTGCTTTTCTTTCTCATGGAGGATAACTCCTCATACCACCCATCCAACAGTCACCTACTTGCAACGATTGCGTAACCCTGGACTAAGGCTGTCCAAGTTGTTTTTAACTTGAAAGTAAGTGCAAAAATGTCTTTTCTAATTTGGAGGAGCTGGGGAGGAACATGCCCCTGATAAGCTACCTTAGTGTTTTTCAAATGCATAAAAAATGTTTCTAGTCCCCTGGCAAGCTGTACTAAATCTGCAACTCCAGAGGGAGCAGTTGGCTTTTTGAGAGAAAGCAGATTCCCACGGGTTGCAGGTGGCCTAAAAGAAGTAGGATTTCTCTGTCAGTGCTTCATGGGTCATTCCACATGTAACTGAGGATCTCAGCCCTAGGGGTCTCTGCTCTCTGTTGTCAGGCAGTTTGTTTGACATCTCTAATTTAAAATATAAGTAGAAGTTTAAAATTCTAGATGCATTCTTTCACTACTTATAAAGCATTTCATTATTACTGTTCTGCCTTTCTCTGTTGCTACTAATCTCCTACTTTTTTTGCCTTTGTTTTGTGTGTTAAGTTTCCAGTATTCTCTGAGCACCTCAGGCTGAGACATTAGGCTCAGATGTGGAAGTCTGTCAAGCAACTGGTGAATTTGCAGTTTCACATTAACAAAAGATGTCATTTACTGTATTACATTTCTGATTAAAATCTTCAATCAGAGAAATTAAGCTAAAGGCTAGTAAGGTACATTCATTTCTTCCTGCTGACAATGTTGCTGTAAGCAGCCTTTGAAGGGTAATTAATTCAGTACCATACATTGGACTCTTTTTTGTAGGTAATTTGCAGGGAGTCAAATAGCTTGCCAGCAGCATGCATTAAAAATACTCAGCAAAGAAACAAGCTAAAAACCTTCCTGAGAACAGAAGTTGATAAAAACATTCTAATCTGCTACACCCCGCTACATGCAGTAGGTCAAAACCATTCCTGATGTAAGCAAGTACATTTCCATTTATTCTGAATGTGCCTAACCTGCCTTTCAGCATGTCAGTTTAAGTTGGGAGTTCATAAAAACCCAGTACAATTGACACAGCTTTGACATAATACAAAGCAAAATAAGTATCGAAAACATTTATCTCCTTAATTTTGATGTAATATCTAGCCATGACTCAACACAACACCCTGACTGCACTGTAGAAGCCTAATATTTAAAAACTGATCTAAGCTAAAGTTTAAGATGCAAACGTTGTCAGAATAATTTTAGTATTTCAGATGATGTTGAAAATGCCAGGATATGGCAGAGATCAAACACTTTCAGTCTGAAGGACAGAGATAATCTTCCCCATTTTTGGATAGTTTTTCCAAATCTGTTCAACAGCTCTTTGGATTCATCTACACTGAGATTCCTGCAAACATCACCCTTATTAGAGTTCCACTGACCTATGGTATATGCAGCAAAACACTGCACAGCATCGGTTGACTCAAAGACTGAAAACACTGGATAGATAGATTTATAGATAGAGCTCTGCAAAATCTGAGCAGCAGTGGGATGTCAGTGCTCTGAAATAAATGAATGGCACTATTTCACCCAATCCTTCCTACATTTCTGGTTGAACCACCAGCATTATAAAGTAAGTGGCAATGCAGGTAGGCATAAGTTAATATCATCTGCCTGGACACAACCTTTTCAGCAATAGCCAAAAGGAGATAAAAAATCCCTAAGCATTCTTTTATCTGTACCAGATAGGCAAGATCACAGATTTCTGATTTTTCTTTTTTTTTTAAGCTATACTAACAGTTGTCTTTCTGTACTTTTTTCAGTAATCTTAACTCCTGGGAGAAGAACAGACACTAGATGACAGTCAGATTGACAATGTCAGAGGAAGATTTCTGAACAGAGGCAGCAGAGCTAAGCTATTGCCTCCTTCTGAGACTCTGCTTATCTCTCATCCTTGAGGAAAATTCTGGCAGTTTTTAATAAAATTTGACTTATGGATGAGCAATTTTTCAACAGCCTGGAAGACTTGAGGATCAAGCAAAGTGTGGACTGATGAACTCCTCGGGGTGCCCAGTACATTGCAGATTACTGTTGACAAAACCCAGGAGACATGGCACAGCACAAGTCTTCAGGCACTGCCCTGATTCCAAAGATACAGACAGCCTCATCCGAATTCCAATCATCTTCCCACCAAAGCAACTAGAAGTTTCTCTGCAGTGGGAGGAAATTATATCTGGGGCCTGAAGAATGCACCAATGCAAGTACCAGTTGTATTCCTTAGTGGTGTAAAGTATCAAACTACAGTGAGGGACAGCTGCTGCTCATACGTGGGCCTTTGCTGCTCTTCCTTCTTCAAAGGCATGGCAGATATCAGGGTAAAGAAATGAAATACTCAGAAAAAGCTTTTAAATCCGAGTTAAATCCCATCAATGATAGCTTTAAAAGATCAGTTCCTTATATCTATAAAAGCACGTTGATGGGATTATGTGCAATCTGGCTGCTAACATTTGCAGTGTCACAGAACACTGTACAGGCGACTTGAGTGTTCACCTCTTTTCTGAAAATACCTTACTGTGAGGCATTTTTATGAGGAGTATCTTTCACTGGTGACTTTTGGTTTAAACTGCAGCATGCCCAGCTGCTCATATAGCCAGCTAAGGACCCTGCACCAAGAACAGTGGTGCTGTACATTAGTGAGACACACCATGGGCAGGCAGGGGCTTTTCATCCAGTTCATTTTCATGTCCACTTGCTCTACATATTTATAATACCCTGTTACATTATTAATAGTGATTAAATGTTTAGGTATTTCAGATCAATAAAGACTCTGTTTACATATTTACATTATTAAAAATGAATAAGCTACAAAGAGAAAGCACATTGAATTTGTGTGCAGCTATGGAATGAAGTTGAGGTTGTAACCTAAGTGCCATGTACTGTACTGTGAAAATAAAAACATTCTTATGTCCTTATTACTGGAACACTGTTTATCTAATGCACAGGCCTAGTTGACAGGGTGATAGTTAGGTGATGGAGATGATTTGTGGATCTCTTGTCAGTATGTAAGTTATAGCTTCTCAGGTGAACTACAGCACAAAAAACTTAGGTGCCCCTATATTTCAAATGTTTCAATATTTCAAGTACCAGGTCTTCTGAGCAATAAGTGCCCCTTTCCTGTGGCACAGTCTTTTCCTGTTAAGGGGCAAGCCAAGCACTCAAGAGATCGCTCTACTGTTGGTATGACAGCTTTAGAGTAACCCGTGGCACAAAGTGGTAAACTCCACACTGGTCTATCAACTTGTAGTAAAACAAGTGTGTTAATTAGATGGCTGGATTATATGCGACATGTTAAATTTATTACCCTCTAAATACCAATCAAATTCTAAAGGGCAGACACGTGACTGAGTACAACATGTATGAATTTAACTTGTCCTTCTGTTTCCTACTATTACATGTATCTACTGCATAAAGGGCTGAACTTACCCCCACTTATTTTACAGATATGAGGTAGCTTACATTCCACAGCAGTCAAAATTAGTAACTGCAGCACTTTTATGAACTACATAGGTAGCAATGAGAATCTGATAAATAAGACCCCCAGCTGGTGGGACTTAAATGTTTGCTATCCTTCTGAGTATTTTTTGACAACCAGTGAAGAATTCTCAGCTATTTAGGGTTTTTTCCGGTTAAAGAATTTCATTGCAGTTCTCAATAGAGTATTCTGTCTAAAAGAAAACTCACCTGCTCTCAAATGAGACATCTCCTGGGATTACATGAGTGCTTTCCTTCCCGATAAGGAATCTGATTCGATCATAGAAGAGCCTTGGAGGATGCTGAGAAAAAGATGGCTGGCTGTGCTGAATAAGGTCAAGGGGATCAGGCGAACCCTGGCAGAGAGGACTTGCGTAACAATTGCTCTGCTGACAACAGTCAGGGTCCACACAGTCTGTCAGGCCATCTAAAATGAAGAGAATGGAAAGTTCAGGAAATTGAGTGAATCTGAGAATAAAGCACTGTGTTTACTGCTGGAGAATTTAATCAATTGGAAGACATGCTGATTATGACACATTCCAATTCAATAAAGCATTAACATACGTGCCTAGTCCATGAGCAATATTTCTCTCTAGTCATTAACACTGCATCACCTCATAAAATCCTCGCATCACCAAGAGAAATAGGAGCCCACCAATGAAGCAAACAGGGAAGAATGGGACTGTCATCACTGCAGAACAGGTAGAAGAAAACCACTACACTACAGTTAACCCAAAGGGTGCATGATTCACACTGTGCAGTCGGTATGTCTAAGAGTCTTTTATTGTCACTACTATCTGTTAAGATCTCTGAAGAATGTACAGTTGCTACCCAGTCTGCAATGATGATGTCTGAAATGTTACCTAACCCTCATAAGCATCCCCACTGCAGTAGTAAATATTCGTACTTGTTGCTGTTATCTGACTTCTATTTTAAGCCCTGGAATAGTTCTATTAGTGCTTTAGGATGTTTACATTCCATTTATTGGTTGCAATACTAGAATGATCTAAAAAGGGCAGAATTGTGACTAAACTCCTTTTGTAGTTGGCAATACACAAATACACATCTTGACACAGGCTCTGTCCTGGTGATCTGACACATAAGAGTCTTCTCCACAGGTGTTTGTATCAGGAAAACAAATTTGGAAAGTGACAATAAACCTATTCCTCCTCCTCTGCTTTCAGGTATGAAAAATAGGAGAAAGTTTCTTCATGAACAAACTTGCAACAACATCTGTGGGTGAAATTCACTCACTCAAATGTCCAAAGCTTATGATGAAAGGTAAAGCACTAACGTGCATCTAAATTCATTGGGCTACTGGCATATAATTGCTTCTATCAGCAGCTTAGATGTCCAAAATGCCTAAAATCACATACCAAACCAGAAACAGTTTTAATAAGATACAGTAAAATGCCTATCTTCTCAAACTTAGTAGTTGCTAACTTGCTTGGATTGACAAACACACTAACAAATACAAAGCAAGATTAAGGCATTGTATCCTCCAACAAAGACCTCTCCCTGTATTTTTAACAAGGTCAGTCTGAATAACTGTGAAGTCTTCATATCACTGTATGGATTTCCCTGGTGTCAAAATCAGAAGGCTATAGGATCAACATACTGTCAGATATTTTCACTTCATGCTTTGACTGTCCATGCTCTGTTCATACCAACACTTTGGTGCCTCTCAGATCATAACTCCTCAGGGCAAGTTGCCTTATCAGGGAAGCTGCTGTAGCTTTGTCATTGACTTTAATGGGTGTCAGACCAGCCCTCAGCCAACTCCACTCATTTCTCAATAGAGCACGCTTCACTGTGTGAATGCTCAGCAAATAACAGCATGAAATATTCTCTTTGAAAAGAAAGCAAAAGCCCTTCTGTAGAAGAAATAAGTATAATGAAATAGGCTTTCCTGGAATCTGAAAATCCTTGCCTGACCTCAAGCAAGGTAATTGCTTGGCTAAGCAAAAATTATTAACGAATCTATCCTACTGCAACTAGGAAATCTGATAGAGCAGGCTAGTTTTTGTGATAATAAGCCAAAGGCAACTGTAGATAGCTAACAACAATAAGACATAGACTATAAGCATAGCTACAGGTCAGTGCATGCTTTAAGTTCTTTGCACATTCTCCCACTCCTGGAGACAACAGGCCTTTGCCAGCTGTGGGAGAAGAACTTCACAGGGAAACATTGAGCTTATTGTAGCAGTCACTTTATATTCAGGGAAACCTAGAAAGCACTTGAAGTCTACTAGGAAATCAGTAAGCTGAAACAGTATGGAGCCTCCAGTCTAAGCAAACCCACCCAGGAAGTGGATGGAGGAGTGCATGATACGAACCAGACGGGTTTTCCTTGCCTTCTGATGAAAAACAAAAGAGGTTTTTGGGTTGAAACCTGAAATGTAGGCTTGGAATTGGAATGATTTCTTCTTTCTTGTCCAAGGAATGAAACTCTTTATATTCTTAATAAATGAACTGAAAAGCATCACATTATTAGTACATTCTCCAAGAGCGCAAATAGTAAAGAATTCTGCTAGACTTGAAGAGGTGATAAAGATATTGAAACATCTTGCTTTTGCTTTATAGTGGTGAAGATCCCTGCAGAGGGCTCTGATGTGGTTAGGTGAAGACATTCAGGGCTGCTTTCTGCTGCTGGGATGGTTACTGCAGTGACAAGCCTTGTTCAAGGAGTCAAGGTACCTTCTGGAAGGTACTAATTCCTCCAAGCTGACTGTTGTCTACCTGGGAAACTTGACAAACATTGGTCTGGCAGAATAAGTACTAATCAGAAAAAAGGCACACAGTTCAGAATAACAGTATCCATGGGGAAGCTATTTTGGAGTAATTTATTCCACAGTAGCTATCCTGATTAATTTTTTCCTTGTCAACAAGCCATTAGATGTGGGAACTGAGCTGACCTGATTTTCTCATTTATGTAAGAAATAAAAGTGAAAAGTCACAGAAATTTCAGAATATGAAGATTTGGTTAGACAAGAAATAGCTATAAAAATAACAATTAAATGTTTTGCTTTCTGTAATAGAGTCCTCATTCTTCTCTGCTTCGGTCAACAGCTTATGTGCCTGGCAACAACTACTGTGTATTCAATGCTGTACACAAAAAGAAAACAAGTAAAGGGAAAGCAAGTTTCCATCTTCCTGTCAGACTCAATTTTCAGCTTTTCTTTGCAGTTTACTTGTCAGCAAAGTGACTATCTGATAAACTCTTCTAGGTTCTGCTAATGGAGTTATTTTGGTTTCAATTACTTGCACTTGGTTTCATTTGCCTCTCCAGGCTCTTAGGGCTACAAAAGAGTGGGTGTCCCATAAGTAGGGGTGTGAAGTCTCAGAAGCATATCTGAACAACTAATGGTGAGAATGATTATTTGTCCAAACAGAACCATGAATGTACAAAGCCTTGGATATATCAGGAACAGCTTATGGCCTTGGGAGCAAAGTCCTCAGAGGAAGGAACGGCTAAAGAAAATATAAATGTGAATCCTAAGTAAGAGTCTACTTGGTTGCTATTGGCATTTAAAAAAATTATTTTACATAAAAGGCAGTTAGGAATCTTCACAGTGTGCTACAGATACTATATAATAAAGTGATTCACATCTTGATAAGTCTGAGATTATGGCTTCACATCCTCCAAGTACCTTGTTTTGTATGCAAGGTATAATGATGAACTGAGATTTTTTGGGTTTTTTTTTTGTAAATAAATTAGACAGTTAAAATATTTTTAGTATTACTGCTAAAATAGAATTCACAAAGATTGACTTGAGGATAAAAAGCTCTTCATAGCACTCTTAAATAATTTAAATGACCTCCAAGATAAAGCAAAGCAACCAAAAGAAGTTGCTCTGTTTTCAGTCACACCACTCCTCTCTGCACTGCTATAGCTTACAGAGTTAGGACAAGATTTTCCCATTTCCTTGTTGGGGAAAGGATCCTTTCAAGAAGCTTTCTATAAGGAATGACATTAATATTTATTGTGTCAGAAGTTTGTGTCAGTGGAATCACACAATGTTGTCCATTAAACAAAATATATTTTTTTGTGTATACATTTATCTATCTATCTTATTTAATACGATGAAAAGAATGCCACTAGAGTGGTGAAATCACCTCGTCGGGTATGTTTCTACTGCAGTGATTGAAGGCACAGTTTGTGCTAGGTACAGCACATTCTCTAATGTCCACATTATGCAGCAATCTCTCCTCTACATGGATGATCACCTTCAGCAGTCAGACAAATTAGCAGTGGAGCTATGGACCCAACTCTCTGTTGTTGCTTTCCAGCAATATACTTCTTTACCTACCATGTTTGGGCAAATGCTGCATAGTGATTTTATTTCATATGGTTTGTATTTGAGTTTTCTGTACTCTGCATAATATCTATATTACATCTCGGCAAGCACGAGCCAGAGATAGAGCTGTGAGAACTATGTCCAGAATATCTTCACAGAAAGTAAAAAATGGACTTTAAGCTTCTCCTTGCATTAAGCAGGTTCTGTTCTCTGAAATCCTTAAGCAGCACAACCTAAAAAACTCGGCATCAACTCTCAGATTCGAGCTTTTCCGTACACTCACATGATCAATTGTTCAATACTCCTGTTGTCTGCAGAAAAAAAACCCCACAGGAGCCTTCAACTAACATTGGTTTGCTTTCTTCTACAGATTTCAAACAAGCATTAACCAGTGCCTGTGCTGACTTGTTCCACCACAGGCTCAGTTAAGTCCAATTAGGGTTGCCAGGAATCTAAGCAAACTGAATCAAAGAGTAACTTCAGAAGAGACTAAGCAACAGTAATCGTCATGAGTCTCTAATGCTTATTCACATGCCTTACTCTGAACTGCCTCTCAGATTTTTAGCCCTAACACATAACGTGCAGCAGACAGCGAGGCTGTTAACTGGGAACACTGGCATTTGTATAAGGACATTGGAAACCCACCACTGTGCCTATGGAAAGGCTGCAGAGTGTTTTATCCAGTGAGTGCTGGTGGTGGTTGGCCTTCCACACACAGAAGAATACAAATATATCAAGGAATGATTTTCAGAAACTGTGAGTATCCCTGGGGAGCCCTGGCTGCTCAGCAACAATGAAAACCATTCCCATCAGTATTATTTATATTGTGTAATAATAGCATATTACTTATATATGGACTCAATATCTCTGTGATGGATAGGTTATTAAAATGCCAATGGATGGGTCAGAAATACATCAATATTTTAGCAGTACTGGTTATCAACCCAAGGCTATGCTGAGTCATATATTTTCTTGTGCTTGGAAAAGCTTGGAGAAAGCTACAATAACTGAAGTGACTGAAGGGATATTTGGAAGAGAATTCGAAGCTTATAGCAAATAGTATTTTCCTTGAAAACAAACAGTCAAGATTGATTCATGAACGAAAAAAGAACATGATGAAAAGAGATCCAGGCAAATTTAAGAGAGATCCATTTCAAAGAAATTAATGAGAGTGACAGGCTGCAACTTCCAGCTCAAGACAAAGACCTGCGTGTGCAGCAGCAATATAAGTGGATGTGGGATTAGCAGGTGAAGGGCAGGGGGACCCTGGGAGGTGGTCCCTTGGCCGCAGCAGTGTGTTTGGCCTCCTCGGCCCAGCTTCAACAGAGCTCAGTAGAGCTCTCCAGCCATCTCCTGGAGCTACTGAAGCTTTCAAATGAGTTTGAAGCAATGGAAGGACGAGAGAAAATGACCTGCTTTGATGAGCTGAACGGTCATCTTATAAACTGAAAATGAAATCATGTCAGTCATGACAATGAAAGAGAGAGAATAAGAAATGGGGAATAATGTGATGCTGAGGGGAGCCACGGCGAGGGAAAGGCTCCACTGCAAAGGACATCTGCTTGACTTCTTGGCATTATTTAATGGACATCACAGTGCTAACAGACTGCAGATGCACTCCACAAGAGCAAGTGCAAACCATGCTGTCGTGCGTCTGTTATAATGCTAAGACCTTTTCAATGATATTTGTAGTGGTATTTGAGCAGGTAAACATGCCCTTAAGTCTGCTAGTAGGAAAAAGCTAACGAAGAGTTATGAGATGAAATAGGAAAGGCAGTTATGGTACAGTAAGGGTACAAGTACAGCAGATACTCACGGGGATCTCAAAGAAACAGTACCCTCCCTGTTGGGAAAACATTTCTGCACATTTAACCTACCACCATGGGAAGTGCACTGATGGGGAACTTGGTGCTTGAGCATCTGCAGAACTGGGGTGCCTGTGAATATGCTTCTGGCTTACCCTTCTACTAATATACCAGTCCTTGAAGAAATGTATTAAAGACTTACTCCCTCCCAAAGCTTTTGTGCTGTTACTACAGACCTAACAATAACACTAACACTTCCTAATGTCAAATAAATGACATTATTCAATCTCTGCAGTTGGAACTAAGAAAATACTTCATTTTCTAACACATTTTCCCCTACCAAGTATTTCAATGTATTTTTATATAGTAAAAATCTCTTTTTCCAGTCTCTGAAAGTATTGCATAATAAATCAACTGGAAACAACATAAAATTATCACTCTTCTAACTCCTGAATTTAGAGTTTGTTTGAAATAATAATTGCTCAACTTCACTACAGCTTTGTTCTTTGGTTGTGACTTCCTCCTAATGAACCTGAAGCACAAAACATGTCCTAACAACTGAGATACCAATGTTTGATTTAAACACAACTTGAATGAATAAGACTTTTGGTAGGTGAGAATACCATGATTTGGAATATATAATGGAACTAAATTAGGTCCAGAGCATGATCTCATGGGCAATGTGGCACAGCCTGAATGCAATTACATCCTAATGGCTTAGGAAGTTTCTGTAACTCACCTGAGCACATGCTCTTAACTCACTACAACTGCAGGAGGAAACATGAGCAGCTTCCATCTTTATGAACCTAATCCAGTTATGTAGCTTGATGGATGTAAGTCATTATGCCACTGTAATATTCTCATAGTCTACAGCACAACCTCCCAGCAAACAGGACTTCATGTAACATTAGATTTCCTTCTGAATTTCTGGTTTTACTGCTGTGAACATATACAAACCCCAAAAGAGTAGGAATCAGCTTCTGATTTTGTATTAATATAAAACTGATATAACTCCAATGACTTTAGGGGAATTTTTCTAATTTATGCTTATGCCAAATCAGGTCCTATGAACTTCACATATAAAAAGAAGTAGTTTTAATATGTAGATATAATTTTCTTATATAGAATTGATTGTGAAGGAAACTTAATTACATTTAGCCCATCTGTAGTAGTCATATTAATTAAATATTTCTCTCTGCACTTATCTCTAATTGTAATGTCAACAGAGCTGTCCTAGTCCATGTTATGTTGCCATTAAAAAGGAAAAGGAAAATTACTTTTAAAACCTGCACTGAAATGATGTTAAGAGTCTGCCTTAAACTGACAAATTCAAGCTGATTTAGAGTTAAAACTGCCAGCTCTTTCAATAACTCACTGTTATTGCGGAATATAAAGCACCCAAAATCACAATACAGGGCAGTTTCTACAGAGCCAGTTCATGGAGTATATCAGAAAATGCTTTACATACATTACAGGCTAAACAGGGCTTTTTTGGAGAGATTTCCGAGTGCAGGCGAGTGAGTCAGTGGCTCGGGCAGCAGGGGAGAAGACTGGACAGATGGGAGAGCATGCGGGGGGCAGCGATGCCAGCTGTGGGACCTTGTGTGAAGGGAGACACAGTGGTGAGGAAGAGCAGAGAGAGGGAGCAGAGATGGCTGGTAGACCTCTTGGAAATAGGGTGGAAAAGGAAGGACAAGAGAGGAATAAGGCGGTTTTGAATGGGGTTCAGAAATGAGGAAGGTTTGCCAAAGGACAGCACGGTTTTAGAGCTCACAGGATACAAAATCAGAAGGTCTCAAAATATATTTGCAAATGAGGAAACATCACTGAGTCAGAATGTTTCTATTGAGGTCCCATAGTGACCTCAGTTCTTGGCCCTAAATCAAGTTTAATTTATCAATGACCTAGAAGAAAACAATCACTATTCCTAAGGTTTAACACTAGAGTGGCATATGAGATCTCACCCAAGACACTGAGAAGGTCTGTAAGTGTGACACAGTAAGATAATATGAATTTCAACACATCTCAGTGTATAATCTAAGGAAGAAACTGTAAGTGTTCTTGGGATAGAGGTATTCACAGTCTGAATGAGAAAGGCACTCAGTAAAGGATGATAGCAAGAAAAGGAGAGGAAAGCCATAGTCCTTCTTGACAGCCCAGTAAATGAATATTCACAAAATAGATAGGAAAAATAATTAACTCTGAGAATGATCAGTAAGGAATGTTGTGGCTCTTCTCCCACTAAATTTGAAATAGAGCCTGAGTATTTTTCCTGAAAAAAACAACCCAAACATACCTGCTTGTGTGTTTGAATGAACCACTGGAAAGGAGGCAGAGAATAACTTATGAAAGAACTCTGGTTTTCCCAGTAAACCTAAAACACAGCCTTAAAATGAATCCAGACTACAGAGGTCTGAGGTAGGGAGCACCTAGTGCCAAATGCCCTGGATCAACTGGTGATAAAGAGCATTTGCTCTTGATTTTAGTACAGGGCTCTCTTTATGGTGCTTTCAAACATTACTTCTGAATACTTTCTGCACTAGCTTACTCAACAGTCATTCAAATGTGGGTCCAGATGCTGGGTCTCAGTGGAAATGTTAGGAAAGAGATTAATGTTAAAAAAAAATTAATCTCTAAATGTACACTCTATGCTTGCAGATGTATTCATTCAATATTAACTTTAAACTCTGGATGCATTTTGACAGGCACAGACGTTTTTCCATTTGAGTATTTATTGGCTGTCTTTGCTGAAATAGATGCCAGAGTTATGAGGTACAGTGGAAAGGAAATTGAAGAAATTGTGGGTTTTCTTGCTGTTGTTGTTTTTAAGAAAAAGATCAAGTACTGGGATGGTAGGTACAGCACATAGATAATTTCTGCTTTGAATAACACCTAGCACAAGTTTCTGTTCCCTCACTGCACTGCTTCAGATGAAGTTAGAGGAACAAGTGCCTTGAGCAAACAAACACTGACATTCTGTGATAAAAAGGAAAACATACACCATAAGTATAGATTCAAATGACAATCAAGGATGTGACAAACAAACAAAGAGATATGAATTATGTATCATACCTCCATCATTGTCGAGGTTATCTCCACACACCATTTCCATGACAACATTACATCCTGAGCCACTCCAGCCCACTTGACAAACACAGTGCCATCCGTTCTGATCCAGAGTGCACCTCCCATTTCCGTAACAGAGGCCTGGGCAGCCATCTAGAAAAGAAAATGCAAAAAAAGAAACCTTCATGAAGGAGTTTTCTTCTGTTCTTTTACAGTTGCAATTCTTTAACATTCTTTCATATATTCTTTCATAACTGCTGTGTTTAAATGGTGACAGCTCCCTTGCAAGCCATTTAGATTTGTGGCCAAGTATGGAAAAATTCTCAGTGAGGAATGAGAACTTTTTGGTGTTTGATATTTTGTATGCAAGAAAAAAGTGAGTAAGCTTACAAGAAGATATTTTACAGTCTGCCATGTCTATTTCATTCTCTACTTATTGAAAAATAAATTGTAGATTCCACAGGAATCAATGTTTATATTGAAAATATACATGGAAAATATTGTTTACATGACAAAGTGGCATTTGTGGACGTAATCCTATAACACATGGCAGGGAGTGGAGGTGACCTTTTTGTTCCGTTCATAAATACTCAGCTCACTGAGAAAAAGCCAATTTGATTTATGCTACAATACAACTCTTTCCACAGAAGGCAAATGAGGGAGCATTTCCTTCCAATGCCCTTTAGTGGCTCTGATTCTAGATCAAAACTGAAACAATGACTGTAACATCCTCTGGATTATATACTTGTAAGCTCTGAATCAATAGTCATTTGGACATTCTCAGCTAGATCTCTTGCCTATAAGAGTGAGAGGAATAGTCTCTTGGATGTGTACACTCATGTCCATCTGCTTGCATAGTTTAGTGCCAGCTCAGACATTTGTCAAATCCTCACCATGTCACACATGGAGCCAAAGGACAATGGATAAAGCTCCACAACAAGCTTAACAGCACAAGTGGCATCCCTTCTAAGAGGGCTCCTTTCTTTTGCCAGCATGGGCAGAGGAGCTGAAAGCTCTTCTTGACTTGATAGTGAATATCAACACTTAACATGTTATCAGAGAGTATTTTTCTTTGAGGAAGAAAGAAGAGGCCTCAGTCTGCAAATGTATTTGGCAGCCCCAAGATATTCCAAGCGAGCTTTGGAGGAGCTGACTGGCGAGTCAGAGAATCTGTACAACTGGTCTGCCAGGTTGTGACTTACAGCCCAGCTCGTGGCACATTCCACTTACCAACTTTACATTAGACACATTTCTCTCTCCTTTTCAACCTCAGCACAGTTTATCAATCACATTTGCAAACAGGGAGATGGGAGAGCCTAACCCTTCTGCTAGAAAAGCTGGAGATTAGTGGCACTGTTGTCTTACACTGGAATTCTGGAAGCTGCTGCTCTCAAATAGCATGAGGGTCTGCAACCACCAGATACGCTATAAAAGCCAATTATTAGCCTCTTTTGGACACCTGGGGAAAAGGACAGGATACGAGAGCTCTTCTGGGTAACGGGGATGGTTTTCCACTTCAGTTGGCTGTCGTGATGAGTGAATTCATTTCTTGTATATGATTATATTCTGCTGCTCTGTGTGGTTATCCTCTAAGACTATAAAGGGAATCAAATGAATGTCTACATGATTTTATTATTATCTAATTCTGAAGAAATAAAATAATAAGTAGAAAATAACCACCCAGGTCTTTCTGGAATATTGGTTAGTTTTGTATTTCAGGTAGCAGCATTTCTGAAAGGAGCAATGTGTATCACTGCACTGCAGAGCATGGCTAGGGCTGAGGGACTGCTCTCAGACCTGGGGAAGGTACTCACACTGACATGAGTAGGCAGGACCCAAGGCACGGCATGGATATCAAATGAACAGCACCAGACAGCAACCACATAGAATTTAACTCTTGCATCAAATGATTTGAAGAGAGCTATATCAATCTAGCATAGACAGCTTTTAAAAAGTGCACTTCTCTATCAAAAGAAACATATTTCAAGCACAAATGACCAAAAAGAAAAAAGAAAATTGTTGTTCTCATGGAAGACAGCAAGTTCTCAGCTCTGTTACTACTTTGGAATGGTAAGAGCAAAAAAACCTGCTTTGTCTACCATAGCACATCAAATACCCACATAAAACATGCTTACATTGCTACAAACTTCCAAATGAGTTGAGCACGTTAGTTATTAAAAACTGCATTTTCTTCTGTAGATCTGTCTTTGTATGTGTGTGTATATATATACATATATCAATATATCTATAGAAACACATATTTTTATCTATTCTGGCAACTTAGCAGTACAGAAACTCAGGCAAAACAGGTAACACAAAACACCCAATACTTTTGTGCCTTTTTGTTACTCTTTCGCAACGCTGCTATGAAAAACTTACCTCGAACAGCATCTAAGTAGTGAGCTTAAAAAAGAAGAGAACAAAACTGAGATGGATTGAACTTCTGTACCCAAATGAAAACACAGACACCGTTTGCTTAACTTGCCACCTCTTGGTTACATATAGAGTGTCTCCCTCTGACTGCAGTGAGATCTATTCCTGCCACTGTGATCACAACACATTGGGGATGTGATTGTTCCCCATCTGATGACAAGCATGCAGATGACACCTCTGGACATGCCTGGCAGTACCTACAATGGGAACAGCAGCTCTATTTATCTTCATAATTCTTTTGGTCCCTTTCTGGATTTGCCTTACACAATATTTAGAAGATCAGGTCGTTCCTCCTTCATAAACCTAATTGATTTAGCAAATTGGAGTTAGTAAATTCTGTGGCCAGTGAATGAACTAAATGATCTTAATCGTTAAAATATCTTAAAGTGACCAAGATCAAGATAAAATAGTGTACTTTTTTTTTAAAAGAAGCAAGTATGAGAGCTTATGCTGCTTACCTCTGACAATTAGACACCTTGCTATTATAAACAATTAAAATGTTTATGAATAATTTTGCTTTGGAACACTATTAAGACTTTGCAAGAACATGTCGCATTTCATTAAAAATATAACTATTATATTTGTATAGTAAATACTTCTAGAAAGATCTGAAAGCTTTACCTTATTAGGCGTATTGTTAGATGCCAGTTTTATAGGAAAAAACACCTCTAGTAATAAACAAAACATGTAAATCCTCAGACATGAAGGCAAGAGATTTAATTCAAGCAAGAATTACTTAAACTGAATAACAGCTTCATTCCCTCACACTTCTATTTCTTAAATTTTTTTTTCCTTCTGGACTCAAAGTTCATATAAGAACACAATTCAAAGATGTTAGGGCCATGATATATTTCTTCTGTGTGTTTTTTAAAAAAATTAATTCGTCAATACCCTTCCCTCTAAACAGGAAGCTGCACTGAGTTGCTGTTCTGTGGGACATGCAGGATGCACCATCTGTGCAGAGGCACCTTTTTACAGCTGGCCTGGTTCTGGCTCTCTGAAATGACTTGAGTCAGATTGATGACTATGGCAGATCTTCGTATAACTGGTTAAGATTGTATGTATTTTATTTCTCGAGGTACAAAACCCCCTTACCAATTGTGCAGTGGTCTCCTTCCCATCCAGGGCTGCACTCACACTTCCCGTCCTTGCATTGGCCGTGTTCAGCACAGTGAGAGTGGCAGGTACGTTCTTCACAGGTTGGTCCCACCCAGCCCTCTTCACATTGGCATATTCCTCTTGAGCAGACACCATGGCTACCACAGTCTAGGGTACACAGCTCTGCACAGGGTTACAAACACACATACTGTGAAATAGCAATTTCCTACTGCAAACAGACTTTGCACCCATGCTAAATTTAGTCACTTCTATACCAATATCACTCATCAATGGGATCTAATATGGGATTACATCACCCAGTACAGACCTTACACAATCTGGCTGCCTCCTTCTGTAGCAGTTACTTGCAAGATCTTTTATTTGCTTGGGGTGGGGACTGCAAGAATGTTGCCTTTGCATATGGTAGGGCAATGGGTCTACAAGACAAATGAGATAAAGAAGTCCCCATATTTTGACTGATTTCAGCCGAGGCCTTTAATAATAGCATGTCATGTCTATTCCCACTGGCTCAGTTCTGAACTCCATTATAAACTCAAATATTGCAAGTGACCTGAATTAAAGGATAAAGTGGCACATTAAATACATACAAGAAAAAAATCTTTGAGATATTCAGACATTTGCAGTGATGGCAAAACGACCTTTACTGACAGTTTGAAGAGTCACCAGAAGGGAAACAGTGAGGAAGAAGAAGAGCAAGCACTCCACTCTGACAGCAGTACAACAGGCCACACAGATCTGTCTAGTTCTAAAATGGATTTCAAGGATTAAAACTTTTTTTTCCTTCTTGACTTTCATGAGTCAACTGCTAAGAAACCAGAAAAGCTGTTTTGGGAGAACAGGAGTACCTCCTTCATTGAACTCAGAACAATTTCTCTACCTGGGCATTGTAGAATACCACTTATTGTGAAATGGAATGAAAGTCCTGAATTGTTGCAATACATCACAATATGCCAATTGCAATTCTGCTTCCACTTAGCCTAAAGTTGTTCTGTGAAAAGAATGGCTTCATTATAAAAAGGTTCTATGTAGTTTGAATTTATTTAGAATAATTAGTGTCAAGAGACAGAATTTGCTTGTTATTCTGCAATTAACCTGCCACAGAAATGCTTCCTCCTTCTTCCTCTCGGAAAGCAGCTGATAGCACTACAAGTGTAAGCCAAATAATTGTGTCTGCTCTGATTTCAAATGTCAGGGTTACATATTTAGTTGTGGCAAGATTTTTCCCTTGACAGATTTTAAACAATGATCATTTATATCTTGGAACTATTGTATATAAACATTCTTAAAGGCATTTGTAGTGACAAATGCTGTCACTGTATATAACAAGCAAAGTTTTGAAAGTTTAAATTGAAATCTTAGCAATTCCACTCATTTTAACACAAAGAAAAAAGCAGCATAGAAACAGAACTGTACAGGGATATTGCAGATGTGCTGGGCTCTGACTGGAGTTGGAGTCTAGCCCTTGTTTTTGTTAATAGCCAGGGTGATGGCACAGAGTGCCACTGAGAGATTCAGTGAGTGACAAACTGGAAGAGCATGGTCAAACTCAAAATCACTTTCAGAAGCAGAAGGCATGGTAAAGAACCCAAGACAAAATTCAGTAAATGCAACTGTGAAATACTGTTCTGAGGAAGTCAAAACCATTAAAAATAATTTTACTGTTTCAGATAGGGACTTGTGTAATACTGGACTAAAGATAATTAGCTGATGATATTTCTGCCAAAAAAGGATGTCAGGCAAGGAAAGAGACTGCTCTACTAGAGTAAAACAAAAACCTGTGCTGAGCCTGGGGCATTAGTCCTTAGAAAGTCTTGATTGCTGCCTCCTGATCATGTGTTAATCTAGTGCTCCATGCCTTGGACTGCCTGCCTCTAGGTACTGGGAAAGAGTTCTTCCTCCTTGCTGCATAATTTGGCTTGACTTTTTTGTTTTGTTACTTCTTTGTTCCTTGGAAATCCAGCGGATGGCTCAGAGACCTACAGTGAGGGCTTGCTCTGTTATTTCATTGGCACTGAAGTCACCCAAATAGCTGCTCCTGTGATCAGGAAGTAAACTGATCTCTCCAGATCTGGGATCATGAAAGAATCAGCCCCAGGCCAGGCTGCCAGAAGACCACTGGTATTATTTTAACCTACCTTTATAGCTTGGGGCATGAGCTAGCTCCGGAGAATTAAATCCAACAAATTACCTGCTACTTCAAGGATTTAGGCTGCTCCAGGGATGCCTTTGATCTCTCCTGATCTCCCTCTAGTTCATGATAATTACTGCTTTTGGTATTTTACTGCAAATCACAAAACCTGTTAAGAGGATTTTAAGGAATATTCTGTAGTTTACACTATGCTGGAGTAGATATTATTTGATCCTTCTGGACTGAGTGTCTACTACATAGTTTTTTGCACTTGTGGGAATGGCTTAGCTCAACTGATAGCAAAACTTCAGGAAATATTGTAGGCATCAGCATACAGAAGTGGCAGTGTAGGCTGGAATGGCTGAAGTGGGGAAGCAAATTGATACATGAAGCTTCAGATTGTGTCAGCAGCATCCACCATTTCTCTGTAAATAAATCGAGGAACCAGCTATGGAAAACCTTGAACACCTTCCCAGCCATGGCACACACACTTGCCTCACCTCTGCCTGTCTACCCAACAGAGCTTGATCATGGCAAACTCATCTTCCAAATATAGCGAAAGAATAGCAGCATGGAGTTGAAGTCAACATAACATAGGGACAGAGATCTTGCACATATTCCTATTTTACAACTACCAAATTAAATGGCTCTTAAAATGTTTGAAAGTTTTCCAGTGCTTTTCCCATGTTTTGCACAAGAAATAAAATCTTTAAACAGTATTTAAGCTCCTTCATTCAGACTAATGAAGTGGGTATACAAGATTTCCTATTTCATTAAAAAAAAAATAAAATTCCAGATCAGTCAGTACATAGTCTTCACTCATAACATTCCTTTTTTAAAATCTATTTTCCCACATAAGGTCATACAAAGCCAAGCAAATTTTCCTTTATTTTTTTGCCTACTGGAATACAGTGGCTTCCTCTATCCCAACCACACTGTCTTGGAAACATAGCAAAGTGATACAAGTCCTGGACCCCAGAAATGTTAGGAAATGTTGAGTTAGTTGTCCTGTGCCCAGGACACCTCATTTCTGCCAGCAAGTCAGATCACAGTAACCAGATACCAGTAACTGAGTAGAAAGTGTGTGTCAACCCTGTTCTGGCAAAAGAATGCCAGAATGATCTTAGCTAACTCTTACCTTTCCTTCTAGCAATGCATTTTTTTCCCCCAAATATTTAAACTAAATCCTCTTTGATGCAAATGAAAAACAATTCTGTAAACATGAGATGTAATGAAACCTGGTTTCTTAGTTTGGACCAGACACTCTCCTCAGTTACCCTAGATGTCCTTCTCCTCAGTCCACTCATGCTGTATGGTCACTGAGGCCAATCCTGAGATTTAAATTTGTTTTGGTGATTTAATATGAGGCTTTGGAAATACTGTTTACTGTGATAATGGATTTTTCTGCCACGCAAATCCAAGATTCCCCCCAGACTTCTCATGCAAAGCAAGGGAAATCAAGCCTAACAACATCCTATTAATGCTGTGGTGGTACCTGCAGCTTTAATTCACAGTTAATTCAAACAACTAAGATTCAAAAAAGCATTATCAGTTCAGGTTGTCCTGTTTTTAAATGCAAAACAATTTCTTAGCTCCTCTTGTAGATAAACAGGTAGAGAAATATCAGTGTAGCAGGGAGCCAAATTAGCATTTGTGTTTCTATTGAGAAACTGGCTTTCCACAGCAGACTAGACAAAATGAGATACTCAAGTGAAGTTGAAGGCAACAGTGACTGAACGCAATGGGAACAATACAATAACTTGAAATAGGTAAATAGCTTCAAACAAAGCTCATGTACTAAAAATTCACATAGCATTGAAGTCAGACATCATGGACTATCTTCCTCCTTCCACAGCAGTTGGTCCTACAGGACTCAGCAGCACCCAAAAACACAGAGAGTGCTCCACACAGAGCCAACACAGCAGGTCAAGGGATTTGAGCTATGGGTAGGTGCAGCAGTAGATGTTGTCTCTGGCTGAAACAGCTATTCCACTCCCTCATCTCTCCATCCATCTCCTGGGTCCTGCTTGAAGCTTATCATCTGAAACTGTGGTGAGCTGATTCAGGTCATGTAACTGGCAGATAATTATTCACTTTATTTTCCTGGGATAATACCTGACAGCTTGCTGAGCTAAGTCAGCCCACTGAGGGATCAAAGAAGCAATGCAGGCAGGGCAAGGGAGGCGATGCAGATCACAAGCTTGGACAGGGCACTGTCCCACTGAGGAGCCACAAGCTGTGCCATCCTCTGACTGCAGAGGACAAGAGCAAGGGGAGGTGACTTACGTAAGGCAAGAAGGGAGGTAGCTGACAAGAGGTGCAGGTTGGATTAGTTGACTTGGGGATATTACACCACAAGTCTTTAGTCATGCTGTTACCTTAACTGTCAATCATCCTCATAATGTACAGTGCAACACACACAACTTGTTAGCTCCATCAACTGTGTTGGTGTTTAGGCTTGTAGGCTTACATAAAAGCCATCTCTTCTCCCCCACTGCTCTTTGTCACTGTTTAGTGACTGCCCAGCTTTGTCTGCCTGCGCTCAAGGTAGGTCTTGTGGAGTGTGGCGGGTTGAAGGCTGGTCTGTCACTAACAGACCATGTCCTTAGAAGGTGTGAATTCTCATGGCTTCCATGAAACCAAGTCATTCTAATTCGCAGTAATTCATGGCCTTGTTTTGGGTTTTGTACCTGTACACTTTGCAATTAAAACAAGGTTCTCTAAGTGTGGAGCTGGGAAGTTAATGTCCTTATTTAAAAACAAGCTCGGCTGTGCAGACTCACTGCAAGCAACGTGCTGGGAGCTCACCTCAACTGACCCTGGGAGGTTCTTTATAGGCTTCAACAAAACACAGTCTTTATCAAATCTAAAATTCAAAGTCCTTAGACTTAAACCAATTAATGAGTAAGAGACTTAAAAAATGTTCAACTCAGTCTAGAATTCTTACTGACAATGTCCTAAATTCTGAAGGCTCATTAATTTTCTTGGAAGAAGGCAAATGTGAGCTGTGAGGCATTATTTGTACATATTCTTGAGAAGGAGACAAGTACATTGATCATTCCTGGGCTAATCTAAAAAGCATTAAAAATTCACTCCACACTCTTCATTTTAATTATCTAAGTCAACAATGAGTTCTTTCAAATGTGCTTTATAATAAGTTTCTACTTATGTGATATGAAAACGGAAATTAAAGCTAAATATTTTATAATTTCTAATGATAAGAGAAGATTTTATGTTAATTTGACATGTTTCAGAAATAATTCTTAGAAAATCATGCTAAGAATGCAAAACTATATGTAAACAAAACTGGTCAAATACTATGAAAACATTTTCATTTTACTTTTCTTCACATTCAGTTGTTCTACAGACAGTCTAAACCTTAAGTATCATATTCATAATTTTGGTATCTATTTTTTAATAAATGGTTTTTCCATAAAGATTAGAAATTAATCTATCCTGACTTTCACCCAATAAGCTTAACTGCTTGAGGCAGCAAAAATCACCTATCTAGGCCTAATAAAGAAAGTTTTTTTCAATTTAAATATACATTGCATTTAATAAGCTTGCATGATCATTTCAACAATGTTCTTGAGCTTTTTAAATTACCTTCCCTCTGTGTCCTGGAGACAACTCTGTTTTAGCTTTCATTTTCAGCAACTGACTTTATTAATATAATTTTTTACACCACAAAAAAGTAAAAAAATTTGAAGTTCTAGGAAGTTGTCTTCCCCCCCAGAAAAACCTAATGGAAAGTTGTCCCCACTAGAGAAGGTGACCTCCTGAGAGAGTGAACTACAGAGGTTTAAAGCAGATACCATTTTACATACCTCCTCTAGAAGAGATGCTATATTGATGGTACAGCTTGTGTTGGTTTCCTTATTTAAATAAACTCCTTTGGCAATCTGGCTCTTATGTAGGTGCTTGTTAGATGCAATCTGCTTCTAATCTAAGCTTCTCCAGCAGTGTCACAGTATGTCAGTTTGGTGTGCAGTGTTCTACATTCTTAGCCCACCACAGTCACACCAATAAACTGTCAAGGTAGGGACAGTTTTTCTGCAGAGGCAACACAGATGTATCATGTTCGCTATGCCAGTATTCAGTAGCACCTGCTTTCCAAACCCAAGCTGGAAATCACAAGGACTTGGAATTGTCTGCAAAACACTGATTCTGAAATCTTTGGCTATCGGGTACCAAGTTTCATGAACATGTTTCTTCTGGCAAACAGAGATCAGGTTCCTGTGTCAAAGAGGCAGCAAAGGTGCATTCCTCAACAATTACTGCCACACCTTCTCCCTGTCCTTTGCATCATCAAGCAACACTTGATTGGAAAATAAGACAGAAGTTTATGTCAAATTTGGTACAATCACAAATAAACCACTATGATAGATCATCACTGAATGAATAACAACTGTTTGGCAAAAAACCTCCCAAACCAAAACATACCCACAAACAAAAATAAAACCCCAAACCACAACAAAACAAAACACCAAAAATAAAAAGACAAAAGCCTCTACTGTCAGAATGCTAAAATAACACTCAGTTCTGACATGTATCTATGTACAAAGCCCAGTTTAATGTAACTCTATTTTAATGCAGATTTATAGAAAACAGAAGTGCAAAGGACTTCACATAATCATCTACTCTGCTATGTTCCACATGAAATCATATCTGGCATCCCTTAAAAGCTGCCAGCAGCAGAGCACCTACAACAGCACTAGGTAATCTGTACCACCACCAAACTATTTTCAAAACCAAATATTATCTCAGTCTAAATTTCTCCTGCTGCAATACTTCTTGTCCTTCTCTCAATGTATAGTATGCTTACATCTGACAGTGAAATATATTAGTCATCTCACAACACCACAATTTATGAGTTTGAGCAGTTTGTCGTATTTGTGTGAATAAATCCAAAGAAACACTTCAATGTTGATTGCACGAACACTGCAAAACTATTGCATTGAATTTGTTCTCAAATACACCTCCACAATAATTTCCACAGTCATTTCCAAAGATTCTGCTCTTGAACAAAGTGGAACTTGGAGGTATATCCCAACAAAATGCACAAAGAGTGAGGTTCATCTCACCCGACCAGAGACATTGTGTCTGAAAGAGTTTTCTAGTACAGTCTGTTACCAGACTAGAATGTTTTTATCCTTTCTGGCACTGTCACGAAGCAAGTGACTGTAGCAAGCATATAAAGCTACATTAAGTAGAAGAGGAATGATTTTGGAAAAAAATCTTAAGGACAAAATAAGTTCTACTCCAAATTCTTTTTGCCCTCGTTTTGGTCTCTGAATGATGCTAGAGAGGCTTATAAGATATTACAACTATTTACATTTTCTGTGTGCTACAGAAATATGGACATTCCTTAAACTCATTAAATATAATTCTTGTGTCTTGTTGATGTCTTCTATTACTTGGACTCATATTAATTACCCCCTTTCCCACATGATTACATGACAGATACCCTGTTTCCCATTTTCTCTTCAGTAGATCTGCTGGTTTTGCTATGAAATAAATCAGTCATTCCAGTAAATAAGCTTTTCAGAGGTCTCACTGGCAAAACAGCACAGCTGAAATCCCAGGTTCAATCGTGGTGCTCTTCGTGTTATGGACTGCATTATCCCAGGATGTGTTCTACTGGCTGGCAATGAGATACTTCAGGAGATTAGGTCTTTGTCAGAGACAAGAGAAGTACGACTGAATAGTCAGAGTCTTCAGAAAAAAGTGAGCCATCCTGAACTTCACATAGCCCTGATTATTATTTGGGATAATTCACACAATTACTGCACAATGATCAACTATTTCTACCAAAGGCAAAAAGTTCTCCAAAACGTCTTCATTCTCCAAAAACTGTTTCATTTTAAACCTTTCCAACTGCAAGTATTATGCAGAAAACCTTTCTGACACGTTGACTCACAGATACCTACCTACCTTTCTTATCTACTTACCACAGGCCACAACACATAAAAGAAAGCCACTGGAGCTAAAATGCCATATCTTCACTGTTTGTTACTCAGAATGTTTCATCATCAATCTAGTGACAGTTTTAATTGCTTTCTGGAAATAACCCTACCATCATCTCATTGAACTTATTTCTGATGCATTAAGTACTCTATAAATAGCTCTTCTGACTTCTAGTAGGAAGGCTGCTATTAACACTATTGTGTATCTCAAAATATTTGAATGTAGTTGCATTTTTTAAAAAAACTGTATCATAGCTTCTGATGATGCTACACACAGTTGAAAGTATCTTTTCCAAACTGGGAGCCTCAATCTGCTTGAGAATTTATTTGTGTAGAAAAACAATCAGTGGACAGAAAGAAAGGTCCAAAGGGCAAATACAGCAAAGACAGAGGAAATGACAAAGAAACTTTTCCCCTTCTTAGAACTTTTATTACCTTTTTTTTCTTCCCAGCTTTACTTTTCATCTGATGAAGAGTATTTTCTTCCTGATCCAAATCCAATTTGTATATATAAAAAACCCTTACCCTTTATCGATTTCGCTGTGGTTCAAAATGGTATTTTTACAGTGCAAAAAGTTAATCAATACAGCCTGATGAATCTGGACTGGTAATGGTAAACATCTTAACAGATATTTCATTTCAGGAAACCAAAGCTCTGAAAATTGATACCCCTGAAAAGGATTACTCATTTGCCACTGGGTATATCTCTGTTTACCCAGCCATAGCACTGGTGTAAAGCAGAATACAATTGTGGTGTTCTTGCCACACAAGGGACTTCAGCTGCAGAACCTGTCTCTTTCCTAGAGACGATACAGGTTGGCAGGTCAGATAAGGCCTTTGTGGGGAATGTTTACAATAAAATGAGCAGAAGTGCAACCTAATAGCAAGGAAGATTAGAGTGACACAAGGGTGAAGAGAACCACAGTGTTCTGACCAGGACATTTTTTAAATACCACGTTTCCCAAGTACATATGGAGTTCCATGTCAAATTTGGTCCTGTTTTATAATTTGTTTCCACTGTTTGATTTCAAATTGTAAAGCAGGGAGGTTATACTTGCCACTGGAGAATCATGCTCTGCATCTAACAAGCTCTGAAATCCTTCACAATACACTGCGAACCACAAAAGGAAACGCCGAGCAGCATCTACCTTGTTCGATATTTTATTTGATCAGGAGACTAGTAAGAAAGCAGTCCAGAACAATCTACTGTGAGCAGTAATGAGTGAGATGAAAGCTGTGAAAGCTATGCCTTTGTGTTCACTCGCAGAGGGGAAAATGCAATCCACAGATCCTCAGGCTGAAAAGCCAGGTGTGTAGGAAAAAATGGGAAACCTGTTGAGTAAGTGACAGACCATGAGAATTAGGAAAGGTATGAGGCCTATGATAACGATGAGAAACATGGAGAGCAACCAAATGGCTTTGTAAGGGAAAAGGAAACAGGCAAAGAGATGGCTCAGTAGGTATATTTAATAAAGCTATCTCACAGGTACAGCCTGAACTAACACAGCATCAAAAGAAAATACACCTATTTTCAGCACAGGTTCACCAGATGGTCTGAATGCTTCAGGATACTGATTCCTCTGTGATACACAGAAGTACTACTATTAATACTGACTAGGGCTGCGTTCAGAACAGATGTTTTCTACAATGAATCAGGAGATTCAATTAGTAATACTCAGTAAGGAAATAACGGTTTTCTCAAAGCTCTCTTTGCAAAGAGTAGGCACTATCTTTAATTTACTGGCTTGCAGGACGATCTTGGAACATGGGTCCACTCCAGTAAGTGCCTACCTCACCCAGGTCATGCACTCTGTAGTGAGAGATATGTGCTGACTTGAGTAATGAAGATGTATTTTACTCACCATATCTCCAAAGGGCTCAAAACATGGAAAAGGTGGGCACCGGTACTACTCCTCTACACATCACAGCAACACCTGTTCAGATTCATCTGTGTAAAAGCCCTGGCAGCCCCAAAATGACCACAATTGCCATTTCTGGCCAAATCAGACAAAGAATTGGCATGTTATCCAGAGATAATGGAGTCATGGAGTCAGTCCTTTGTTGTGTAAAGTGGCTATGTAGCTTAAGAGAGCTGATCGTTTGCATGAATTAAAGAAACTAAACATATATATTTAATCTTAGGCCAGCATAAGCATCCTTGAAGTTGTCAAGAATGATTAGCTGAGGAAGGTCTAATCAGAAGTTAGCTGTCCTTGAAGGAAGAACATCCTTGAGAATATGTAAACCACATGTAAAAGAAGCAATAAACAGAATCCTTAAGTGAACTACCCTCATTATAATACTAAAAATCAAACCTACTAGTTGGAAGAACCAAGCCTGACCTAAGACCCTTCCCCACTGAACACATGTAGAAGGAATAAGTGTTATGAAGCTATATGTAAAATGACTAACCAATCAATATTAAGGGCTGGATTTGTGGAACTTACTCCCTGATAAACTCATGCATAAATACAGTTGTAGAAAACACCTGGGTGTGCTAGCCTAGTAGAAAACCACCTAACAACCAAATTTGCACAACTCTGTAATAAAACAATATCTCATGTCTGTGTGAAACTGGCTTATTGCACACTAGGAATGATCCCACCTTTGGGACAACAGGCACTCAGAAGGAAAGGGGATAGTGACTTACAGAATCTACACCAACACACAAGGACTGGATGCTTTTAAATGGACATACTTCTATTTCTACAATTTTTATTTTTTTTTTCCAGGGAAGAGCCAGACTATATGGACAGACAAAACAGTAGATCAACCAAAACAAGCCTTAGGAACTTTGTGTTCCCAACAAACAATTTTTATCACAGTAACAACTAATATGAGAAATTAAAGGTCATTACCAGCTTCTAAAGCAACATCACAATTTCAGAATAAAGACCAAAATCAGCTGAAGAGGCTGGCCTTGTTTCCTCTCTTTTTAGCACAAATAAGTGGTTCCTGGGACAAACTGAGCAGCCAGGCATAACAAGCTTGCACACAAAGACAAGGAGTGCAGCTTCCATTAGCAAAAGTCACAGAGTGCTCTGTGACGGACCATGAACATGGACAAAGAGTAAATATTTCCATGTTCACTGCTGCCTTTGTGAAGATGAGTACAGCAAGAGATGAAGCAGCTCCCAGTAAATAAACCATAACTTCCTCTGTGTCAGCAGCACAAGCAGAAATAGCAACACGCATCTGGCAGCTGCTGTTCTGTCTTACTGCTGCTGAAGCAAAGCTGCAGCTCATGACTTGCATTTTTTCCTGCACCAGGGTGAAACAGCACCTTGGGCACACAACCCTTAAGCAAGCCCTGCTGCCACACTGCTCAGTGTCCCTGGTACAACTGCAACTCTGCTTTGTAGATTTTAAGAAGAGGGCGAATGCCCTTTGTTAATTCGCTCTCTCCCTTCTGTGCTGCCTATGTTTTTCCATGAACTCATCACTTCTCCCTGCTCTCCTGGCCCATGCAAATGCTGCTTTGCTGAGACAGTTCTGCTGTCCCCAGGACACACTGCCCAGTCACATACTGCTCAAAGCCACCCTGCTGCTTCTTGCTTCACAGAGCTGACAAGAGGCACGGCTGGGCTGGTCACCCTTCTGCAGGGCATCTTTGTCATGAGTGCATGGGTGACCAGAGTGGGAGCTGAAAATACAAATGTGCCATGGAACAATCAGCTTTCTGCAGTCCAGCAGAAAATGATTTTGGATCACAAGGTGATAGATACTATTTTTTAAATTTGTTTATAAAATAGCCAAGGCTTCCTAAACTGAAGAACGACATGGCCAAATGTACACTGCAGCTCCAATACACAGGGAGATTTTGCTCTATCACTACTGAATTGTTCTTGGATAATTACTAAAAACCTAGTTTTATTTAAAAAGTACTACTTGAGCCTAAATATTTAAGCAAAAGTCCTTAAAGAAGGCAGAGACCAGGAGTTCCTTAGATGTCTACATATATCACCCTTGCAATGATCTACACAATCAAAAGGCTTAAAAATGCAACACACAGTAGAAAAGAAAGTTCCCATGATTTTGACTTTTATCAATAGCAATTTCACGTTTTCAGAGATAAGTTAAACTTCATACTCTACTGCATAAGCATATTGAAATGATAGCTAACGTAGAACTCATACCATGACAATAATAATAATGAAATATAAATATCTGCTTTTCAGGGGCTGATGCAATAAAACCTGCACAATAGATGTTCTGAAGTTCACTGAAGGACAAGCCCTCTAACTGTTCTAGTGCTTTTTTGTACTCTTCTAGCAAGTCCCTTGTGCTGTTCCAGCTGTGAGGAAGGGAAGCTCCCTCCTAACATAAGAACNGGCACTCAGCCCAGGTCAACCCCCCACAATAACTTGTCAGACTTTCATCACTGGACTTGGCTTTGCAAATTAATAGTTGAAGATTTTCTATATTGCTACTGTTTGGTTGTCTAGATAATCACCCAACTGAGGTCATAACAGCTTTATGTTAAGCTCTCTAGTTTCACAGCCTGCACGAGGTGGACACGTCCTGGGCCGAATGGACTCCCCACTGAGATGCAATGCCATGCATATGGAGAGGAATGTCTCTGTTAGCTGCTCGGAAGGTAGGAGAGACAGGACCATATTGCTGTCACTAGAGCAGTTTTGAGTATCTTGTCCCTGGACAAGAGAAATGCTGCTGGGATAGAAATATCTGACACTGGGTCTGTGGATATCATCCAGTGGAGTAAGTAATACCTTTCTGTGGCTTAGACCAGGATTTACAAAAGTTGACTTAAGTAACTTACGTTTACTTTTCCAATAATTGCTGAATGAGGTGCAGACAGCAATAGATTAATAATCTTAATTCTCAGGAATGAAAAGGGAAAGAAAGGGCCATTATTTTTGGCATATCTGCAAAATAAGCAGTAATCAGTTGAAAAACATCCCAAATTTGCTCACTGTGTATCTCATACCCTTGACTTACCCTATTTCTTAAATCAATACATGACTACATCAGGTATTTCTGGTTCCCTCTGGACTGATTTCAACATGCAGGAGAATTAATTTTTATTGGAGTGCTTCTTCACTGCCTTAAATTTCTCATGTTTTAAATTCTCCAGCAACACATATTAAGTGTTCCAATCTTTAACTACTAAGTTTTTAATAGAAATCTTGCTCACCGGGTATCTTTTTGCAAACTCTTGCAACTCTACAGGAGATACAAATCAAACTAGTCACACAATGGTTTTTTTTTCTTCTCAATGAAATATACAGTAGTAAGAAGAGTCTTTCTCCAATGTCAGACAATGTACAGCAGGGGAAACTTCAATCATCCTTTTAATTAGCAAAGCAGTAATAGTCAAAGCTCCTCACAAATTAAAGAAAGCAGACAGTTAGATGAAATTAAGAAAGTCCATCATTTCCTCAGAACAAAACAATGAAGAATGGTTTGAGTGTAATTAAAAAGTTCTTGAGATTTGTCTAATATAGGGAGCAGGGTAGAAGTAAGAACACAGAACTGAGCAGTCTGTAGAAAATGCACCACATTACATCATGTTTTGAGGAAATTTCAAGGCTCTTTTCACTACTGCGAGCTTTTGTAGCGAATATCCTTGTCCTTGGCAAATGCGAATGACTGACACCCATAATTTGCCCTTTCCTAAAACTGAAGAGTTTTCTGATTGCAATGAAATGGTTTTACCTAATTATTTTTTCAAGTTGCAGTTTTTGATGTTTAATTTTGAAACCAATTTGAGATATCTTGAACTACATTAATACACTATATTATGCCTTCATCTCTTTTTGAAGCACTTTGCTTTAAAAAATGCACACTTTAATGATTTTTAAATTACTCTGCTCGGCACATATCAATTTACAACAATTACAACATTTTGCATTTTTCAAAGCACTTCAGTTTTAAAAAGGTTTTATGTTTTGCAAGGTACTGAAGGAAGAGGGTGCTGATCCATTTTTACCCTTTGTAAAATTACCACCAATCTTGCTAGAGAGAGCTTAACCAAAAATAGAAATGCTAAATATATACCATCTCCATATAATCATTTTAGGATGAATGTTTTTGTGACTAAGAACTGCCAGTATTCTTCTCCCAATCATAATTAGGTTGCTTCAGTGGTATAAATGGATTCAGTGGAATTATGACAAATGTCCTGGAGTAAGGAGGACAGAAACTGGCCTACTTTGGCTGAATAGAGTCTAGAGAAATGAATACAGGACAGGATGTCAGAGGCATCAGCTCTGTCACAGACTTCACTACTGTTTGGTCTGTAATATTTTAGGCATAGTGCTGCAATTAATTAGTGACTCGGGGCTGGATTCTCACCTGAAACACACTGGGATTGCACTGCTGGCATCACTGCAGTTATGCTAATTTATGCTAGCAAAGGCTCTGCCCCACTGAACAACTCTGTCATCCATTTTCTCTGGATATTTCACTCCCTTAATCTCAAGGCTCCACATTAATGGTGTCAATCTGAGAGCAGCAGACAGGTTTTTTATTCAGTTTGTTGTTGCTGCACCTTTAATTAGCCAGAGCTTCCCTTCTACCTGACACGAGTAGTCAGTACTCACAAATTTGATTTTGTCTTTCTGAAAAGCACACCCTATATTCCTCAAAGGGAGATGACTCATTAACATCAAGGGATTTTGGATGACAGCCTATAAATAAAGCAACAAAGATCCAAAGATAGAAAGTAGAAAGTTGACGATGCTGAAGTCCTGGTGACATTAAAATAGTTTATTATCAGCATTCCATCCTACTGCATTATATTGACATGTATGCAGTAAATCACCTCCACACTGCACAGGTCAACTAAGCCATATGTTGAAGGTCTGAATAATAACGGATGCATGCACTCCTAACTGGATTCAGTATGGTGTAAAGATGCTGAGACTCTGAAATATTCTAAGGATGACCTTTTCCAGCACAGGTACCTTTCAAAAAAAACTTTATAATCAGTCTCACTCGAAGTAAAGTATGAAACTCCTATTCTCTATTCACATCTTTTAGAGAAGAGGGGGAGACTACAGGAGCAACAGGACCTAATCTCTTGTGCATGTCTCTTGGGCATGTCCACTGATGGCTAAATTTGCAACAGCCAAATGCCTCTGGGCATTTTTGTGTGATTTGCTGAAGGATGGCCAAACTAGGAGAAAAACCCAAAACTAAATGAGTAAACTGATAAAAAAGATAGTAAGGAAGTAACTAAAACACAGTAGACTCATATTTGTATTGTAAGCATTATCATAGGGTTTTAATTTTCAGTGCTTTAGATCAGAGAAGCATTTGTTTTTCCACAAACTAATTATTAGAGATAAAATCACACAGTTGTTTTTGACATTACAATGTTCGAAGATAATCTATTTGCCTTATGGTAGGTGTTACTGTTGGGGTCAACATCTTGGACAATGTGGAACTGTAACACTACTGTTGCTGTTTCTTTTTGTTTTGGAAGCACCTCAGGAATCAAAATGGTGGTAAGAGAGGTCTCTTTGGCGATGCCTGAGGACCACTGCTCGAGCTCAACTTAGCTTGGCCTTAACATCTGTAACCCCCTTACTTTCAGGCAAAGGTGGACACAACTGGCTTCATTCCTTGTATAGTCCATAGTGAAATTCTTCACTATGAGGGTAACGAGACATTGGAACAGGTTGCCCAGAGTTGTGGATACTCCATCCCTGGAAGTGTTCAAGGCCAGGTTGGACAGAGTTTTGAGCAACCTGGTCTCATGGTCTCCCTGCCCACGGCAGTGGGTCTGGAACTAGATGATCTTTAAGTTCCCTTCCAACTCAAATCATGCTATGGTTCTACAAAGACTGCAGATAGTGGGATAGATGACTGTTCAAGGGACAGCTCACTAAAAAAAACTTAAAGAAATGCAGTTACTGTAAAGATGACACTGGATCTCTATGTGTATTTCAACATAGATTACAGCACAGGAAAAGGCACCAATATCTGCTCAGGTCAGCAGGAATGGAAGATTTGATTACTAGAGTAATGACTACAGCACTCATCCTTGCAACTGGAATTACAACAGCTATGCCCAAGGTACAGCATCTGCAAGAACTCAGCTGAAATAAGTATGCTGCTTCTCTACAAATTTCTGACATTGGTATATAATTTTGAAGCAGTAAAAGGCATAGCTTGTTTTTGACCTTCAGTGTCCAAGCCAGTTGGCAAACTGGCAAAACAGGCTAATCCATCTCCCTGATGGTAACTACACGTCAGTGAATAATTATATGGAACAATTAAAGCACTTTGATCTTGTCCATATAATAAGCCAAATCTTAGGTACAGATAGAAGGTGATTTTTTTTTTCTCCTGATGTCACATATGGCTGTAGAAAGGATAGCTATCAAGGAGGTTTTGATGGGTGTAGCTAAAGATCTATCAATATTTTCAGAGTGAAATTCAGCTGATGCTGCCTAAAGACAGCAAAAGAATCAGAAGCATGTTATCTTTCTGTTTGAACGCCAGCTGATAGCAAAAGCCTTTAACAAATAGGCTCCTAAGCAGCAAGGCAAAGCCTGAATGAAAACCATGTCATCTTTGGGATAGGCAAATTGAAATCTGAGCTAACAAAGGAAAATGGCTTTTCCTGGAAGTTCAACATTGTAGGGCAGAAAGAGGCCAAATATGTCTGCAACAGATATCCAGCTAATAATATTGAAAGCATAGATCTTAACAGAGCTGAATAAAAAGCCAACATAGGTTGTGTCCTACAAGTAGTGTAGGATTAACAATACTAAATGTCTGAACAACTTTCAAGCCTTACAGAGCTGCTCTTACTGAGAGCCAATTCAAACCCGATGAAAGCATACCCTGAGAGCTGTTTTGGAGTTCTGTAAGAGGATTTTCTGGATCTCAAGGCAACTGTCCATAGTGTAACAAACGTTTCCAACACTGGAGTTATTTTTGGATAGAAGAGTAATCTCAACTCTGAACACAATCTAGGGCTGCCTAGTTATACCAGCCTTTGTAATACAGATGTTATCTGTACAATTATTCTATTCATAAATTGATTCATGAAGAACACACATTGAATAAAATCTAAACAAATTCTAATTGTCAGGCAGAAATTGTAGGATTTTTTTTTTTTGGTACATGTCCTACAGAAAACCAAACAGCATGAACATCATGGTCTTTATCAACCTCAAAAATCCATAAATTATTCCAGATCTCAGGCTGGGGCTACAAATAATGGCAGTCTAGCATATGCAGGGGTCCCACAGTCATCCTTCATCTCTGTTCCTCCATATCCACACTGATTTCTGTCTTTACCCAGTCTTATGCTTGTAAAATGGAATTTCTTACTGTTTGAAGAGCAAGAGATGGGCATGGAGCTGAAGGTATCATAGACATGGCTCATCTCTCTTCAAGTGGGCCACAGTGTATCTGGGATAATGTACTTGAAAGCATTCTGGCACCTTTGCTATTTCTCCTTTTTAAAGCACAGCAAGATATATTAATTTCTATTTAGGAAAGCCATAAAACTTAAAATAATTTATCCTGTTATTTTGAAAGTATTTGGAAGTTGCTGGGTAATGCAGAAATCATCAGGACAGGAGCCTATATTCTTCAAGGTGATACAGAAAGGCAATTTTTCACAGTACCGACAATGATGTGGTACAGCGACAGCTGGGAAGTGCAAGGGTTTGAGGCAGGCTGAGAGACTGCTTGTCTATCAGCTGCAAAGCTTTCCTTCTTGTCTGATTCCAGATGAGCAGTCTCTGGTTTACCCTTTTCATCCTCTTCATTGTACAGAACCTCATGATTATTTCTGCTTATATATGACAGCTCATTTATTCTGACCTTGTTGACTTGCTCATCTGATGTTTTCCTTCCTCACTAAAAATCAAGCTTTACTTCCAGCATGCACAGCAATCACTGATCCTAGGAAGAATGTCTCAAGCACAAATGAACATCTATACTTTTGTCTAACACTCGTTGTATCGCCACAACAATCCTGAATCTAGTTTAACACCTATGAAGAAAGATATATTTGAAAGGAGAACTTTGGAGTATCTAGCTATAAAGAGAGATGCCTGCTGGTGGTTGTAAAAGCATCCTTTGATAACTCAGAAGACAGTAGGAATGAAGAGAATTATTTTCCTTGCTGGTTGATGGAGGTAAGGAAAAAAGTTACCATTCTTCTAAAAACTAATCAAACTAGGTTTGGAGGTGAGACAAACAGGAAAACTACAATCCTAGCACACAAGATAAAAGCCTCTTCACTGTAGATGTTTATTAGCTTTTTGTTCCTTTACTTAATATCTAATTGCCCCATGCAGCTGACACCACAGACCTACTGGGGATTAACATCTATTTTTGAGCTACAACAACATTGTATTAGAATAGAATTAGTTTGCATATTTTGCGAGTAAAAAACTAGTACGTTGCTAGTACCTTTCCTAATTTATTTGCTTCATTAATAGAAGTACTGCTATATTACTAACCTTGGGGGAATATTTTAAACTCATAATAAAAATACAAGATAAAAATGCAAGCAACCAGGATTTTGCTGAAAGCCAATCAAAAGTCAGTCTTTATCAAAGCAAGTACCATATCTGACCGTGTCAGACTGAAACTACATGCATTAATTTTGGAGTGTAGAATGAATGCAAGATCTTTGCAACAAACATTGAAAATCATTAGCAGGTCATTATTCTGTTGCTGAAAAAGTTATCATGGAGGAGGACATTTCCTAAACCCCAACTTAAAGATCATAACCATACACTTTAGAGATCTGAATAGAAATTTATGCTGTTCTGAGTGTCCTTTTGAATGATGATTTCTAAGAAAAAACTGGTGACTTGGACCACTGGTTCTATTCCACAGTATTCAGCAGATCTGTCACTTGCATCTATTCTGTACTGGGATGTTCTAGTTATCATGTGAGATTCTGATTTTGTGAGCTTTATAGGGAAAAAAATAGTAGTAGGCACATCAGTAATAACATGCTCCATTACAGAGTAAAATGACCAGAGTGCATTCATTTCAAGAAAACGAAACGTAACTGTACAAAGCACATAGGAAATCCATTTCAACCCTTAATCAAATTCAGTGGAATCAAACCTTGATGGTCCTCTAAGAAAGAAAAGAGTTTTTATCCCAGCATGGGAGAAAGGATGGTCATTTTTATTTAAAGATTTTTTGACAGAGCCTTCTTACTCATCAGTCACTGCATTTAGACTATTATCACAGTATCACAAGTTGAGGATTCCCTCATTGAATGAGCCTGGTAAGCACTCATCATCTCAGCTAAGAGTCAGGCTTAACTCCAATCCATACCAGGAGGCACCTGCACTCTTGCAGGACTACAGTTTTTGCTGTCATACCATCAGACAGTCAGCACTCTCGTCACAGAGAAAAAGCCTTTCTATCCTTGTCAAGAGAAAGCCAATTGCTGACAAGCCCATGAAGTACAGCAGCCCTGGTTCATCCCTATCTCGTTCTTGAAATTCACACTAGCACAGCAACAGTAAGAACTTTCTTCCACAACTCAGACAGAAAGCATAGACATTACTGACAAAATAACACCTCCAGCATACCTGTGGAACAGTCTGCACCCGTCCACTGTGGTTCACAGCTGCAGAGTCCTGTGTCCAGGAGGAATGTTCCGTGACCTGAGCACTGCTCCTGGCACACAGGAAGCGATGTCTCACAGTTCACCCCACCCCAGCCCGTGGAGCAGTGACATTCCCCTTGAACGCACACACCATGGCCAGAGCACATCGGATCCAAGCAGTCCTCTGGAAAGCAAGGAATATACATCTTAGAGCATAAAACTTGCACCTTTACAGTGGTTTCCTAGTGAAATACAACATCAGGGATTCAGACCAATTTAGTGATTTTTAAACTGAAATGATGTTTTGATAGGACAAGAGTAAACAGCCTCAAGTTGAGCCAGGAGTGGTTTAGATGGGACCTCAGGAAAAATGTCTTCCTTGACAGGGTTGTAAAGCCCTGGCACAGTCTCCCCAGGGAAGCAGTGGAGTCACCATCCCTGGAGGGATTTAGAAGACACGTAGATATGGTGCTTAGGGACATGTGATGACCTGGCAGTGCTGGGTTAATGGATGGACTTGATGATCTTAAAGCTCTCTTCCAACCAAAATGATTCTATGATTCTTATGATGCTAACAATCACAAGGAAAAACTAGCCCATGATAACATCTGTACAAAAGTGTAAGCCAAAAGCAAGGGAAAAAAAGCAAGTACATACTGTTAGAGATCATGATTCTGCTTGTCAAGGATACTGTCTTATTTTTAAAACACAGATTCTTGAGATAGACCTATTGGTTCAAGTCAGTGAAGTTTGCACTTCAGTAGCAGGGCTGGGAAAGGACTGGAGCAACTAATAATTACTTTTACAGTTGTGCAGTGTGTTTCCATTTGGGTGTTTGTGCTCTGTGTTTTATTTACATCTGGGAAAAGAAAGATTTATTCTTTCATCTTTCTGTGGAAAGCTATCTCTACAGCTGAAAATTTGATAAAAAAAAAAAAATGGCCTCCCACTAACCCAGAGCAGTGATTCTCTGACTGAATGCTTGCTGCAAAAAAAAAATCTCCTACACTCATAAAAAGTATGTGCTGGGCAATTACAGATAATGAACAGATTCATAAAAGTCATAATGTACTGATGAACAATTTGCAAACAGACAAAGAGCTAAATTTGTTCTCAATTTGGATTAAACTATTCCTAGTGAAAAATTCAGGAGCTCTGTAGAAGAATTTAAATCAGCTGGTTAGTCCTGTATAATCAACATAGTCTTTCCTAAAGCCCCAGCATTTCTTTAACAAGCCAGATTTGAAGCAGAACACAGCCTCCCTTCTCTGGAGACTGCAGGATGTCTGCAGAACTGAAGTGGATTTGTGGGGTCCAAGAATGGGAAACAATTAGTGAAAAGTCTATTCATGTTAGATCATGCTTCAGACTAATGTTAAAGAGGCATTTGGGAAGTTCTTGTATGTATTTTTTTCAAGTATCAGCACAAGTACTGTTTTAATAATTAAACTGTAAACTTAACAAACAATATTCTGTGCTACAGGAGTGAAGAGATGCTCTCTGCTTCACTAAGGAAAGACTAAATACCTCAGATGTAGAGATTAATGGCCTCCAGTTTATAGGACCTTTTGACCTAAGAATAAAGCAGTGATGCTTTATCTGTTGAGCTGCTACACTACCAATTCAAGGCCTTATTTCAAGATTTATGTTGTATCTTTCTCAGCCTTCCAGGTTTGTGCACAACTCAATGTAATTCTAAAAGAGGGGACTAAGTGTTTCTGGACAATACATATCTTGCTAAGCACAGGACCAAAATAACCTGCAATTTTCTCTGATACTGAGATGGCTCTTTATTGTACTGATCTTTTTAAATTAACTGAGTGACTCCAGAAACATTTTAGTAATGATAATCTGACAGGACAGATTCAAAGGACTCCCATAGCAGTGAATACATGTAGCTACTGGTGTTCCCTGGATAGTACTATGTCTGTTACGTTAACAACACTGCCATAAAACTAAACTCATATTTACATGTAATAACATAATCTGAATTCCTGACAAAACTATTTCCACTACTGCACAAGTCATGTTGAACAATACAGTGAACTGAACAGTCTTGTCATGCTCATATTGGTATAATAAAAAACGACTGTACTTGGTTGTACAAGTTTGTTTAATCCACCCTATTTCTACAAAACTCCACATTTAAAAAAAATATCTAAATATGTCTCTTATTTTAAAAATCCAAAGTTTTCACACTTAGTTTCAACTGCTAGCTGAGTACATTTATCTCAGTTATTTTTTCAACCATTTTGCAGGATTATGTTAAGTCGAGAAACAAAGTAACTGAAAGCAGCAGTGAGCCTCTTGCCAGCTCCAGGCCTCTTGGGCATCATGGCCTCAGTGAGAAAACCTGGGCATTGCTTGCTTTTTTCCATTTGGGTCTTCTTAGTTTTGTCCATTTTCGAAACTACCAACAACTGACTCTGTCAGGAGCATTCTCTTGATCCTCCCTTTCAAAACTCTATCAGGTATGTCAAATCCATCAAATCCATCCTGGACATTTTTCTGACTAGGGAATTCATGCCACATAAAGAGCTTCCGCTGTGTGCTACTGAAAAGAATTCCCTGCAATCTATAGAGCAGGAAGCACGAGGTATGCTGTCACTAGCTTCAGGCTAAAGGGACTGGCGGAAAAATCATCAAATCAGGAGAAATATGAAGAGTTCTGCTTTCCACAGTTATGCACAGGGGAAGAAAGTCAAAGCTGATGAGCTACTACTAGACCAAAAAGGAAACTGAATGTTTCAGGGGACTGTCCTTGCTACAATTATTAGATAATCTTACTAGACAATGTTAAATAATTTTCATCTTTTAGAATGAACATGTGAACCTTGGAAATTATGTGATCAGCTTCCACTGACTGTCACTGAGACCTGAATGCCTTTACCTTTGATAATTTTTTATCTTAACATTACTAAGAGACAGTAAAGGTGCTTTTGATCAAAATAGTACTGCTTCACAGTAAGCTTCTCACATCTACATGAGTTCTTAACTACCTTGAAACAGGTTTGGAGATTAAAGACAAAAATCAAACTCCTTAACTATAGAGAGGGAAATTTCACCAACCTTCCTCACATATCTCTCCTTTGTATCCAGGGACACAGATACAGACACCCATGATACAAGTGCCATGGCCAAAGCAGGTTGGATCAATACACTGTTCTTCTGGAACATCACACTCTGGTCCTTTCCACCCATTTCGACACACACAGTGACCTTTCTCATATTCTCCATTTCCGCTGCACAGCACTGGACAGGAATCTAAAGAAAGCAGATTGACCTTTTTAATGTATTTACATACTAACAGAGATTAACATTAATTGCCTTTATTGTTCTGTAAAACTGCTTTTCCACTCCAGCTCCCCAATCCTCCAGCTGATCTGAGGGTTGTGACAGGTTGAAATCTTTTAACAGGTAGTGCTGCAGTAACAAAATGTCCTCATCTCCTCAGTCTGCTTCACTAGCATGCCTTAATTTTGACTTGCAATGGGAAGACTATGAGGAAATCTATTGGGGAGAGAGAAATGGTTGATCCATCTTAGCTCAAGTACAGCATAAAGAAACTTTCTACATGTGTGCTTGTACTGCATCTGCCACCTGGCTGGAAAAAGGAATTTAATCTCCTTTAATCACTCTGAATCTTTGCAAGCCCAGCAGTCACACACCATCATGGAGATCCCTGGCATGCTCTGAAGGTCTGTTAATATGAGATTACCTTTGGCACAATCAGGACCAAGGAATCCAGGGAAACAGTGGCAGTGTCCCGAGATACATTCTCCATTCCCATTGCAATTAGTAGAGCAGTCATCCAGGATTTCTGTTTATTCAGAGAGTTGTGCACAAAGAGAAACACAAATTGGTTGAATTTGAAACAAATGGCATTTGCACCTCACTCTGCAGGACACATCTCAACATATAAATAGGTGCAGAAGCAGTAAAAGGCCCATTTTCATTCATAGGGAGCATAAAACAAAATTCCTGTTCAAGCAGCTTACAAATATTAGATTTTGTCTTGACAGCTTTGAGATAACAAGTGCATCATTTATATTACACCAAAAAAGCTTTTAAAGTAAGTGTTCATGTAAAATTTACTACCATTAAAAGCACTGCAAGAAGCAGAGTATTTGCTGAAAAATGTCCACCTTAAACACTTCCTTTTATTGCTGGGGTAATTTGTTTGAAACCTGTTTATAGAGTAAATTGCCTTCTATGGTGTTTGTTTAAACCATGTGAATTGAATTCCTTGGAGGAAGGGTAGGATTTCCACTTCTATACAATCAGATGAAAAGATGAAAAAAAAGTCTTTTGTACAGTGATGAAACTCAGTGCAATACAGGACTAAGAATGAGAGCTGAAGGAAAAAAACCACCACCTACCTTCAATTCTGATCTTAGACTTGCCCACGCTTTATCACAGAGCTTTGGATAGCAAACCACTTAACCTCACACATCTGGGGACAGATGTGGACTAGCTGTTTTTAAATTACACATGTATTTCCTACAGGAATCCAACAGATTCACTGATTTAGATGAGGGCTATGTAAAGAATATGAAGTAAAGCCAAGGCTAAGATGCTCCCATAAGGTGTAGGTCACTGTCAGGCCAGCACTAGCACTGAGGGTCTCTGCAGCTCATCCAGGTACTGTGCTGGAGAAGTGAGGGGCTGCAGACCACTGGGAACTGAGACTATTTGATGGGCACCTGCACTAACAGATGTGGAGAAGTACCTCTGGCTGTAGGAAGATGGGAAACATGACTCCTTTCCCACTCAAAGATGACTGTTAGGGAAAAAGAAGAAAATGCAGATCCTTTCAAGAAGTATGTCTTCATGGCAAGGGACTTGGGAGGAAAAACTTTTCACCAGAAAGGGCATATTTAATCTAATAAAATCGGACATACTTTTAAAGTCAAACATAACTGGCCAAAAGATGCATTATAAGCACATCCTACACTTAATATGAATAACTGAGGTAAGTTTATTTTGATCTTATTTATGGGCACTTGAACAGATACGGATTGGTTCCCCCTGAGAGCTCCCACTCAGATATCCACAGCCTGTACACCCATGTTTGTTTCAAGGTCACAAGCCAGCTCACTTTCAGAAGGAAGTTTTTTCACACATATTCTGCTCATTACTTTTACATATTACTGTTCATTATCAACTCTTCCCTTGCTCTATGTGTACATTTTGCCTGTCCTCTCAGTTTTCTAGTATCACATGGTAAATGATCCCTACATTGATCTGAAATGAAGAATTAATGCTTTGAAAAGTTACTTCCCCTCAATGCAATGTCCAGTTTGAGCTGGCCATTATTCTATGAAAGTACTTGAGGCATGCCAGATTTTGCATGCAAATTACTTTTCTGAACAGAGCAAATATGAACTAGTAAACCAAACCCAGTCATTACAATTCTCTCTCAATCTCTAAATTATTTTCCTGCAAGTCCTTCAAAATCTTGGTATTTGAATCTTACTGTCCTGCTCTGCAAGGTATTTACCATCAAGTAAAAATAGCATCCAATTGTTCTAAAGAGCAGATGGCATGTCCATTACTAGTAAAGACATCTTGCTAAACATATGGTAGAACAGGTTAACTAAAGGGCATAGTGGTTAAAGTCTTGTAGCAAACCAGTAACACTTTACCTAAATTTAAATTCCAAAGAAATCCTACATGTGAGCACTGCTCACTAACAACACCTAGAGTTGCAAACATTTGTCCATCTATATGCATTAAAAACACAGTAGGGATCTGATATGCTACCAGGACACTGTCTCCTGTATTTGCCTTATGTGTTCCAAACCAAATGGTGCATTTGAATAACTGTATAAAACAGCAGCACCCATCCATCAAACAACAATCACAACCAACTACACAAAAGCTGCCTTTTAAATTTTCTAACTGACTAAAATACTGGAAAGAAGGACTTAAAGCCTGGGTAACTTCTGTAGGACTTAGGATTCCCATCTAAACAGAGAGGGCAGACATAATCTTTTACTTTGAGCAATATAACACCAGAAATGACTCAAGCATTTAAGCTATCGTATAAAAATCTTAACACACATGAAAACTTAACAATTAATTTGATAACATCCATCTTTAATATACAAATGTTGCTATTTGTCTAGTATTGGCACAAACGTGATGTTGCTCCACTAAGGTTAATTAAACTAAGCTGAAATAAAACATATTTAAGAGAATACTTATGAGAAACTGGAATCAAGATCAATAAATTCTTTTCCCATATAGCTTTCAAAGGAATAATCAGAATAACAATTCTTTTGTAATTGTTCTTACCAATTGCTGTAGTTAGTACAAACACCTGCTCCACTTTCTTCCCATCATTGTAGAATGCCATATGCCAAGCTCCTTGATCCATATACTCGATGAAACCTGTCTCTTGCAGTGAAGTTAAGATCAGATTCCTGGGAGCTTGCTGAAGCTCCTCTGAGTTTTTTGGTTCCTGCTTAATTAACTGTTTTCCATCCATCAGTTTTACAAAATCAAACTGAAATAATAATGAGCAAAAATTAATCACCTAACAAATTGTTATGAATGTAATCTGCTTCTCATTAAAACAGGAATCAGGAAGTAACAGCTGAAATCTTAAGAGGAATTGCCTAAGTATTCACCAATGTGGACAGCAGTTGCATAACCTAGTCGGTTTAGCTTTGGTTTCCATATAAAAAGTGTTATGATAGATCAGAAATCTGGCATTAAAACTTGCTGTTTGCTATGGCAGGGTAAGTTCAGACTTGCTCCACTAAATACAGCAGATTTACTTCAAAAATTACATCTCTTTAATGAGATGTAATTCCTAAGCTGTAGTGTCCACATTGTGCCGTGATGCTTTGGAAATATCAAAACCACATTAAAACAACCTATTGCTCTATACCAGATTTTAAAGTCCCTTTTTGTCCCTTATTGTCAATATCATATACCAAAATCTAAATATACTTTACATTTATATTTAATTTTATCAATATAAAGCAGTATTTTTCACATGGAAGTTCTCAATACCTAACCTAGTTGATGCTGACAATTTTAAGACCAGTTAACCTCCAAGCATCAGGGATGTAAACTTTTATGTGAGTCCCTGTTTGAGAAATGCATACATTTCTCTAAGTTTTTCTATGGATTCTGATTTTCAGCAAAGTTTAATTTAAGCTCAACTGAAGACTCAGCTTCAATTAAAGTCAATGACAGCTGGAAGTGCTTATTTCTAAGATCAAAACTCTAGTAAACTATTTTTGAGGTTAGATTAGATGGTGTCCAGAAGACTCTTCTAATCAATCCTTCCATGATTTCATATATGAGTTTATCACACTCTAAGGAGTATGATCCTGCTGTAAGAGAGCGGAAAAACCTGTTATCCACAAAAATTAAAGCTTCATATGTCAAATACATTAAGCCTAAAAAACCCAAAAGAATTGAATGTGACCAGCAATATTGCATATTCTTACTGGTCAGCTAGGTTTTCTCCTGCAGGAATCCCTAGGAATAAACACTCAAAATATTCTTCATATTAGAAACCAGATTATTAGTAACTCTTTATATTGACTATATAGCCTCTTTGCTTTGATTCAAGTCATAAAGAGATCAAAGCATTTCCAACTGATCTGGTATTTCATCCCACAGCCCCCACAAAGAAGATGCTGGAGCTACACAGCAGCACAGTGTGTACATGGCCAGCCTCCTGGACAGTCACATCAGTGGCCACAACTGCTGCCCTTTCTGGTACAACACTGTCCCTTCCTCTGAGAGAGTATAGCTGGAGGGTATAGCTAACCCTCAGTAAAAGAAAGGTATGAACAGACTGCTTTTTGTGGTTACAGCAAGTCCCTTCCTCCCTCCCTGCTTTGAAAGCTCATTGTGAATGTTTGCATCCACTACTGGCTGAAAATATAAAGATGACAGAAATAGTATTATTGCTAATTACCTGAGTGTGAGTAGGTGGAATATTTCTTCTGCCATAAATTCCCAGCAGAGAATCTTTTGCCAGCGAAATGTTAAATTTCAGGTACATGGGGTGATGTATAGTAATCTGGAAGCGCCAGAATAAACCAGGGGGGATGGTTTGCATCACTTGGGCTCCAATCTCCACCTCTCCTGTGTCTATGGCTCTTCCCTTCTGAAACACTGATTTCCCAGAAACAAAGAAAACAATCAGTTGTGCATTCATGGCTGGTGAATGTAACAAGTCAGGAGGTATAAATATGCCTTAGATATATCAGAATATATTGAAACCAACCTCTAAACAGAGGGTGTTTTCCTGATACCACTGCATTTTTGTATTCAACAAGTTGTAAAATACAAATTAAACGTGCAGGCAACAGGTGCCACAGAGCATTTTTGCCCTGGAAATTTTGGAATGCTTTCCTGAATATAAAAAGGTAGAAGTGCTGCTATGTAAACCATGGTCCTTACCTATTAGCTGTGCAAACAAAACCCATTCAACTGAGAATGCAGAGAGAGAAGGCAGTGGGAGATCTTCCCCTGGCATGTATTTCAGACTAGTGCCAAACAGGCATTGCATAAGCTCCACAAATGACAGCAATGAGGACAGAAAATCCATCCAACCTGGTAGGTCAGAGCCTGTGGCCAAAGCCTAGATTTCTATTAATCACCATTCCTAATGATTTTATTATGGCAGTAATAATCTAGTCCTAGAGAAATAAAGGACATCTGTTTTGGCTTGGTCTTTCTGCATGAAAGCATAACAGGGGCATGAGGACAGGCACAGGCAATCTAAAGAGAAAACTGGCATGACTTCATAATGCCTAACAATAAATCTGCAGACCTCTACAGTATGTAACTTCACACATGGGTATGAGAGAGCTGAAATAGAAAAGGAAATGGAATGCATAGGGAAGACACTGCCAAACTAAATTGGAGCTGGCTTGCTTCACTGGCTTATATCACCATCTTTGTGTATTTTAATGCCTGTCTGTGATCAGCATTGTGACATGCTGCAAATCACAGACCCAATCCTGCTAACATCTGAGCTAATTCCATTGTAAGTTTTGCAGAACTCTCACTCACATTTCCATACCATTTCTCAACTAGTGAAAAAGCAGGATAGTGTGCTGCATCGGAGGAAGAGCCAAGAGAATATTGAATTCAGCAGCTATATCCTTTTATTTCATTCCAGTATCACAGTGAAGGATGAAAAGAAGCAATCAAGGTGACTGGAGCCTCACCTTTCACAATAATGCATATAAATACCTGATGTAACATAATGTACATGAAATTTTATAAATTGCCATTGGAAATGAAAACAACAAAGCTTGGGCCAGCTTTTCCCTGAATATACTACCAACACAGATCCTCAGTGGGATCTTACATAGGCTTTAACTAGTGTAGGAAGTACTTAGCATTCTTAATGCATGGAGATTTAATTTCCAAGGAAGGAAAAATTCTCAGGGTACTGGATCTTCCAGCTTTATAGCTGCTTTGTGTCATCAAACCTATAGCAAGAACTAGGAGATGACTTTTAACACCTTAGCATCTATTTTTAGATGACCTTGCAACCTAATACTCTAAAAATACACCTGTTACTTAGTTTGTGAGGTAAAGTATTTCTAAACTGCTGTTTTAACAGTGTTAAAGTTGAGATCACGTCTGTCAAATTTGCTTCATGGAAAAAAAATCTTGATTGTTGAGTTTTGAAAAGAATTAAATTTACTATTTTGGGCAATGAAAGAGGATCCCTTCCCACCTCAAACCATACAAAATCCTACTTGGCTGATGCACATTTAAAATACTTTTCTCCTATTTCCATTACTCCAGAGATACTCAATTTTAATCACAGATTCATAGTTAAGCAAAACACTAAGGAACTGTTCGGTGACATTAACACATGGTAAATAATGTGATTCAATTACAAGATGGTAGAGCACTAAGTAAAAAGTCAGGGACAGAATCTAAGTTAATGGGGCTACTGGTCGGTCTTCAAGGTCCTTTAAAATACAGTAACTGCTTCTTAGCTGAAGTAAGAAGGCCTGTCTCTTGCTTGAAAATAAAAAGCATTTTGTTAGGGTATATCTTCACCAACTGATGTTATCAGATTATGCTGAATACCATGTTAGTGTTGCTAGGCTCAAAACAACATATCTCTAGAGTTTTTCCACATTTGGCTGCATATACCTTTGCTTTAGTAGTAATTTTATATCATTTTAAAAAAATGCAGATGCACTGAGATTTACTTTTCTCTCATTACACAGGAAAGAAATTCCTGCTGTTGTTCACAATGGTAACATGAAAATATATCTATTACCTACCACCTACAGAAATTCTGCAGTCATAGCATCTCTACCTTTCAAACACTATTTTTTCAGACAACCACATAGCACGAAAAGGCTACAGTAAGTTCCATGTCTGAAGTGCCTGTTTTTATACTCACTGAGCCACTGTCTCATCATTATAGAAAAAGAATTTAGCTCTGTGTCTATGCTTAATTGAACTAAACAGACATTTGGCTGAACAAAAAAAGGCATCTGAAGATACACTATTCACAGACTATACTCCTATACTTCCTTGCTCTGTCTTGAAAGTCCAAAATAAGCTTATAAAATTAGTGTTGCAATACAAGTTCTGCTCTTGTTCTAAAAACATCCTTCTCATGACATTTTTCTTATGATGAAGTATCATTTAATTATCTATACCCGATTTCTTGTACAGCTCCCAATCTTGCCAACTAGTATTAATTCTTCCCTGTTCTTTCTAATCACACTTTCCTTGCAAGTGTAAAGCAGAAGATAGATTCCTAATCACAGGTTTCTCCTGTCCTCAAGGAAGTAAAACTCTGAACAGCGTGGCGCCGATTATCTACACAAGGAAGTATCCATATGCTGATTATTACTGATCCCGAAACAATCAATCTCCTTGTACTCCCCTGGTAAATACCAGCATCAATAGGATGCCTGAGTTTTTAATCACATTACTACACATTGAAATGTTAACTCATAGCCGTAGGTCAGCATGTTATAAAGTGACTTCTTCAAGAAACCTGACTTGCTGGTTTGTAAACTTGGTTTTCATTAAAATATTAGTTAAAATATATGCTTTCAAAGTCTGGAAAAGCATTCTGTGCTGCTGCATTGAACTGGGAAAATGGGAGGTCACAACTTCTGAGAGTAGTTAGTTATCTCTCTGAAATCACACCAGAGGCACAGAGCAACTTTCTGTGCTATCCTGCTGTATGATCTGTATCCAGTTATGCCACACTGATGTGTAAGACTACTAATGTGAGGTGTAACCCTCCTTCTGGAGGGACTGGTGCAACGATGTCCCACATTGTTTCATATTTACAGTTACAGATCTTACCTGGTATACTCAAAATTGGACCACTGCTCTGCTCTAAAATGTGATAGCTCTGGAAATCTCCTATCATTGTAGACTTCTCAAAAAAATTGTACCTTCCTCCTAACAACTAGAAAGATTAGGGTTCATATTCTACTCCCATTCATTTTTTCCTGGTCTAACCTAATTTATTGACTTTTTCTGAGTATCACAGTCCACTCCTCTCCTGTGCCAGCTCTGGCACTTACTTCTCTGCCCCCTCTGAAAGAGCTGATTTAGCTACTTCCATTGCAGAAAAACTATTCCCATTTTGTAATGAAGCCATTTTCTGCTGCCACAGTAAACTGCCTTGTCTGGGTCTATCCCTGCAGTGGGGGCATTGGAACACAGAGAGCTGCAGAGGGATGAAGCAGGGGCAGAGCAGGATTGTGCCCCTAGCAGCAGGGAGCTGCCAGGCTGGCTCAGGCACTTTGTGAAACCTCAGGAGATTGCTGAGAGCTGATTCACTCTGACTGGTTAAGCCAGGATATGACAGGATGCTGTATTTTAGCTTACGCCTTCAAGAGCTGGATGTGCCTTTAAAAGCATTCTACCCTTCTGCATATTCTGACCTGTCACTACAAAGGGTGTCACTCTGCCCAGGATTGAATTTGGCCTGCAAGACAGGCACAGCATCAAGCAAAAATGGGAACAAGGCACACAGTTTCACCTCCCCTGTCTGAAGACAGAAGGCAAATGCTCTAATCTCTCTTCTCTCACAAAGGAAGGGAGGTTATTTGGCTATTGAACATTACCTTCCTAATGGCTTGGGTCAGTTGCTAATTTCAGTGAGAGTTCTGCTAAAGGAAACAATCTGGTTATGGGCTTTTCATCCCTGTTTTAAAATTACACTAGAGAAAATAGAACCTGAACTCAAAACACTGTCATACTGTAGCAAATCCAGAATTTTGTCATCTCTTTTCTCATTCACACATACCTTTTTTTTCTGTTTTATCGGAAACTTTTCCTCCAATTGGTGAGTAAGTAGTATCCATGGATTCTGTTCCTTTATTTCCTTTGCTAACTCCATTTTCATACAGCTGCCCCTCAACAGGCTGTAGTTGCCAGGTTAAACCAAACAAGTGTACTGCTGCAAAAAAATGAAGACCAATTAATTGATGTCTAAGCTACAGCACCTTCAGTCAGCCTAGGAAAGAATGCTATGACCCAGTTTCTGCAAAGTTAAGTATCGCTTCTTCAGTAATAACTCAGAATTTCAAGGGGTCTAATGAGCAATTTACTATTTTACCTTAAAACTCAATGCTTAATTAGTTTCCACACTCTCTGTTGGAGCTCAGCCAGGTCAGGGTGATGAATTTCTACAGCAATTAATGGAAATACTTACAATTAAAAGGATAACAGATGAATGCATTTAATACTGTGTGACAGAGTCTAATGCTACATTCAGTGTTGTCCCTCAGCTTTCAACTGCCAAAGGGCTCAGAGTTTGTTGATTAGAGCACTGACATCAAGTACAACTTCTCACCTTCCAACCCAGTTCTAGGTGAAACTGTGCCTGCTGCATTCCCAAACCTTTTTATTTAGGTTAAGTGTTAGTGAAAACACTGACTCCATAGCCTTATTCTGCAATTACACTGCCAATAAAAAGCTGGCTCTAGATCTAAAAATAAATGCAATTATTCTACAACACATACTAACAGAAATATAGTTATTTATGTATGCACTGGGAAATTACTGAATCTGCTTTGCCTGCACTGCCATTCACTTTTTCTGCTTTCCTTTCTGTTGTTTCTGATTTGAGGCACTGAAGGATGGTAGAAGGATAGCAATACAGGATCTTATTTTAAGCATAATGTGATAATGCTGCGGTCATTCTAGACAATTACCTAGGTCTTACTGAGGAGGGCAAATTTGTCCAAGGAAGAGGTTGCCTTAACATTGAAGTAACTCAGCAGGGAGGACTGATGATGATTCACTAAAATATGGATTCAGGATACCCCCCACAGAGGAGCCAAAATTGTCACATAAAGAGCAAAACCTGAGTGGCAGGCTTTTTAGTCACATGCAGCAGTTTGCTCTGAGTAGGATCTGCCTACAGTGGGAGCCTAAAAGGTAATATATTTCCTCTTCCAGAACCACAGAATCATAGAATGGTTTGGGTTGGAAGGGACCTTAAAGATCAACAGGTTCCAACCCCCCTGCTATAGGCAGGGACACCTTCCACTAAACCATGCTGCTCAAAGCCCCATCCAACCCAGCCTTGAACGATTCCAGGGATTAGGCATCCATAACCTCTCTGGGCAACATGCTCCAGTGTCTCATCACTCTCACAATGAAGAATTTCTTACCAGTATCTAACCTAAATCTAACCTCTTTCAGTTTGAAGCCCTTACCCCTTGCCCTACCACTACATCCCTCTCCTTTTTTCTTGTAGGCTTCCTTTAGGTACTGGAAGGAACCATGTAGGAACATTGCAGACTCTCAGAAGTAAGCATGATCTAGAATGGGTCTTGCATTCAGAAAGCACATTGTTTTCTTTTGCACTTGCACATACCTTAAAGAAAAAAAAAATCTCAATACAAACAGGAAAACTAGAGTCTATTATCCGTTTTCTATATGTTTGCTCACAAGCCTCCCTTGCATGCTGAAAATTTAAATTATAAAGCAAACTCCCATGCTTTGAATGGGTCCCTGGCAAGGGCTTGCCAAAACTACCATAGGAATGCAAAGTTGCCAATCCACAATCATTAATTCCAGATCTGTGCTCTGCTGGATCACCCAGCCACGGATACATGATCCAAATCAAGCAAATGAGAACATTTCTATCGAATTAGTGAGTGACAGCATTTGTGAGGCATTCATAATTTTTATATTTGCTTCAGGAGAAGAGAGCCAAATTTACTGAATTCTCAAACCACTGCTTCACCATCACATCTGGGCTCCAGAGACACACCACTGGACAGTAAATTCCCACTCCCCAGAAGACATATTAAAAGCTCACTCTGGTGTTAGTGTGAGATCAGAAGCCAGAGACTTGACTGGACTGCTTCATATTGTATGGAGCTGAAATCATCAAGGGACCATGCTAATACTTTGAAAAGGGTCTTGAGATCAGATGACACAGAACTAAGCTCTGAACTTTGAGCTTATTAATGCAAGACAGATTACTTCTATGTACAGAAGGTACAATAAAACTCAATATGCCTTGATATCTCTAGAGCAGGTAACTCTTGCTCCTGGCTTGAGCTTCTGGATATTATTATTATTTAAAGAGTTAATAACAACAAAAAGGAACAAAGTTCAATAAGACTGATAATTAATGAATGTACATATCATTTACATGAACACAAACAATTATATTAGCACTTGAAATAGATCAGCACTAGAAGGAAAACATAACTGCACACATCAATAAGCTTTTAGTGGTTACAGAGTCATGAATATAATCTAGTTGCTTTCTTACACTATTTCCATTGTTGCTAATATTAATTTCCTAAGACAGCATTTGTGTGTGCTGCAGAGGGTATGTCTCAAAGCATGGATTGAATAGGTAATTCACCTTTTTCCTTACTGAATGTCTTTTCCAGATTACACACACTATGCACTTTGTCATCTATTCACACCAGTTCAAATAGTTTGCTCACTTTGTCTTCCTCCAGGCTGGGAAAGAGCTGTTGTTTTTCTAGTTTGTGCCAAAGCTTGGCAAGCTAGCAAAACTATTTGTATGTATGTTTGACAGTTAGTTTCCTCCCTGAGAAACATCAGCTGCGTTGTAGGGATGACAGTCTCTGCCAGCCTTGGACTTCTAGTCTGGGGGAGATGAGATGGGATACAGGTAGACCAGCTTCATATCAAAGAATGTGCAATACTAGGTGTTTGAACAACAAAACAACATTGCTATGACAATAAAATCTGCTTGATTAAACTGAGTGACTTCTATCACTGCAGAAACCTGGTCATCTTGCAGCACACAGCTCTTGAGAAATTACCTGGAGATCCAGGCATCACTGTGGTAGTAACGAGACTACATACACCAGTAAAGCCATTAATTCTTAAAGATAGCTATTTCAGAAGTTAACTACAGGGAATAATAAATGTTTATTTAGCAGACACAGAGCCTTACCTTGCCTCTTCATTTTCTGTGATACCTTTCTTTTACCTAGGGTATACATAATTCCTACAAAGCTTGTGTTTCCTACAACATATGTACATCATGTTTTAAATATACAGGTATTTCACCAAATAAGATGAAATAGAACTTTCAAATTTCTCTCTCTCAAATCTCTTTAGAAATAAGTAGGCACGTACTGAATTTCATTAAGAACCTCAAAAGAACTTCTCTTTCGAGTTGTTCTCTCTGATTTTTCTAGTGGATTTCTGGATTTGCTTTTTCCCATTCACACAAAAAGGCACAGGAAGGGCACAGTGGGCTACAACATCAATTTGTGAGATTCTCAATTGCTTCACAAGTGCAAAATTCACACTTTAAGTTAGGAGAGGCTGTGTTGAGTCACCAGGAGCATGAACCCATAACATCCCCTCATCTGGGTCTAACTGAACCTCTCATCTGAAAACTGAGGACCAATACTCTTCCTGTTGTAGCAATAGCTCTTCTTCACTTGGCATTCTTGAACTTCCAACTGTAGCCAGCAGAGCTAAAGAGACTGGAAGATGACACAGGACTATGGTGAAACTAAGCTTCTCCTTCAGCCACCCTGCCCTGGCCAGGATGCACAGTGGAGCTGCTCAAGGTAACGTGAAATGACCTCTCTCAAATACAGAAGATTCTACTCATAGTACAGAGCTCTTCTTGGGTAATTTATTATGCTTCGTAGGTAAAAAATAATTATTAGGTATAAAACAGATCTCTCTCAGAAAAAAATATTTAAAGGCCTGTGTCTTCTACCCTTCCCATAAATTTCCTTTATGGAACAAAGAGATGAAAATCTAGTGTGACTTTATGCTGCCTAAGGGATTTTCTCTATCCAGAGGCAGGTTTTTGGTTGCCCCACATTACTGCTGTAGTGTGACACCAGTTGGGTCCTGTTTGGAACCAAAGCTTGGGTCTTTACCTCTCAACTGAATGGCCAGACTGGTTATTTTGTTCAACATTAAAATAAGCCAAACTGACACTTCCAGATAAACTAACTCAGGTCTTGCAATTCTGTGTCACACTCCAGTAAATAGTCACAAATATATAAGCATTTTTTTCAGAACTGGCTTTGTAAACTGGATTAACCTTCCATCTGCTACGAAGCCAATGATCTAATTTAATTTATTCTTATCTACCTTCTGTGTAAGCACAGCTTGTCAACTCCTGTGCTACATGTTTGGCAGAATATGAATAAAAGGCTTGGCTCTAGTGCAAGAGAGACTCTCAGTAGTGAGGAGATGTCAAGAAGTCCAGTGCAATAAGTATGTATCAACCTGCAAGATGAACTTCAGAGAACAAAAATGCTACAAACGTGAAGTCTCTCCAAATTGCTGACCTCCACTAAAGGCTTTTATTTAGCTTTCTCTGCTGTTTCCATTTATTTTACAAAACCTCAGTAGATCACCCCCCTGAAGCCTAGACTTTAGAAGAGCTGTAATAGAATGTATATCAGCAGCTGACTATTCTTCCTGCACCTGCTCCAACCAAGTGCCAGAAAATTATTTCTTTTCTATAACTGCTAGCAGGTTCTGCTTACAAGACTGGATTTCACTGTGGCATGAAGCCACAGGGCATTACTGCCTCAGTTCCCCAATAAAGGTGAAGCAACATGAAAATACCAAATCACAAATAAGGGTCAGAAATGAAGTTCTGATCCTGACCTGCAGAAGGGATGTTCTTCTTTTGTAAGCTCATTTTGTAAACAGAATTCTTTATCATTCTGCCCTAATCAAACTGAAAACTAGAGACTTTTAATATTTGTTTCAGTCTTAAGAATATATTTTTTTAAATGCGTATTGAATCGGTTAAGTTATTTTGGACCATACATCCTTTCATGAAATAAGGATTTTTCCATGTATTTGTTACAGCCACCTTTACTCTCAAGCATTCTGCTCTTTCTCAAGCAGTCTCCACTTTATACCTAAAATATTTTTACACCTGAGAACAGAAATATCTTCTCCTCTCCTGCAGTCCTCCTACTGGAATGTAAAATAACTAGCCTGGTTTCATTTTTCATTCCCAAGTCATGTGTTAGACTGAGGAACAAACAAAATCTAATCTCAGATGACAGTACCGTGTTGTCAGGCTTTCTCCTCAGTGTACTTAAAGATTTGTGACAACAATGTGCATATTCATCAGTGTGACCAGAGAGCAGACACCATGATTTCCAGCTGTGAACCCCTGAGGTACCTGCCTTACTGAGAGCTATCCCACTAAGGACTTCAACATTTCAGAGGTTGCAGATCTGCATCACAGCTTTTAAATCTGAAACATTTAGCAATGTTTACTATACCACAGTATTCTTCAGTGTAAAAACAGTGTATTTTTCTTCTCTCTGTACAGTTTCTAGTTCTCAGAGTTAAAGATTTCTATTTTTCCCCACTGCCTTATATTGTATAAAGCTAGGCAACTAATATTATAAATCTGAGACACACTGAGACACATAAGCCCTTAAAATTTGTCCTGGCCTTTCCCAATGTTGAAACGATCACTCCTCTACCTTGTACACTGTGAGAAATGACAGGTCACAATGGCAGAGAGGTATTCATTTCCTCACCCTCCATATGAATATAATTTAAGATCCAACACCTATCTCCAGTGCATACTCATAAATAGTGATAATATCACGAAGGATAGGGACAACTTCATATTCACATCTGAGAATTCATTTGTATATAAAATAGACATTTTGTAGTCAGGGATGGTTAAATCTGTGGGATGCAATTTTCAGAGGCACTGAACATTTGCATCTCCTGCTGAAATCAATAGGAACTGTAGGAGTTCAGCACCTTTGATCAATAGGACCAATGATTTGCAAGTCCAAATCAGCTCCTGATAAGAGAGTAAGGTATCATGGAAGAAAAATCCTACTTACTAATGGGCTAAAAATAACTGACTAGATGAGAACTCACATCACACACTGTATTGTACTTAAAGAAAATGGGCTGGTACTGAAAAACTACAGAAAAAATATATTTCTTATTCTATCTCTTGGATTTGCCTTGTTTACTCTTAAATTTTTGGTCAAATTTCTTCTTTAATTGCTGACGGCTTCAGTCTTCAGGCTTAATTGCTGATGTTTTCAGTCAATGAGATAAAAAAGAGAATATTTCCTATACCATTCCACAACGGTAGCCTATTTTATACTCTTTATAGCAACACAGACCAAGAGATGAACAGAGACAACTATTGACTGCACTGAAACAAACAGATATGTTTTTGTCTTTCATGTGATAATTTGGAATCTACACTGGCCTTTAGACATCATTAGGTACACAGTCTCTGCTACTCCTCATCTTACTATCCAGCTAAAATAAACTATTTAAAAGCATTACAGAAATGTCAGGTTTCTTTTCCATACTATCCTTTTGCAAGGTGCCATCTCTGTAAACATCTGAGCCTAGACTGGTGACACAGATCCAGGTCAGCCCTTTCAAACACCTCATTCCAGAGAAACATACATCAACCCACAGCCAGGGATTTATCTGTTTCTACCTTAGAATCAGAAAAAACTTCAAGGTAACTGGATTTTAGTAATTTTCCCTCAAGATTTTTTCTTTTAGAATTTGAGCATTCATTTGCATAAATCTTTAAAATACACAGGACTCGTATGCCCTCCAGACATAGTAAGTGCTGGCAGGCAGATTTTGCCCATTTCACATTGCTGTCTGAAGAGCAGATAATTTTTTTTCCCCTCTCATCAGCCTTTCACTCCACTGGCAATTTGTCTCTGGCCACTTCCCAGAGCCCTGGCCAGGCTCTCAGGAACTGCTGGAGAAGCTGCTGCAGCCCCTGCTGCACCCCTGAGACACACCAACATCACCTCCCTGGTGGCTGTCCCAACTGCTCCTCCTGCCTCACTGCCCTCTCTCTCTGTGGGCACACATGAACAACTGTGCCCCAGACTGCCACCAGTGCATTATAGTTCTCAACATGTATGAAAGTACTGAAGAAAAATAAAAGTACATGTGCCTTTATTAGATACAAAATAATTCTACACCTTTACAGTGTGGAGATCAAACATTTACTTTATGAAATGAGGTTTTTCTGGAGTAACTACTATGTCTTTAGAACCTATTCACAGAAATTACTCCTTTTGAAGTGAAAAGATGTGTTATACTTGATAAACTAAATATTATGACTAAAGATTTTCAATAGATCAGCTGTTACACAACCATTTACAGGGCTCTATTATTTCCTTACTGTCCACATAACAACAAAATTTATTTCAGAAAGGGCCAAATAATAATCATGGTGATTACAGGCCAAAAGTAGAAACCTGGAGAAAAAAATATAAAAATTTTACCTAACTAGTAGTTCAAAGGAATGAAAATACTGAAGTATGTGTTCTCAAGTAAAAACTTTTCTATTGAGTCTCACTGATAACAGGGAAAGACTGGAAAATAAAAGAACAAAAACCTTTTGCTACTTTAGCTTTAGATTGAAAAGAAATCACGGCTTACAGCACTCTGGCACAAGTCTCAATTTGTTTCAAATATAAGAGCTACTTGCAAATTTTTGATCTGGAATAAGCTTTGAGTTACTTTGGGAATGTTCTGACTTAAGGCTGAGATTTGGACCTATTTTTAACAGTAGCATGCATCTCATGCATCTAACAGCAGTACCAGATGTTTGAAAAAGCACATTTGAGTTATTAAATAAGGGGAAGAGAAAGCTTAATGTTAAATTTTTATCTGTATTCATTTGGTCTGAAATTGCAGCTTATTGTAAGTTAATGCAGAGTATGCCACAAAATACAATGACAAAAATAATTCTGCCTTTACAAAGTCTCCCTTATTCTTCCAGTAACAACCACTGAGTTGAACCCAGGTTTAGTTTGATCCCCAAATGAAAACAAGTTTTGTTCTGCATTTTGGGTCTGAGTCTGTAGTCATTGCTCAGACACAACACCCTCTGAGCTGAAGAAAACCTGCCTGGAGTGAGGACTAAGAGACATGAATAATGGTGAGCAAAGGCAAAATCCACCTAGGGGAGTGTATTTTAACTTCAGAGTGTTATATAGAGTCTGATTTTGTGTACTCAGCTACTCATATTTGAAACATGCACATTTAAATCATGGAGGTGAAAAGATACGCAAATACAAAACCCTAGAGAGGCAAGGGAGCTTTGGAAACAGTTTCTATGCTATTATTCATGGGTACAAAAGTTCCAAAAAGGAAAGAACTAAGTACCTTACTCATAAGAACAGACCATGAACTTACTTACATATTTAACCAACTGGAAATGGGCAGCATGAATATTAATTTGGAATAAGCTCATTAATACTACCTGAATCTGCAGGAAAGCTTATGCAACTAAGAAATTTCTGGGGCAAACAAGAGAAATTATGGCACCCTGGAAAATTTTCTGAATTAGAATCTCTGATTCACAGGTTAATAGTTTGCTATAGAAAATGTAACTAGAAATACTAACAATTTACAAAATACAAAGACATCTTAATTTCAGGCAGTTCTGCTCAAGTAAGGAAAATGTGTTACACCTTTATGTAACCAGGTTAAGATAAACACAGACACATCTGCAGCAAATTCATATAGAGCTTTTTAATTCAGAGTGACATGGAGTGCCTAGAGCCTTCCCAGGCTGATGACATGCAGCACCATAGAAAGTTAAAAAAATGTTCAGTGGCAGACTGAAATCTAAGCATGGATGAAAGAGGCAGTTCTTCATCCAGATACAATCTAAATGGTGTGGGTTGGACATACAGATAGAGCAAACAGATGAGGCTGCAAAAATTATACAGCCAGTCCTAAGTGAGGGCATATGCTCACCAGCTGCTATCCAAATCTGCAATTAATGTACCTTACTAGATCCTCAGGTGCTTTCAAATAATCATACACCAGAAATTCTCCAATCTGCTTTCCCATATGCACTAGATGAGGATGTTTTAAAAAAATCCCTTCTGATGAGCACCTCACTGACAGTAACCAGAACTTTGTCATTACGGGACAAAAAAACCCACCAAAAAAAGTTAGTCACAAAGATGAGTTTAAAATGAAGTAACTGCACTTCAACCTATGTAACATTTTTCTGAAACAAATTCACCAAAGGAACAGCAAAATATCATTTAGAAAACATGACGTAAAATACTACATATTTTTAGATCTAGCTGTCTTTCTAGCCAATGATATAAGAATTCAGTGGGGAAAAAAAAAACAACAAAGAACTAAATTGTGATCAAGACCGAAGAAATTAAATAAAGCTAGCAAGGCAAAACACAAGCATTATCAGTCTTTTCCCAGTAATTCTTTAAGAGCAACAATGTTGTAAGTCTTAATATGAAAATCAAGTGTTTAATTTAAGACAAATATCACAGCAATTAAAATCAGTAGGAGTCCTCTGCTAGTATAAACATGTCATCTTGAATAATATTTCTTTCTCTATTAGGCAGCAACAAGGTTAACAGAGTAGAAAGTTAATGAGAATTCTATGTTGTATTCAACCTCTGGCCAACCTAGCATTTTGTTCACCAGAATTTACAAAGCACCCAATAGCAAACATTGTTAGTAAAATAGGATTTGTATCAGTGTAAAAGCAAGCAAGAAAACAAGACAGAAAAGGTAAAGAATAACTCAGCATAGAAGAGAAAGCAAGGCTTACCGATAACATAGGCTAGCAACAACGCCAGGGTGACTGTAAGAGCAGTGGCACTTAGAGCAGTGCACTTCCAGTTGCAGCACCTGTAAGGCTTGTTAAAAGTGAAGGTAGGTCTAGAAAAGGTACTTCTAGGAAGAGGCCTAGGAGGTGGAGAGTAAACAGTATTGGATGTTAAAGGATAGTTCTGACTGGCTGCGCTGAAGATAGCTGAAGACCCAGATCCATGTTTAAATAGGAAATGCCTACGAAAAGAAGACAAAAGAGCCATATTGTAAAATCCATTTTGAATTGTGATTCATGAAGTGAAAGGAACTATACAAACACTGTATGATAAATAATGCATATATCCACAGAAAAAAGCAAAGACAGGAAACTGTGTATTTGAGTACCCTCTCTACTGGAAGATTTTCAACCTCACAGCAAGATTTCCAGCAAATTTTAGTAAAACAGTACAACATAAATGAGTTCTGAACTATCCTCCCAGTGATTCAGAGTAATGCTGAGGAAAAGTTATTTCTCAGTACATTACCCAGGGGTCCTCCAAGATGAGCAGCCCCTGTGTCCCTATGGGAGTGTGCTGGAGATAGACTGGGTTTATCTCACCAGCAGCAGCACAAAAAAGTGCAGAAGCCACTACCACTTGGAATATTTATTATTGCTATGGATTATCTCCAGAATATAAGAAATAACAAAAAATAAAGACAGGTGCAAAAGTGACTGCTTAATGGAAAATCTACAAGGATAATCCATTCTGCAGGACTGTAGTTACTGCATAGGTGAGTACAATTTCCTTAGTATTCTTAATTGAGCTATTTTGAGAGCAGTTTTTCATCAAATGCTTTTGCCTACTGTGGTGATTCTCAAACATACTAAGAAAGAATTCATTTAGAAACCTATTTCAGCATATTTTGGAGGACTGATTGCCTTCAAGAAAAAAAAAATAGCAAAGACCTACATTAGCAAAAAGAGACGATACAGAAATGTGCCTTGCTCAGTGGGCTCTGGTGCAGAAACATGGAATGGTAGATGGCAATGCTCTGAACATGGTAATGCTACCTGTAACTGCTTCAGTATTAAAATTCTAAACTCAAATATGGTAAAATAATACATTCAAATGAAGTAATGTAACTGTCTACAGGACTATATAGATCTGCTTCCTTCATATCAGGCTAAGAAAATACAGTGGTTATTTTGGCTTCAATGCTTCATTGCCACATGTGAAGGTTTTTGCAAGTAGGTGAAGTCTTACTTTTCAGTCAGCAGTTAATAAGATACAGAGTCACTTAGACTTTTGGTAGGAAAGAACATTATGGCAAAATTCCCACCGATATTCAAGAAAGTAGAATCACCATATAAAATAAGAAATGTGTTACTATATATAAGCATATACATATATAAAATCTGTATACATATATACACAAAAATAACCAGTCAGTTTTTCTTTACTTGCTTTATATTTTCAAGACATAATGACAAAAACCTACTTATTTGGTAAGTTCTCATCTAATTTTTTTTTTAAATTACAGCAAAATGGTCTGCTATTGCCAGCATTGATTGTCCTTTATGATGCATAGCTCAAATATATCAGAGGTAAAGGGAAGGAAAGGCTGAACTGAAAGTTACTATTAAGGCTCTAACAGCCTTGCAATCAATAGCCAGGAATAATTTCATTCTCTTGCACAGGACTTTATAAATGTGGCTTCACAGACCAATGGTAAACTGCTAGTGTGCAGAGGGATTTCTTTATTAGCAGAAGAGTGCACAGAAACTGGATCCAGCTCAGACCCTTTTAGATATAGATGACTCCATTTGCACAGAAGAGAATTTACATGGCTCTAATTTGCAATAAAACTGAGAGTCTGAGGCAATGTTACCCTGAAACTGAGCTACCAACGAAATAATGTTAAGAAAATGTCAAACCCCACAATTGCTTATGCCTTCCATTTTTGGGAGAGTATACTGAGTACCCAAAGACACTTCTACAGAATTTGAAAAACACTTGTGGCACAGAGATGAATTTCCAAAGCTAGATTGTGACTATGTTCTCATAAACTCAGCCGAGTCATTTGTCTGAGCACACCACTGTTGCCATTGCTCCCAAAGCACGTTAGGGCACACTAAACTGTTGCTATCAATTCTATAAAATCAGGTGCTCTCTCTAACGAGTAAAAGAATAAAAATTGCAGTTCAAAAGTTTAGATGTGACTGCAGCCTGGAGTGTGCTTTAATATTCTAACTAATAGAATAGGGTTTTCTTTGTATTTTTTTTTTTTTTTAGTAAACTAGAAATGCAAGAAAAATTAGAGAATTATAAGGATGATTGATAAAATCATTTGTTCCAAGCAGGGAAGTTCTAAATGTTCACAAAAATATCAAAAACATCCATAAAGAAAAGGATAATCTTCTCTTAAAAAGGAAACTATAGGACATGATCTATAAAGCCTTTGTTTCTGAAATGAAAGCCACTTATTACACTGATAATTCCCTCGAGCCTGCACAAGGGATTTTTTTTTAGGTGAAACACAGCATGCACAGAGCTGGACCCACCCTTTAGTCCTAAGGTTCATTTGCCAGGACCTAGCAAGCTTGGACGCTGGCAGCAAAGTCCTTAGGACGACTGATAATTCCAATACATAAATAAATATTAAAGGCTCAGTAATAATTTCACATAAAAAAGAGGCAGTGGAAACATTCCTCACTAAGGTAAACGCAACATCTATTTGCCTATCTACAAACAGGCATCTCTATACATGTAAAACTTTAGAACTCTGAATACTCTCAAGCCACGTTAACTGGAAGAAAATGCTCATAGAGACATGAAAATTGGGGTGGGGTGTGGGGTGAGAAGGAAAGCCCCAAACTTCTAACAAACACAGCAGAAGCCCCAGAGAGCTCTTGTTTCTGAACTCAGCTCTGTGTCCTCTCTAAGGCTCTCTCGCTCTCCATCTGGCACAGTGGCTAAGATAGCAGAACACACACTGGCTGATCAATAGCCAGGTCTAAACCTGCCACATTGTCCTGTCTAGCAAAGAGGTAACAACTAAGGGAAGCGAGTTATTGGGAGTTCAGGTGACAGAAGGCATGAAATTAGACCTTTTAGTCCTGCTGATCTCAGATAGCTTGCTTTCTGTGAAGAAGCAAATTCATGTGTCTCACCTAAGTGCTCATTCAACCTCAAGAGGAATGGTATGTAACTCCAAGAGTGCAGTTCATATAAAAGTGATGAATTCTCAGCTAGGAGAAGGTCAGAGTTCCTTTCTTTACCCTCTTCTCTATCAGGATTTTGTTATATACTTTTGGCTTCTTATCTGGAATGGTAATCTAAGTCTTATAAAAGCTAGACATGAGGCAACATCCCAACTGAATTCACGTGGCAGTAACGTAATACTATTATAGAAACCAGATTAATCCCACACAGAATTCCTTAATTAAATTCTGAGAAGATATTTTTATATCTCAGGACTATAGTAATGTCCCTCAACTTTGTCAAGGGCTTGATCTCACTTCTCTAAGTTCTATGCATTTACCCTGTGCCTAGTCTCTGTGGGCCTAAAAGTCCACCTTCATTTGTACCTATAACATCTTTCCTTCTTTTTCCATTAGGACTCACAGGTTTGTAAGAAGAAAAAAATGAAGAAAAAAAGGCAGATTTGAAAGTGAACCATCAGGTGAGTTAGTAGAAGCACAATCTTGCAATACCTTGGCCAAAAAATTAAGTCTGCATTTCTCCTGGATAAAACAAATAGGAACACATCTGTACTTGCATGTGTTTCACATTCAAGAAAGAGTTACCTAAAGTGTTACAAATTGCTGCCTATCTATGTGATAGGAAAACTAAGTAAAGTCTTCAGTTCGATTATTTAATTTTTCAATTTCTTTACAACTAAATCTTATAACTGCATATATGTAACTGGGTATCTACACCAATGTTTAAGTAGGCAATTGAAGTAATTCTTTTAATGTCAACAGAAGTGCAAAGGGATTTTTTAAGAGGCATAGTAGCTGAAATGTAAGAAGGATTCTGATTTTTAGCACAACCAGAAAATACATAAAGATAGCAGCCAAAAGGAATTTGGAACTGACAGAGTTTCCATCTACTTTGGCAAACATCAGCCATGAGCTCATTCTTACCTGACTCTTTTAGTCACTTAATATTTCCTGTGACAGAGGGAAGAAGCAGAAATTTGCTCTTTCCTGATTTTCTGCCTTCCCTTTTTTGAATCCAAAGTGGGAGGGGGAAAAAAAAACCACCAGGAAAGTTCTAAACTTAGATAATAATCAGGATATGGACCTCTGCTTATAAATCTTGCCCATGGTACTCAGCAAACTATACAGTATAAAACCGAGAGAGCTATCTAAAGCAAGTATATAGCATAAACCAAGGCACTGCTTGACAAGAATGACATATATCCTCATCTTGAAAACCAGCCCAGGAAATTGTATGTAAATATAAGGCATGACTTACAGATAGAATCTGACCTATAATTTTATGTGCCTTGTTTTACCTTTTTGTGTACAAGAACTGAAGGAACAAGAATGTTTGTGGGTGAAAGAAGAGGGAAATAGTTATGAAAACTATTTATCTCATTTATTTTATCATGCTATTTTTACATGTATAATTGAAGCATATTTGAACCCCCCCTAGAGATTTGTCTTTGGGAATAGAATTGTTTTGTTAAAATTCCCTTCTTGAGCTGGACTTGCCTTTTGAATCATTCACACTGAAGTGCTTCCCTTTATTCACTCATGTTTTCTTTATGTCGTGTTTGAATAAGTAGCCTCATGACCCTGGATGTGAAAGGATGTAAAAAGAATCTGTATCCTTTACTTTTCGCTTCAGTACAGAACAACAAGTGACATGATGCTGACTCACTTGTCTCTTGCTGCTGTAGGCAAGCTAAGCCTGTTAACCAGGTGACTACACTTTCAAGTCCCTGGCAGCAATCTGGGACAATAATTATACAAATACAGGACAATGCCAAAACCAATCAAGAACAGCTTCTAAAATGGAACAGTTTTCCAACATACACCTGTCTGCTGGTTTCATTGGCTATTTAGTGGAAAAAAGAACCAAACCAAAACCCACCATACATAAATTACTCTTGTAAAGATTTGTATGGGATTCAATCATCCAATACTTTTAGTGCTTTTCAGTAGCTTAGAACTTTGCTTTAGCACTACAACTCAAACAACAGCTGAGAAAATCTGAATCAACACACAGATTCAAGGAATAAGGAAGGAATAAGCTCATGGTTTGCTCTGATTTTTTTTCAATAAATTTTAAATTTTTGAAGGGGAAAATGAGAACAATAGTACTTACAATAACATTTACAGAAGTTACATGAAGTATAGTATGTACTATTTGCAGAGTACTTTGAAACCATGAATCAAGAAGGAGGAAAATGTCAATGTTTTAATTTTGTTGCTTATATTCTGTGGTTAGAAGCATGACATGAAGAAAGGAATGAGATAACAGAAGTAGAAGTAGTTGGCCCACAGTTCTCTTTGCCATAAATTCCCTCATGTGGGCATTTATGCAGATTCTAACTGACTTTTATTACTAGCATTTAAGTCTTCTTCCAAATACCTACACTCACATACATATGATCTAAAGCCAAGCTACTGTGACAAATAACACAACTTTTACTTGACAAGAGATGTACCACATGAACTATGTGAATAGTATCTAGTCTTCCAAAACAGATTTCCCAGAAGTAGCTATCCAGGGGATAGGCACACATTTTCAGGCAATAACATTACACATACTTATGTGATTTTCTCAGAAATGAAAGGATAGAATCTTTTGCATATCTCTGAACCTCTGTTCTCTGTTTTCCAAATCAGCCTAGACCCTTTGTTTTAATCTCCAATTATCTTTCTCATATTCAGTCTGCTTTTGGTTTTGTAAATGTGTTTCACAGAAAGCTAACAGGCTGCTTGCTTATTGGTGGCCATAAAACAGCAATGGATCTTTACTATCAGCTACAACTTCATTACTCTTATTACCACCATTCCATTATTCAAAATTATGAGTGAAGAAGCATGATTGTTCAAGTTACTGTATTAAGCCTGCATAAAACCCCCCCACACATACCAATCCTACCCCACAGTTCCAGGGAAGCCCACACCAGAGCCTCTCCCAGAGAAGAAGAACCAGTTGAGTATATGAACTGTTTAAATATTGTATTGTCCTTAGTGTCTGGATCTCAAATTATTCAAAAGGAGGGCCCTCAAGTGCCATTGCTGCTGACATCAAAATTACACTTCAATGTAGCAGACAAATGCTTACATTCTTATTTTCACAGAAGATGCTTTCATTCTCACATTATTAAATTTAGCTTCATATTTATAGCTTTTATTTTCAGTTCATGGCCATATTTACAGTTTTCAATTTAACTTTAACAATTCAGAAGTCTTAAATATCCTTAGATCTTTCCTGCTGTGCAATGAAAGCACATGGGATTTGGTTTGAATTTAAAGGCCTTGCCACATGTCTGTTTTTAATATGGTCAGCCTCTCTAAAGGTTAGATTTATTGTTTAATTAGGTAGAAAATGACAAAAAACAAGTGAAATGTTGTAATAGCAAATACTGACCAACATGATTTGAAGGAAAGTTCATAAACAAAGCCCTCCCCTGCATTTACTCTTAGAATAACCACCATTTAACTCAGGAGCAAGCCCCATTTGCAAACAAGTTCTTAATGAATTGCATTGCTCAAATAGTCATTGTCTCCCTGCTTGGTGGTTTATGACCATTAACACCTGTGTGCCTTGGGAGCTGTTAAAACCATTGTTTGCTATGGAAACCTTGAACTGGGAAAAAGGAAGGGACAGAAAAAGTGCTTTCTGCATCTCTGCACTGGGGGCAAGATTCACAAGATGCTCAAATGAAGAGACCAAGGAGAAAGAATAAACCTTCCAAGAGCTCATACTGAACTGTGTGAGTCTGTATTTATATAGTCATCTTTCTTTAATTATCTCCACTTTTAGCACTACTTCAGCCTAAACAGAAAGTGAGCATGTACAGGTTTCTGTGATTTGAAAGGCTACCAATGTACTTTTTGAAGAGCAGAAATGCTTATGAGCTTGATTAGAAAAGAACAGAAAATCATAGTACAGATTAAATCTCTTGATGAGTTATAGTTGTCCAAATCTCCTCCATACTAAGTAGAATTATAAACAAGATGATATTTTTAGGAAAACTGAAATCCATATAGTCTTAAATATGCACCCTAAATAATTACATAATACAGAAAGGAAAGACTCTATCTTTGTGATGAGCAGAATAAACTTCTTGAACTCCAAAACTCTCAAAGTTTTTAAGTGTTTAGAGCCATAATCAAACTTTAGTGCTCCGAAATATTGCTAAACAGTAACTAAAAATCACAACTGTCTTGGACCCCAAATACTTCTCCTATACTTCTACTACTTCTAAGTTTTATATAAATTAATGATAATTGAATCTCAGGTTCATGGTCTGGTAGCTCACTGTCCCCTTAGAGGAGCTATTACCATGGTGATAAGATTGCTTAAATTAAGCTGTCTTTTTCCACAGTACTTGGCTCATTGCCAGTGCAGTGAAGGGAGATTTCAGTCCATTCAGCACAGCATTAACCTTACTGCCAACACTGCTAAATGGGTTAGAGGAACTAGAAAGAAATTTGATTTAGAAAAGGAACGAAGGACCAAATAAGAAAAATACTGAAGCACAAAACAGGACTGAAAAACTCATTTTGAAACAAAATCAAAATTAGGTTAAGCTCTGATATTTAGACAGAAAATTTAAAAAAATCTAGTGCTTGGGTAATCTAAATGCAAAACTTTACTCAAAATAAGTGCATCCAATGGTTTATCCATAAGGGAACTGTAACAGATTAGAAGGAGGATCAGAATTAATGTTAGGTAAAAATCCTTATTTAACATGTAGGTTTTTTCTTCTTATGTATTTGACTGTAGTGGAAAAGAAATAGCAAACACCAAGCAAACAAAACAATAAAAAAATCCCCAAAGAAAGAAACAAAACTAAACCCAAACAAGCAAAAAAACCACGCACACAAAAAAAGCAAGATCTGTATACTAACACTGACTCAACTAACAAAGCATAAAGAAAATGAAAACCACTCCTTTAAATTGTTAGGGTTTAACACATATGCCCTAAAAAGTAGTAAGCTATGTTCAGATGGGGCTGTCACAGATAATGACAATGTATTACCCTGTAAGCCATGAGATTTGAAACATTAGAGCAAAGTATCTACAAAATCTGAGAAGACAATTATTTTAGTAGAAAGGAAGGGAATAGGCAATAGGTTCCAAGTGCTTTATTCTGGAGGAAAAGAAAAAAAATCAATTTATGTAAGAGCCCAATAATATTACCCTGAAAAAGAGAATCAATGTTTCCTGTGTTTTTATGTGGTGTGAGAGATCCTTGCAGTCTTTATCTGACAATACTTACAAATTATTTTTCTGGGTGACAATGAAATTACTGCATGTTCAGAACTGATTTTAATAATGAATACATATTTTTTCCCAAGCAGTGTGGCATACACAGAGCCAGAGCTGCAGCTGCATTTACAGGCATGTTATAGCACTGAAGACTGCAGCAGGGTCAGTCAGTGTGTGAGCTGTTACACCTCCTACAGCTACAGCTCTTCTCCAGTTCCTTCATCAACAGCTATTCTGTGACATGCCCTCTGAAGTTTTAAAGGCCTTCCTAATTCTTATTTTCATTTGAGTTGCTTAAAGTCTGAGTAACTACCAGAGTTAGACAAATGGCATGACAATGACATACACCTAGACTCTATTATTGGCTTTGCCAAAAGCTTGTGTGAACTTCGACAAGTAATTTCACCTTTCCAAGTCTCCTAAGCAAACAGTTGGGTTAGTAAGCTGGGTCCTGGCAAAACTGCTTTGCAAATTACTCCATGCATATAACACTTCTAGAAGCAGCACAAACTAGAATTTCTGATTTGCCCTTTTCTATAAATATATAACAAAGTTTTACTCTACGAAAAGACCTTCAGAACCTCACTTTACATCTTTACTGCAGCCCTTTGTGGTCTAATCTTGGGTTTCATATTCTAATTACATAAGAATACACATTTAATTACAGTACTGCAAACATTTTCAGAACTACAGAATTTTCTTTCACATAAGATACATTATCATTATGAGCAGACTCAAACTTGCTTCATTTGTGACTAAGCAGACTGAACAGGATTTGCAGTCACATGATTAGTTCTAGGAAATATTTTCCTGTCTGAAAATTCTCTAACAGTACCCAAAGTTCTGCAACAGAGAATGGCTGCAGATAAACCATGTAAACATGTGCTGTTTATNTAGCGCAGGCTCGAGGGTGCTATCCGCTAGCCTCTTTTTATCAGCGCTTGGAAAAGGCGCTGAGGAGGAGCGTGGATGGAGCCCTCCCTGGATCTTCGTTCGCCAAGCCTAGCCATACATATACATAGGTTAGCAGGAGATAGAGTTGGAAGAAAAGCTGAACATGTGCATTCTGATTTTTGCCTAGTTATTACAGCAGGGAATACATTACTATGTCTGTCTTTTGTTTGCAAATATTCCATATTAAAAAAATAAATCTGCTTAGACATATTAGGTATCTACATATTAGGTAGATTCGGTACTACTAAAGATGTAGCACAGAAACAAAGCTGCAATGACACATTTCCCTTTATGTTGTAGGATTATTTTTAATGGACATCTGAATATTAATCCAGATATTAGGTCAAAATATCTGTTCAATTCTAGCTGAATCATTCCCTGTTAAGGCAAGAAAAAACAAGCTACAAGCCCTTCTTTTTCTCTAAGGCTGTGTTGTGTACTTCTGGAAAGTGGTGATCACAAATGTTTTTGATTACAATATTCCCCTGCTATATCACTTGCCTGCACATAAACTGCAGCTACATCTTGGCAAACAGTCGCACAGATTCCACTTTCAGAGTATATAGCCTTTCAGCCAGCTTCATGAGGGGCTGCAGCTAGCTACCAGAGGGGGCAGGAAATCAGCTGAAACAACCACTGAAGGGTAGGAATGGGGAAAATTCCCAGGCTCTCTGAATCACTAATGTGTAGCCCGCAGTATGTTTTCCAGTCTCAATTCTTAGTCCATTGCACACTCCTTTCATCAGTATCCAGTTATATAATTATAAACATATATCTAGGTATTTGTCCTTTAAGAGACTTTTCAAACTTGCAAAAATAGTTGGAAATGATAAAAATTAAGACAGAACTCAAGGGACTTATTTTCCCCAATAAGGTCTGACAAGGATATAGTGAACAAGAATGCAGAAAGGCTAAACAAGATCTACCTACACGTTAACTGAAGAGAACCTAAAGGTACTTATTGGATACAGAATATTCACCTTATGTGCAGCAGAAGGTATAGATATACAAGCTTGTTACACCAGAAATGATAGAGATTTGTCTTTATAAAGATTCTGTAAACAGAAGCTTCTAGCTGAACTAACATTTTGCTTATGTTCTCTTTTGGAGAACAGTTTCCATCCTCTGTTCTTTCTGTGATTTGTCCTTAAGACAAGTAAGAAAAGTTTTATTTCAGAATGAATCAGCTTATTCTTCAATTCAAATTTAATTGCCTTTCAGAGAAGAAAAACTCAATTTCACACTTCTGATTAGCAGTAGTTAAGTGTTTAAAGATGCATACTAAAATTAAGATTTGTAACAAAAAAAATCCAACCTTCTAATAAAAGAACAACATGTAGGTTTCAGTGATTAAGTGTGATAACTGGACCTTGGGCATAGGTGTACTGAAAGGAAAATATTTCCACACATAATACCTGATATTCTCTGGATCAGATTAGTTGGGTGTCAGACATTCACTTGTTTCATAAAACAGCTTTCACAGAGACTTATGAAATTCACATGTCTTAAAATGTGTGACCTTTAAAGATCACCTAGTCCAATCCCCCTGCACTCAGCAGGGACATCTTCAACTAGCTCAGGTTGCTCAGAGCCCCAAACAACCTGACCTGGAATGGTTCAAGGGATGGATCATCTGCCATCTCTCTTGGCACCCTGGGACATTGTCTTACCACCCTCAGTGTCAAAAAAAAATAAATTCTTCCTTGTATCTAGTCTAAATCTACCCTCTTTTAGTTTGAAAACATTATCTCTTGCCCTGTTGCCACAGGCTCTGCTTGACCCTCAATAAAATGTTTAAATATGCAATAAAGAAAATATTATCTTGGTATTATTTCCTATCTTATCCACATGAAGGCCACTGCCTGCACACTGACTGACCCCAGAAATGCCAGTGTAAACTGATTAAACAAAACTTTCTATTTGCTGATTACAAAATGAGCCTGGGAGAACGTGGGAGTGAGGCAAGAACATAAGCACAAACCCTGACTGCACACAACACTTAAATACCTATGTAATCCACACACCTCAGCAAAATCAATGCCTTCCAAAACTTTGCAAAATGTGCCTTTATGAGCATTAATGGTCTGGATGAATCAAGTAAATAAGGCCTCACATGGCTACACGACATGGCCTTAAATCAAAATCCCCTGGTATATCTCAATGCCAAACTTGCCATTCCCCATCACCATCTCCTGTCAACGCTGGGCCTCTGGGCCTCCAAGCCATCTTTTGTTTTTAATTAACATTTGGGATATGTTGTGCCCAACAGGTTGGTCTGTACCTGGTTTCCAGTGGTATGTTGCTGTTCAAGACCCAGCTGTTATGGAGATGCACCGAATCTTGAGTACTGGTGGGGGGAGTCGGGGCAGCAGGACTGGGCTGGCTGCGGGTGGTCATCGACCTTCTCTGGAGGGAGTCTGCNAACTGGTTATGTGGGCTACCTGGCATATCTGAAACAACACAGAAAAGGCAAAGAAACCCACAAAGGGTCATTACTTTAAAAAGATCAAGAGACTGTGAGCATGATATAGTAGTTACCAGGATTAAAGCATTGTGCTTTACCATGTGGTTAACCCAGTCGTCTGTAAAACGTTGTTGTGATATGTGAAATAATTTAAGATATAATACACTACTGAAATGGAGAATATCAGATACAGCACACACCCCCTCCAGTGCTATAGTTCAGTAGTTCAACAACAAAACAAAAAAGAAAAACCTAGAAGATATGACATTCACTTAGTTTGTCGTAGGATTTGTCACAGGAGGGTGAAGAACAAATAAATCAAGTTGACATTGAATTGCAGTACAGATACCAACCGATTTCATGAGGTCGAATTCTTATTTAAGAATATCAGTAAAAGAAATACACACAGTATAAGAATTAATATTGCACTTCAAATCAAGAGAGAAAATAATTGAATCATTCCTACTACTTAACAAACACCTTTCATTAAACAAGGTTAACACATTTCTGTGAGACTCTTACGGCATTAAATGCTAACTAAGACCCGGGAAAAGGCCCTCCTAAAGACTGCCCAAAGGACTAATGATCCAGATACCCCAGAGAAAAGGTTTTATGGCAGCTAAAGGCAGATCAATTGGCAAGCAGTTCACAGCCAGTGGGACCAGGGCATGAAGGAGATGTGTAAAAGGCATGTGTGATAGGTATCCGAGGCCTTGCAAGCTCTGCTGCCACTGCCCAGGGACCCTCAGCACCCCAGAAGGACTCTAACTGCAGGGTCCTGCCCTGTGCTAACACTACTACACAGCTTTAAGGTGGCTCAGCCCGTGCCAGTGAGGTTGAATCCTTCTGCAAAAGACAATGAAGATACAAATAATGTATATAAAGTATGATAGTACTTTGAAGTGACAATAAAAAACTGTTTTCTCTACTCCCCACAAGTGTCCAAAGCCTCTCAGCAAAGCAAGGAACAGTGATGGAGAACTGAGGCAAGAAAATCCTTTTTAAAGGAACAATAACAAATACTTTGCAAAGAAGATGCTGAAAAAAATTGCTGCCAGAAGGAGTGAACTGTGAAGCTATTAGCCTGAAACTCTTCCAGCTATTTTACCTCAGTGTCTAACACGGCTTTGTCTCATTCCTACACTCACACTCACTCTCTTATTACCTTAGCAGGCATCCAGTTAAATTTGCACAAAACCAGCTGGAGTGGAGCTCTGATGAACTTGCAAAAATTTCCTGCGAGGAGCTGTTGTTTCCATCCATTTATAACACATGCCTTCCTTAAATTATGACAAGATGTGTCTTCAAGGTGAAAGATGAAAGTGTGTCTCTTACCTCCTTGAAACGGCTAGTGGAAAAAAAAACCCAACCCTTTTTTCTTCTGTGACAGTCATAATTTGCCCCAACTGAAGAAACAAGGTTGCTTAGTGCTTCACATAAGCTTTTCTATGCTGTGGTAAGCAAAGCTGTCACGGATTTGGCCCAGGCTTAATCCTTTTAATTTCATTGATCTTTTATCAAGGCAGCATTCTTACAGTTGCATTAAGGTTTACACTGTAATATTAGTTTGCATATAGCAGAAAAGCATTTCTAAGCATATTAGAAAACTGGACACCTCAGTAAATTAAATCACTGGAGTCAACAGTCCAGAGCTCTGAAATAATCTGCTAAGGCACTTTCATATAATAATTAATCTCAGTAAATCCTGTATCCTGCTATTTTAGAATTGAAACCTACCCAAATTTTGGACATAATATTTGATGTCCAGCATCCTCAAGTACTTGATCAATGACACTCCCTTACTCAGTGGTATCAATCTTAAATCCACTCCACAGAAAATCTGCAGGGTTATTATACATCCTCTAATTTGCATGACAAGTCATTTTGGTAGTTGTACCATTGTCCTGTTAGAAAACTGCTGACCTTTGCCAGGACAGGCAGTTAGACTCTGTGAGGTACATCAAAAGCTATGCAGCAAATGCTAAGCAGCCAAGGTGACTGCTTCCCTGGGTAAATGGGAAAAAACCTCTATAATCTATATGGCAACACATCTTTTAGTTCCCTTCTTCCCCTTTTATCTGCACTCTCTCTTACCCTGTTGATAGCACACCATTATTTGACAAAGTTTAGTTTGTTCCATGCAGTAGCCTGGCTCTGCTTTGTGAACCTTAAAAGTATTTCTGGTTAGGAGGGTACTCTGTAGCTCCCAGAGCAATTTATCACAGTACATTAACACATCAGATTTCCTGGGGGATTCCTTTTTAATTATCACCCCTTCATCCAGCTACTGACAGCACAGAAAACCTCACATGTATTTTGGTGATTTAAAGACAAGCCTTCTGCATCAGACCCTTCACTTCAGTGAAGCAATACAAATTCATTACACTGAGAATCACCCTGAGTTCCCAATTAGTTTATAGAGAGTTTCTAATTTGGCAAAGTTATTTTTATTTTGCTTGAAACTAAGTCTACATCTCATTAACTTTATTTTTATACCACAAAATATGTTGCTTAGGATATAAAGCAGCATTAGCTCTAAATGTGCACGCTTATGACTCTCCAGGACTCTGAATAAACAGTAGGCTGTAAAATAACTTACTGCAAAAATCACTTAAATACCTAAAAAGTGATATTACACAAGATAGTTTGTCTAAAGCCAACAAGTTTCCAAAACGTGAGTGATACATAAATTATGTATCCTGTTCCTGGGTACCACAGAAAAAAGATTGGCCCTATCCTCCTGATACCTACCCTTCAAGTATTTATAAGCATTTGTAAGATCCCCCCTCACTCTTCTCTTCTCCAGGCTAAACAGACCCAGCTCTCAGCTTCTCTGCTTAAGAGAGGTTTCCAAGTCCCCTAATCATAGCCCTTCTCTGTACCCTATCCAGAAGCTTCCTATCCTTCTTAAACAGGGGAGACCAGAACTGGAAACAATACTCCAGATGTGGCCTCACCAGGGCAGAGCAGAGGAAAAGAACCTCTCTTTAAAACACTGTTGCTTTTACAGAAATGAATGTTATGTTTAATTCTGTTTAATACAATCTCTTGTGAAATAGTGCTAAACTTGGCTAAAATTCCTTCTGAAGTCCATATTTATTTAGGCAGACCTATATGAGCCTGGGATTTTCTCATTATTTTAATTTACATTTTTGGTTCACTTCTACCAAATGTTAGAAGGTCTACTAAAAATCTTCAGAAATCAAATAGAATAAATGGACTTTATTACCTGATACTGATACTAAGTATCAATGCCTTAAAACATCTAGCAACAGAGAATGTAAGGAATTTTCACTAGCAGGACTTCTGTATTTGCCATTAATTTGCCATCACCATTGCACATCAGGATGGTAACACTGCTGGGCTCTATTTCTGGTAAAACACCAATTAGTGGCATTATAAAGTGCAAAAACCAACCCCAAAATAAACTAGATATCTCATAGTGTTTTGGAAAGTAAATCAGAAGTGTCTCAGAAGTGTCTCTGCAAACAAACTGTTTCTTGACTCAGTTGCATGAAGATGTCTGAGAATTTTTCAGGTGAAAGAACAGAGGTTAGAACTCATTAGAGAAGGAAAGGCAGTCATTTTATCCCTAGGGAACTGTCACACAGGCACCCATTCCAACTTTGCTGATGGGATGCATTTAATAATACTCTGCCTTGCAAGATTCAAAAAATTCTGGCATCTGCTGTCTTTGTACCTTATACTTAACTTGTCACTTGTACTTTGTAAAATTCTTGAAATAAGGCTGATATAGTCTTTTTTTTTTGGTGTACATGGGGGAGTGTTTTTGCTTTTTCTGATGATAGAAATGTTAATATACTCAAACTGAAAAAAGGGCTTGTGAGCCCAAAGCTACCTATTCTTTTCCTCCAGCTGTATCAGCTGGTGCAATGAACAATACCTTTCCTGACAAACTTTGCCTCACTTCAGAGGCACTTGTATGTGTAGACCATTAGAGATACAACAGCACTACTCCTTAATTGACTTCATCACTCAGCATTTTAACTTGGGATCCTGCTTGCTGAAGTAGAATAACTCTGGACATAAACACTGCACTATAAGATGCTACCCCTATGCTGTAATTTGTAATCAGAAATGAGTTTCAGGTTATAAGGATAAGATGCAAGTTTTAAATGTTATCATGCAGAAGTACCTGACAATATAAACACACTGATGGGTCTTCATATAACACAAACATTGCTAGAGGGGAGGGAAGAGCTAGAGCTCCCGAGATGCTTTGTCTCTGCTACACTGAATTATAGCATTGTTCTATAGCACTTCTTCCTATAGCTGTTAAATACTAATGCACTCCATGCATAATTTTTACATGAAAAACATTATTCCATTTATATGAGATGCTCACATTTATGTCTATTAATATGACAAATTTGATACAGAACTGTCCTACTAACTCTCTTCCACCTCCTTCATTGCAGGTGATACATACATCAGTGTCTCACATACCCATCCAGTTGAGACAGGACTCTCAAATCACTACAGTCTGTTCCAACACAATACAGGCCCTTTGGTGGCTGAGTCACAGAGGTCAAGGACAAAATATGAAGGGAGATGAAGAGCAGCACTCCAGTTATGATGGAGACTAAAGGAACAGCCTATTTCAGGATCCCAGTGGTTTGTTTAGCAGATCAAGCAGCTGCTGGAACAATTAACATCACACAGCATTCAAAGGATAAAAGTGGAGACCAACAGCTCCCAGCCAGCTTCAAGGTGATATTTTCAGGAGAATGCATAATTTCTGCCATTTCTTAGAAGTGGTGATTTCAGTCAATATCACCAGTTGTAACTTCTATCAGTGGCAACTCAGAGGGGACAGTACAATCACTACCCTAAAACTTGGAACTCAAGAATAAGCCTATAATCCAGGTTTACAAAAGCCAAGCAGTTCCAAGTAGCCTGGCAACCAATTCTGATGACTTTAGAGGTGAACAGATTTTGATTAAAGAGCAGTTTATGATTGGTAAAACAGGTTGCAAGCAGCGATGGCTGTAAAAAATAATGTTTCCTCCATTATTGATGGTTTTCAGCAGAGTGATATATATTAACTTTGGCCTTTGTGTCACTAAATTCATTAGCTGTGAGGGCTTTCTAAGAGGGATCTATGGGTAATGGAATTAGCAACTATAAATCATACTGAAATACACAGTGTATTTAGCCCAGTAGTTCAGTGGAAATGTCACGAATATGGACATATTAAGCTACTTTGTCATCAACACCCCTCCAGTGGCTGATAACCTTCCCTGTCTGTCTCTTATCTGCTTAATATCTGTTCCTGCTACTTTGCAACATTTTTAGGAAAAAAGACTGCTGTAGGCCATGCCCTGTTACAGATCCAAATAATGTAAAAACCTGAAGCATCTGAAGTTCACTGCACTGCAATGGCTGAGGTGAAGACTTCTCCACTTCAGTGCTTGCCTTCTCAGGGCTGGTGACAGGGACATGAGACCTAGTAGATGACTGAAGTACAGAATCCCATTCAACTTAAAGCCCAGCCATGAGAGAGATGAGTTTACTGATTCATATTTCTGTAAATCTAAAAGATTATAAATCCTAAATCATGGTTAAAGGTTCTAGTTATATCAGGACCCAAACTCAAGCACTGATGAGCATGCTCATACACATTCCTGAAATCACTGAGGCCAAGTTCCTAGGCATATCTCCTATCTATTTGGTCTCAGACAGAGCTAGCACTTTGTGCGCAGCAATGTAAACTTACTCAAATATCCTTGATCTATAAAGTTCAACTAGAATTCACCATAAATCAATCTGATTATAAATCTGCATCTCCCATACTGGCTCTGTAGAAACAGTTTCCACTGTGTTCCCTGAGATGTAATTTTAAAGTGTTTCTTTTTAATGTGGAGACTGTTATAGGGTAGCAGAGCTGTTTGTTGCTAGAATGCTAGCTGTTTTGGATAATCAGAGAGAAAACTTTATACAGAGGCATGCTACCAATCAACAAAATGAATGGGTTTTGATAAAACTGATAATGTTTTTACCTGGCTCTTCCTGAGTGACTGCATATACATTCAAACTGGTTTTATAAATGAGGAATATGATCTACTACTCTTCCTGAAGTCAAGAAGAGACTTCCACTTCATCTTAGCAGATGCTAGTTTTAAACACAGTTGATGAATTGACAAGGTCCAAGTATGTGTGCTTATTACTGATCAAGAAAGAGTGTTGACAACTTTTTACAAATAAATCCATGTAGCTCCTCTCTTCTCCCTCTCCATAGTTTGAACTACAAAGTAAGTTGCAACTAATACATAAATCACACTAGAACAGATTTTTTTGAATAACCTTAGTTCCCTGTTGGTCAGGGTAGAGAGCAGGTAGGAACCAGATTGTTTCCTTCACTGATGTTCTACTTCACTAACTTTAGTTGACAGATCTGCTTAAGAAAAGTTCTCTAAGACAAATTACAGTTTCAATACATATGTTGTCCTTTTGAAGTTTTGTTTCAGAAAAGAAACAATTTTTTAAATTGAGAATTATTTCAAATTGTCTTGTAATTATTTAAACAGAGAATTATTGTTTATCCTTGGCAACCCTTAGAAGTACATGCCATTAGGGAGGCTGTATATAATTGCCAAACAGCATAATAGAAAGCTCTTTGTCACTCACCAAATGATTTTACATGGTATCTAAATTACACTGAAGTAGTTAAAGGATATACTGCAGTGTAGAATTAGCTGACTGACTACTTCTGCCTTTTATCCCTAGAGGTAGTTAACAAGTTCCTGTCCTCTCAGTCCACAAATGAAAGAAATACTTCTACAGAAAGATCTATTCCTGCCATTGATGCTTGCTAACATTTTATTTAGGAATGTTGACACTTCTCCTATAGTACTGAGCTTGCTGGGAGGAAAGACAAGAGTACATGTGTAACTGATGGTAAACAACAAATCAATCCTTTTTTAAAGAAAAGAAAAACTCCTGTAGGGAAAAAGAAAATAACAACAAAGAAACAGATAATGTAAAGCCTGAAAATAAACATAGCAGCCTGACTACAAACTCACAGTGTCTCTAACACCTAGTTAGGCATTTACAAGCAAGCATGTAGATTATCTACACTACTCAACATGCTTCTACCATTGGTTCCCCAGAACTATTTAGACTTTTAACTCCACTCTGCATTTTATTATTTGGAGCCCTGAATTCTTAAACACCTTTGAAGGTGTGAGCAGAGCATCTATCAAGTACCAATAGGATCACTTCTGCATGAACTGACTCAGTTAACTTCAGGCAATAAAGTCTGACAAGATTTTCCTGCTACTCTTGCTCAACTTGCAAATGTAATCTAGTACATTTAGAAATTAACACAGATTACATAATTTTACAGCATTAATAGGTTATAAAAGCTCTTTGTGACCATATCCTCTGTTTACCTCACAACACATTTCTAAGGTGCATTTCACTCCAAGTTTCTCTATATACAGTTATTTAAACTCATTGTAAATAAGACATGCATTTTTGAATATTATTAGAAATTACATCTATAAAATACCAAATAAAACCTTCAAAACAAATGCATAAAGAAGTATCAAGGGAACCATACTTTTTCATATGAATCTAACCAACAAAGTATTTTAATGAGTGCACATCTATTAAGAGAATTCTCAGGATACTGTAATTATTATTCATTTTCTAGAATTGTTTCACCATGAAGCTTTATGCTGCTATGGGGACTTTAATGTTTATGTTTTGTGACGGCTGCGTTGACTATTAAAAAGCAATTTGGCTGACATTTTAAGTCTTTTGTTGCCAGTTTTAATTGGATTGTTCACCAAGCATCAACTCCCCCGTTAACTGCAAAAATTACAGGCCAACGTCAGTTTATAGTAATGACTGTTTAATGATTTTATCCTGTCACTATGCCAGCTTCATACGGATGCATGCATGATTAGTTTCATATCAAGACCTGTAATTAATAATTGAAACCTAAGCAGAAGAGAATATCCATCAGGAACACATCCTTAATAAAGACCTGAAGATTTACCAAGACACTCATTCCAACTTAAAAAATAATTAATGTTTTGGGGTCAAACTGTGCAAGAGCTGGTGGTGAGGAAAAAAGTTCTCTGTGCCTTTTGCTATAGAAGAAATTTCCCTTTAAATGATGCAAAGTTTGAGAGCTCACTGCAGTGAGTCTTTGCTTATCATTGTTAAAACTAACTCAAAATTAGTCAGAAGTCATTATTAACTATTTTTGTTTGCTATCCAGACTAGGTAATTATTATAAAAATAATTATACCTCAATCGAAACTTATAGTTCTTACAATCAAAGAACAACAACCCACTAACTTCTCAGAAATTCAGATTCCTAAAAGAAAATGATTTTTCTTTGTTCAGCTATGAATCCTATGCCAAACTCCTACATATTTCAGAGAAAAAAAAAAAAAAGCTTTTACAAGGTAACTCTTTGAAAAGTGTGAAATACTATATAGCCAAGAAAATAAAGCCAGAAACAAAGACTCACAAAGCAGGGCAGCAAGTGCCTCCTCATCCTGCTCAAACACAGCTTTATAAGTTGGGGGCTCCTTGGAGAATTTCATACCTTGTGGTTTTGGCTATCTGACATGGATGGTAACTTTCTGTAGGCAGTTACACTCTTGAATTTTGAAAAGGACTTGGTATTTCAAACATTCTGATACTTAGAAAGTCCAGGGAAAAAAGATACTGACCAATGGGTTTCACTGTCTCATTAACAAGTACATCAGCACTATAAAATTTGGGATAGGGTGTCTCTGTAAACTGAGCTGCTGTGTTTATGGATTCCCATTAAACTTAGACCTCAAAGGTCAAATACCAGACTTTATTGTGTTAAACATTAAGTATTCAGGCAAATTTCTGCAATTTATAGCAACTCAGAAGAACTTACCTTCATCTGTTTTCAGGCCTGACTTTTATAGACTATAGTCACCCACTAGAAAATATTAACCTACTGTAAAGTCAATAGATTTTCGAGGTTGCTTCATTTTTATGTACAAAAAAGCTGTATGCCTCACAGAATCATTCATTTTCCATTTACTGCCAGGATGATGGCTTAAAATCTGTTCTGACCAAACTTCGGAGCAGATAGCTTTATTTGAAAGATTTAGGGGTAAATTTAGGACCCATCTCTTTTCCCAGTTACCACAGCATGATATGGGATTAACTCCATTGATTTCAATTATGTTATTCTGCCTTGGTTTGCTAGATGTAACCACAGAAGCTAACAGTCTGACTTTGATAGGCCATATCCATTTTTTATATATTTAGAAACAGAAAATTTGTCACTACAAAATATCAGCTGTGGAGCACGATTCTGTGCAGTGTAAATCACTGTATCTGTAATCTAGAAAAGGATGAATGACTGAGCCAGTAACACACAGATTCCCACAAACTTATTTCGATTGGTAAAAGAAGGTCCAGCAGAGGTATGTGAATGGACCATGCATCAGCTGATGAGAATTCACATCGACAAATACAAGGTACCTCAAATTGATTGCTCAAATTGATCTAAATTAACTCCAAGTACTCAGAAAATGGACCTGTGTATGTCTGTGAACAGCTCAACAAAAACCTCTTTTCTAGGTACAGCTTTAGTAAAAGAACGTAACAGCATGGAAGATAAAGCAAATAGGACAGAAGGTAAAACAGAAAGGAGTGTTAAATCATTGCACACACATATTGTGGAATACTTTGTGCCACTCTTGACACTTTTTTTTGTTTCCATAGAATGGTTTGGGTTCAAAGAGACCTTAAAGATCATCTCATTCCAGGAACATGTTCCACCACAGCAGGTTGCTCAAAGCCCCATCCAACCTGGCCTTGGACATTTCCAGGGATGGGGCATCCACAACTTCTCCAGGCAACCTATTCCAGTGTCTCATCACCCTCACAGTGAAGAGTTTCTTCCCAGTATCTTAACCTAAATCTATCCTCTTCCAGTCTGAAACCATTACCCCTTATCCTATCACTACACTCCCCGATCAAGAGTCTCTCCTCATCTTTCCTGTAGGTCCCTTAAGTACTAGAATTCTGCAATAAGGTCTCCCTGGAGCCTTCTGTTCTCCAGGCTGAACAACCCCAACTCTCAGCCTGTCCACATAGGAGAGGTGCTCCAGGCCCCTGATCATCTCTGTTACACTACTCTGGACTTGCTCCAAAAAAAGTACTCACTTCAAGAACTCACGACAGAATTTACTAAAAATAGAAGGAATTTTACAAACAGGGAAAAGCAAGAAAATGACAAAGAAACCACGTAATGAACTCTACAGGTACACAATTATTTACACTCCCAATAAAAGTACAGTGGATCACTAAATAAAACTGTTCAGAGGGAAAACTAAAATTGCTGAAAGGGAATACTCTGGGGCAGGTTTTTTTCCTAACACTGCATTTAATGTAGGAACTTGCTGCTACAAGCTATCACTGAGATGAGGATATTGCAAATATTTCATATATAAAATTTTATAAAAATAATTACTCATCCTCACAGAGTAAACAGGCAATATACACACAAACCAAAGTGTATCTAGTATAAAATACACATATAAAAGAAACCATTTTATGTGTACGAGTATATAATATACACATATATTTCACACACACAAAAATCTCCAGTGAATTTAAATCTCAAAGGAAAGAATAGAAGTTAGACTTGACATTCACTCAATTTATTTACAAGACTCTAAATAAGATGACAAATCCTTGTCATCTTCAAGGATTTCTTTCACATACATTAATACAATAGCACAGAGCAAAACTGCCCTCACTGCTTGCTTCCTGCTCCAGCCAAAGAACCTCAACCAGATTCCAGCTATTGGTGAAGTCCTTCCCACATGATCAGCTCTGGTCAGGAGATACTTGGGAAAAACAAGATGAGTATGCCATTTACTCAGCCAAACGACAAAACAAGTTTAAGACAATCCAGTCTCATGGCTGAAAAAAGAAGTGATCTGCCTTGAAGTCATGCTCCACCTACACTGCAAAAACTGGAGGTGAAGTATTTGATTTACAGATCTTGGAGTGAGCTTGGTAGCAACACTTAAATAGCAATTTGAAACTCAACATGCATATGGAACTCATGAAATCTCTTCTATAGGATTTATTGTCCAGAACAGAATAGTCATTCAAGCTTTTTCCAGATCCTCATCCTGATGTTTAAATTCTAATTTTGATACTTACTTGCAGTCTTTTGAAAAATGTGACTCTTGGCAAATATTGTAAAGATCCTCATGCAGATTTTGTGAACAAGACAAATGAACTACTGCATGATGACAAATGGACTACTGAATGATGCAGTAAGCCAGGTAACAAAGTACCCTCCACCAAATACATCTCACAGTACTGCATAACAGAACGAGCAAGGAAATTAGGATAGAACCAACAGTTGTGTTCATATACTTGCACTGTGCTTTATACACCTGCCTGCCTTCATTAGGGAACATGCAGACTGAATGCAAACACAGCAAGTCTATCAAGAAGGTGGAGGAAGGAGCTAGCAATAATACATGCTACAGTTACCTTTCACTGAAGAGAATGGACAGAATGGGTGAATATCAGCAGGCAGCTTCAGCTTATGCAGTTTCCAAATGACCTTTTAAAAGTAATTATTAGAGCCGAGTTGTAGCATTCAGCTGAAATTGAACTCTTCAGAATTCCATGCACTTACTAAGTAGAAATTGTGAAAGAAAAATGCATCATACATGTCACAAAGGATGGGGCCACTCAGACATGGCTTTTCTTCTCCTCCAGTTTGTTTTCACAATCTTACACTGAAGAAAAAGTGACACATCACCTATCTATCAAAATAAAGCATATCCTATCGTAGGAAAAATACACAGCTGAAAAACATCGGACTAAACATGTCAATGAATTGGTTCCAACTGAAGAAAGAAGAGCTGAGTATAAAGATATAATCTAAGACAGCTGTATGGGAGTTCACAGTCCAAATTCAGATGAAAATTTTGCCTAATGGAGGAGGGAGTATCACATGGCTGTAGAAACACTCACAGGCCAGTTTATGGCCTGGAGTGATCTCCAAAGCTCTAAATCTGTCCTGTTGATTAGATAGGAGAAAAAGAGGGAAGGGAAGGGTCTGTCACCAGCTCACTTCTGCAGTGCATGTGCCAGCACCCATACTCACTTTGCCTACTGTAAAGCAACAGCCCTGGTCCCAAAGAGGCTGTGAAGAAAGAATTGGTACCATTGCCTGGGACATCTGCCGAGCTAAAATGAATCTCATGTGAATATCCTTGCAATCTGATAGCACAAATACGACCATCTTGCTGCATCATTTATATCAAAAACATTGCTGCACACTACACGTGACAGCAGAGCCTAATGCAAAAACAACTCTTACTTCAGGATACTGAAGGAAATGACTGAACTATACTTGACATTTACAGTATTGATCAGGCTCCAACATTTAGACAAAGTATAAAGGCTTGGGAAGTTTATCCATTTACTGATTAGTGATTCATCTCCTTCCAGATGATCTCCAAGTATGACAGCATTGTGTATGTTTGCATTTTTTGCTATTGTGAAGCACTAGCTCCATCTCACATGCTATGAAGGCAGCACTAAAATTATCATGCTTTACCTATACAAAAGTAAAAAACACGTTTTCAAGATGTTTCTGTTGCCCTAAAAACCCCTCTGCAAACCCCACAGCAACAGCAGCAAACTCCATCTCTACTAATAAAAGCCTCCCCTAAGGCATTAGTCAAAGACAAAACTGATCTATTACAAGAGAAGCCTTGAATTGCTGCTGTTAAAGTGAAATAATATTGTCGATGTCATCACTGAATATGTAAAATCACCTTGAAGATTTCCAGCACAGTTTCCATGAATTATAAGAAAATTTTGCACTCAGTAATACCACCAATTGCAGGCACAGCAGGACTCCAGGCAGATGCTGTGGGGAGTCCATAGAAAGCAAATACACAAGTGGTCCCTACCTGTACCGAAAATAGGGGCAAACTCTTGTCACTGGAGCACAGACAATGCACTGAGATGCTTCCTTTCCCAAAGCAGAAAGGCAGAGGCACAGATGAAGTGAGAGACAGTCTTATTTTCCTTTCACATAAGGCAGGTGAACACAAGGGAACTGCCAAGTGCACTCTCTTGATGGGGTATAGTAACATGTTCCTTCTCTCTCAGACTCTTCTGGTGCTTCCACTGGTGCAATGAAGCTCTTTATTTTCTGTCCCAAGTTCTTACTGTCAAGCAAAACTGAGCAATGAGTGGGGATACAGTTCAGCTGAGAGCAGAATTTGATTTAATATTCCTACATCACTTTGAACATAAAAATGCACTATGGAAGTGCTAAGTCTTATTAAGCTTGGCAATAGCGAATGCAGGGTGACAGTTTCCCTAGAGTTGACAGTATTGCTCAGCAGACTCTAATGTATATAAGCATAACCAGGCAACACAGAGAACTCTTAAGGGTAGAAAACAGAGGAAACACTCCTCCTCACAAATCTAGAAAGCCAGTCTTTACAGCTTTCATCTGAGCATGGGAGGCTTGGCTTAATTTGCTCTGTGTGACACAGACATGGGACTTGAGTCTTAGGCACTCCTATCATACACCTACTACCTGAGCCGTGGCACTCTTAAAATGTAGTTGGCACAGGGATTTGAACTTGTCAGTCACAGAACACAAGAGTGCCTGTGCTACAGAGCATGTTGCTCTGCCTCTCTTCTCCAACAAATATTTGATTATTTATATGCAGTGAAGTAGCTTGCAAGAGATTAGGGAGAGACTGAGAGAGAAGACTGAGTACCAGGTGCATGGGTATCATTCTCAATCCTTGCCTTCACCATTATTTGACTTTTCAGGTCAGTATCCTGACAACTGCCTTTCCTCTGTGATCCTCTTGCGCTGATGACGATTTTCACCTCCAAATAGAGACCTCTTATTTGGGAAAACATCACTGGAATTGACACATTTCCTGAGAGGTTTGAGTTTCAGCACACTTTCAAAGAAATGGGATTTTACATTTTAAAGCTGTACAATAGAGATACAGGCAACACTTCAATGTGAGGCCCAGAACCACAGGATCATAGAATCATTTCGACTGGAAGAGACCTTTAAGATCACCAAGTCCAACCATTAACTAGCACTGCCAGGTCACCACTAAACCATGTACCTCAGCACCACATCTACATGTCCTTTAAATTCCTCCTGGTAGCCTATTCCAGGGCTTGACAACCCTTTCGGAGAGGAAATTATTCCTAATGTCCAACCTAAAGCTTCCCTGGCACAACTTGAAGCCATTTCCTCTTGTCCTATCACTTACTAACCTTGGAGAAGAGACCAACTCCCACCTCCTTTCACAGGTAGTTGTAGAGAGTGACAAGGTCTCCCCTGAACCTTCTTTTCTCCAGGCTAAAGGACCCCACTTCCCTCAGCCACTCCTCACAGGACCTGTGCCCTAGTGGTGACTTTCTCCTTCACAGACTGCAGAGCAGCTTTTTGGCTGAGGCATGGCGGGGGGAGGGTTCCTGCACCCATCCTTAGGGAAATGTCCTCAGTACTCTGGTCATTTATTTCTTTATCAAGGTAAACAACATGTAGGCTAAATACAGCCAATAGGACCTTCTTATTGATTGCAGTTGGAATGAAGTAAAATTCTGTCTGCATAACTTCAGGTCTGTTTAAAGTAGTGAATAACTAATTCACCAGTTTGTCTTCACACACAAGGGAAAGACTGTGGATTCTGAATGTCTCCACACAGTCCTGATGCTATAAAGACAGACTAATTTTACCAGATAGCCCAATAAAAGACAAGATACCTGGCGATCTGCCTCTTTGTGAAGCAGTACTTCTTCTCATCTCACACAGGAGAGATAAGAGACAGCATGGAAAGCTAAAAAGGACAGCACTTCATCCCTTTGTTTGAAAATTTTCAATAGACAGCATTTTTTTTTAAATAATATTTAATAGGTTCTATTCAAATGCAGCACGAAGGTGTCTAGTTGAGGCTGGACACAGCAACCTGCCCTAGTTTATAGCTGAACAAAGACATAAAAGCAAATGATAAATTTCCATTTTGTTACACAATATTTCATTAGGGAGCTAATTAAACACGCTGTATTCAAATTTAGCATATAAACAATATTACAGACGAAGGGGAGCATTTCTGGGAAGATATTAGCTGATAGCAATAACATAATTGTTTAGATTTTTTTTCTTTTCTCAACAGTTAGGAACAAAAAGCTTTTTTCCCCCCATTACCTCATCCTAAGTAGTTTTTCAAAGCAAGCCCATGTTCACATTCATGCTGTCACTGATAATGGATCTTGTGTCAAATAAGAAGAGAGTAAAGGACCTGATAATAAGTGCAATTATAAAACATCAAAAATGGTAGATCAAAGTGGATTTCCTTTATTCCACTGTGTACAGTCACTTCACAGCTTTTCAGTGTTCCTGTCATGCGGTCCTGACAGGATGTATTAATTTTCTCTATTATCATAGCAACAAGAATGGCACACTTCAGAAGGCAGCTGACAAATGCAGCTCCTCATTATTACTCTGTCTTACTTTTATTCATTTTGTTTATAAAAACACTTTTAAAATCCCCTTCTCCTGAGATTCTCAGGCATGGTGATAGCCATCAGATGGTTGATAACCTTGTGATAAACAAAACTCAGGGACAAACTCTTAAGCCTTCTAAGTACTGCCACTCTTCAAAAGAGGAACTGAAATTTACAGCCTCCAAAAAATTCAAACCCTGTAATGAGTTGGTGTTAGAAAGCTTGAAAACTTTACCTAAATATTCCCATTCTAATTAATCTTTGAAGAGTATCAATTTTCTGAATATTTACTAAATCCTGTATGGGAATTTATAGCATAGATTGGTAATTTAGCATACAAATTGCATTTGAAAAGAAAAAAAAAGAAAAGCTCAGGAGTTTAGCAAATTAACTCAGCTTCATTCTTCCTCTCTTGGCCCCACGGGTACCATGACTCAACTCCTAGTGTGGCTGCTCAGGTTTATCACTGTAGTGATAGTTAGAAGCTTCTGAAATGAAATGTGCATGGCACAAAAATAGTTTTACAGCATCCTCCCACAGGAAAAAATACAGATAGAGGCTCTGAGCTGGTGGTCTCCTCAAGAAACTATGCTTACCCTTCCTGACATTAAAGCTTGCAGGAGTGTTTGCTTTTGGGCTGATCAAAAATGCTGCAGCTAGTATTACAGAATCACAGAATATTAATGGCTGGAAATGACCTCTCAGATCATCAAGTCCGACCAAAAAAACAAAGCACCAAAACCAACACACAGAAAGAAAACAATAAAAAAAACAAAACCCACCATCTCGAACACGAAGAACCAAGCAAACCGCATAATGTAAACAAGTGCATGCAAAATAAAGTTCTGCAGCAATGCACTGTCAGATAAGATTGCACACCCATGCTGAAGTAAACCACAACCATTTGCACTATGTGAAAATAGAATATTCACACTATAACCTGAAACCTATTACATTGGACATGTAGAACTTCATAGGATAAATTCTACTCTAAGCAGGCATGCTAATGTAAATCATCAAATTCAAAAAGTCTACAACCTTATTTTGAATTTAGAGTATACTTGACCAGAAAAAGTGTATCTAAATTTGCTAATTCTATTCACTGTGACATGGCCCTACACAGTTAAAAATAAACTGAGCCACTATACCATGCTGCCATCACAGAGTAACTATCTTAAATAACAGTATAAAAAGGGAGTGCTGCAGTTTCACATCCTATCATACAAATATTATGGCAATGATGCGTAGAAGTGATTTACATCTTCATTATTCCTAGATTGCAAGAATCGCTGTTGCTAGCACTTTGTAAAGTCATTTGCTAACATTTAAGCAAGTTATGATGAATGCAATTTGAGTAGAATGCATATTGGACAGACAGATTATAGCCCTGCTGATACTGTATGTACAGTAATTAGTACTGTGAAAACAGCTAATTATTTTTAATTTTAAAGCCGGAGGATTTTATCCACAAATATCATGGATGGAGTTAATAGAACAGTTCTTTCCATAGCCAAGACAAGGTGACAGATAGCATGCATTAAATAAATGAATAATTTCTTATCAATATTTAAAACTAATGGAATGCCAATCAATAACACCACGAGACATGCTAAGCACCGCTGCAAAGTATTACTGACACAATCAGTACAAAAAGCACCCACATCATCATCCCACCTGCTGTGCTGCGCAACACAATGAAACTTACTAAAACACAACTGAAAACGTAAAACTAGCTCCTTAAAATTCAAGAGATCTAAGACATCACCATGAAATACCGTTCCAGCAATATGGAAGACCATCTGTCTATGTAAGAACTGGAGTGAAAAAAACCCAGATTCTCAGATGGACTCAAAAGGAATTACTTCACTGATTTTGATAGTGCTACTTTAGAAGAGCATGCCCAAATTGTATAGCCTGCAGGAACTTACTTATCTGGTAATGGTCAAAGTAATGTTCTGTAAAGCATGAACACATGCATCTAAGAATTTAGATAGCAGAACATCGAGGAAAAGTGATTCAAAAGACTTGAAGAGAAAATTCCAAGAACCAGGAGAGGAAGGAAAAGAAGTATTTCACTGCCACATGAAGATCCTGCACAACTTGTAGGAATCCATAACGGGAAATGAAGGACTTACTCCAATATATGGCACTATTCAGCTGCCTCAGCCACAGGTATAACACGGGAGAAGACGATATCACTGAGATGATTATTTCAAGCATTAATACCTTCTTTTTCTACCCCTGGGAAGTCCATCAATCACTGAGCAACTGAGCTGTGCACAAACAATAGCTACTGGCAACAGCAGTGCACAGCAAAACCCAAGACAGCCACCGCGGTAGCTACCAGAAGACTAATATGTGGGCCTGAGCTGCTGCCAAACCATGTGGTCAAACCCAAACTTTTCAATAGCCTGAATCAATGAGGCACTGAACACAATAGAGGAACGCAAACAGTATTTGTGACCCAACTGTTCAGAAATAATAATAAAAAAGCCCCAGAAAACAAGGGATCATTCTAAATGATGAGATTTTTTTTAAAACCCTTTTATCCATTTCCCTGTGAGTTTCTTCAGTCCCCTCAGGAATCATTTGATGCTTTCTCACGACTGAGAGGAATACTATTTACTTGAAAAGAAAGCTGAAATCCTCACATCATCCTTTAAGCACTGGCTCCCCACACACTCCTAAGGGAGCAGGCAAAGCTGGGGAAGGCTCTGCTTGCAGAATGGCCCAAAGTTTGGAAGAACGTTGAGTGTGCTCATCATGCTCTGGAATTGGAGCAGCATACTGATTTTATTCTAGCTTTTCCAATTTTCTGGCAATATAGAACATTAATAATTGAAGTTTCATTGATTTGATTATTTCCTTTAAAAAGTTGTAGAGTTCTTTCACAGCTAGGAGCTGCAGAATGCTCCCCAAAGCATTCACATTTATCAGTACTTCTCTGACTCACTATCAGTTTATTAGCTTTAATTTGTACCCTTGTGTTTAACATAAGGGTAGTAACTTTTTGATTGACTCTCAAGAAACAACCTTTAAAAACAGAAACTGAAACAAAAGCTTTCCCAGCAGAACAGTCTTTAAAACTTAATGATACTAGAACAAACTTCTTGGTTTCATTTTCTTGGGTAGTAATTGCTCAGTGCAACAAAGAAATTGTTTCTAACAGAAGACTCCTAGTGCTAGCTCATTTAAGTGCTTTTGGTATTAAATATTAATACAAAAGAAACTGTACTGTTCAACTACTTTTTGCATTACTGTCCTGTAAGGGATCACACTATGAAGCAGATGTTAGATTGATGTCAAGTGTACTTAGCTTCTTTCTAAAGTCAGTGTGTCGATTTATGCAAACAGAAAGGTACTCATCTTTTGGCACTTCAGATTTCCTTGAGCATCTACATCTCTCATAAATGAATGAATTTGACTGAGATTTCATTAAGTTAAGAACAGAAGAATCTAAGAAAGCAGTCAGACAACTACATCTAATCATAAATCAATTAAGAGATCTGATAAACCAGCAGAAGCAGTCTTAATTTCAAGGTATGCTGTACAAGTGAGAAAACAGTTACTATAAAAGATGCACATCTTAATTTGTTCCTAAATGCAAGTATCACTACAAATGTTTTATTCACCACAAGTATCTTATTCACGGCCTTTTTTTCCATAGGGTATAGAAAAATAAAGAACCAACAATTTTTTTTAAGATACTCAAAACAAGTTCTTGACAACACACACTTGAAGTAGCAAGACTTCCTGCCACAAGTGGAAAGTGAGGCATGCAGTGTGAGATCAACAGCATCCAGAGTCGCTGTGGCCAAGATTCTGAAGCTTGGTAAGCAGCTGGGACAATACTGCACTGCTGCTGAACACAAGTGACATCTAACTGTTCAAAAAAGTATGCCAGAGCCCATACTACCACACACAGTGGGTTTCTCACATGAAGTGGTACCTGATAGAACTTTTAGCAGTTTCTGCATAATTTGGTCACTGCAAATGTCTAAAGATGCAGAGTTTGGACAGTCCCCTACATAGCATGCTTATGTCCCAATACCTACTATTGCTGTGTAGAGAAGAGCTCTCTGGCAATGGAAGAAAGTTACCAGAGGACTGAGATCTATGAGAGAGATCAAGATCATTGCAGAGGCACAGGCTGTAGCCCAAGTAGAGTTAATCTTATAAATTTTAAGCACACTAATCAGGATATAATCAGTGTAGGCTTGCCTTGAGCTCAAACATAAGCATACTGAAATAGTGCACCCAAGAACAGTGACATTTCATGACACAGCCATGCACTGCATTTTATTTGAGCATGTATGTGAGGAATATAACCAGCAAAGAGAGAAACTATGACTTGTACTCAGGTGTTAGGTAAAAACACGTAAGGAGCAACCCAAGAAGCAATTTACAAGGTAAAGAATGGATAAGCACAAGGTATTGCAAACTGACAGGACATGCTCAGCATGAAGTGCACTGTCAATGAATAAATCTAGTAAAGGTTTGAAGTCTAGCAGTGGCTTATCAGAAAACTCACCAGTCTTCTAAACACTCTTCCCACAGCTAACTTTAATGTGCTGATACATGATGTATCCACATATTCAACTGCAACAGAGAGGACCCCAGAGAGCTATAAGGTTTGCAGGAGAATTTATGCCATTTAGATTCATAATAAAATACAGTGTTAAGTCATACAAGGTGATTAAATGCCATGTGACCCGAGTTCCTCTTTCTGCATTGTTATCCAGAGTCCCTTCACACATCTAACCTGTCAGATGCAAACATCAGCTTGAAGCCCTGCAGTAATCAAGACTGAAAAGTGATAGCAGATGCCTAAAAGAAGAAGCTAAAGTAGTAAAGCACAAAAAAGTACGGGTGATGAACTGTGTTCCGACAGATTTTAATGTTTCTTTTAAAATGATAATTGGCACTAATTGCATCATTTCCATGTTAATGCACAACACCTGGCCTCAGCTGGATAGAAAGAGCCTGACAATGTTTCACCTCATTGACAAGGCACTGAACAGGTACAAGTCTTACAAAGATGGGCCTGCCTAATATAAGGCACCAAAAATTTGGACAATGTGAAAGCAAGCTACCTTATTCACAAACTTTAAACAAGTGCAAAGCCACTGAACATTCATTTTGAATTACCAAAGAACTAGTCTGAAACTAAGACAGAAACACACAGATACATGAGAAAAATAAAAATGAGACAAGGCTTGACTAAAGAGCTTATCTTTTGATCCAGAAGAGGAGAGGGACACCCCCCCTCAGGAAAAGCCACCCAACCCAATCCCAACACCAAGCCCCTCTCAAAGAAAAAACAAACAATAAAAAACCTCAACAAAAACTCCAACCATAAAACAAACAAAGTCTTGGTTACTTTGTATACTAGCAGCACTGATGAAAGGTAAGTACTCTCAGAACACTTCAGCAGTAAGAATAAAACAGTGGTGATGAAGCTCAAAATTTCTGCCTACCTGGTTTCTAACTAAAAAGCCTTCTTCCTACAGAGTTGACCTGGACCAGCTGAAAACCACATTACTTCTTTTGTTCAATCAGTGAGCCATTTCCATAACAACTACTCTAAAAAATGCCCAAGCTAATCTGCTTTATCTCTTTTAAACACTTGATGTTTCAACAAAATACAAATGCTATGCATGTACTTCTCCTGAAAACGGAAAATGCTCATTTATTAGTGCTAATGACCACATCTCTTGAATTCATTTCAGAACTCCCATTCTTCAACATCTCACAACCTGAAAACAAAGGAAGGCCAGACAACTAAACACTGATGCATGCCTTATCCAAGTCTAGTGTATGCCAATCTTCCCCAACATTCACACTATAGCACAGCCTGAAGGATTCTGCCCAACTTCTGTAGGTCAGATAAAAAAACCCTCTAGCTATAAGCTAGTGAACTCTCTTGTCTCTGCTGGCTGTACATTTACACTTCCTAATAATTCTAAATGGATTTCTGTAGTATGTATGTTCAGAAAGTATTTATTTAAGGTTTAATTTTTAGTTCTGCTTTGTTTCAAAGAATTTGTAATATCTTCCTGAACAGAAACACAACTAACAATTAGCTGTATGTTCCTAGTTTTGCATTGTTTAAAAAAATATTGCTTCAATTGTTGATTGTTTTTTCAATCACAGAATCATTATGGTTGGAAAAGATCTCCAAGATCATCAAGTTCAACCATCAACCTATCAGCACCATGCCACTAAACCATGTCACTAAGTGCTACACCTACACAATTTTTGAACATAATTTGTTATCAGTTGGGTTAACTCATTTCCCAATACAGCTCTTAAACTAATGATTAAGATTTCACAGTAACATGATGTGGGAAGACGAAAAAAGCAATCCCTAAAACCATTTCTCAGCTCAAGTCTAATTTCGACCTTTGTACAAAATATAGCATAGAGTATAAATATCAAACACATGCGCACACACTCCCTCTAGGAAATGGTACTTGGGATACGTATGCACAACATGCACGTGATAATTGGATTGTTGATAAAACCTCCTTTCATTCTTGCTCTGATTTTTAGTAACAGGATTTAGAAACACCAGCAAAAGATATGAAATGCAATCTTCATGAAACTCAGAGCTCCATCAATCAACCAAGGCAAAAAACCTCAACTTTGTAAGAGTTCAAGAAGAAAAATCTGAGTCTGCAGCAGAATGTAAAAGCCACTCCAAAAAGTGTGTGGTTTTCATTATATTTTTAGGTTTTGGGGGAAAAGATTTAATGGGAGATGAGAGGTTATGTTTTATATAATATCTAATTGACAAAAAGAATAATATTTATGTTTGTGAAAAATCAATAGAGAAAGATAAATTTGAAAATAAACAGTGATTTAAGCATTCGAGACTATGTAACAGAATGACAAAGCATTAATCACAGTTAAGGCTGACATTCTATAACAGATGACTAACTCTCATCTGACAATATCAGATTTTATAGGAGATAAATCATTTATAAGGACCTTTAGGTACAGATTTAGCATCTGATCTTAATTTCTCATTTTTTGTCAATTTAAGTTATGACTCTTATTTATTTGTATTTCAAAATCACAACTCATTTTGAAGAATTCTTATCTTGAAAGCTAAAATTTTATTGTACATATGGTTACTAAAATATTGATTTGTAACATAGATCAGAAAATACAAGTGCTGATGTAGCTTCTTTTCCAAAGGAAACCAGAACTCACAATGGTCAGTACATAATCTTAAATTTGACAATGGGAAAACAATTTCAATACCAAACCAAGTTTCAAACTTCTTCACTGCAAAAAAACCCCTCTCTGTTAAAAATTCTCTTCATCTCTCTCCTCTCCATAAACAACAGACCCTGCTGCCTGTTGGCTTATGCCCTGAAGCACCTCTACTTATTTTCTCAAGCAATACTTTACAGAGTATACCAGTTCCTTTTCTTTGACTACTGAAGGTGATTTTTCTCATTCATGCTATTTAACATGGATTTAGATTTGGAAGAAAAAAGAAATGGTTTTTGCCTTCTTTACATTAGAATTTTAATAGTATCATACAGAAAACACAACTGAATTGAAAACATCAAATATGTGTATTCAACTCCGCAAGAACTGATGGAATGAGGGAAAAGAGCCTACATAGGAAGAGTTAATAAACAAATGTATATGTTGTAATATTAAACAAAAAAAAAAACCCAAGAAACATACAGGGTGTTGCTTTGACTCTTTGGAGGATTAGTATTCTAGTAGTTCAGATTTTGACATATTCAGTTAATAGTATCACAGTGATTTAACTCTCCTGGTTGTCCTGCTCAAGTCTACCACTTCCTATGAAGGCAACTCTAATAAATAATTTTAGCATTTAGAAATAAGGGCTCTCAGTAGCCTGAAAACCAGTAAACCTATTTCATTATCAACTGTAAATCAGATTGGGTGGCCAAGACTTTCCACTTTTTTCCTCTTACGATGTGTCAGTCATTCATGTTTTTACAGCTGTAGCTTTAACTGCCACTTCTGTCACCTCAGAGTCATGAAATAAAGCTTGCATTGGTAAACATCAAGTAAAACCCTTGTCTGACATTTTAAACTGCCTTTTGAATTGAATATGCATTTTTTCCATTATGTTTATTAGTAGGGCTTGAGGTAACTTTCTTGTTATTAAGATTTGCTTTGCCATAGCGTAACACTTTTATCTGAGGTACCTATGTACATATCAAGACACACATGGATCAGAGATGGCTTCACACTTCTATGGGAGATTGATCTCCATCTAAGAGCTGTCATGCTCCATGGAGGTACAGGAAGAGCTAGCAGTGCTCCAAGCACAGCCACATCTGGAAAACCCATGTTAGTAATCCTCGCTCCCGTACATGCTTTGAAGACCACACAGGAAATGTTTCATACACACTGCTCTCCATCCTCCCACCAAAATCCCTAATGAAAGAGGCACAAGGAAATTCAAGAAAGCAGCTCTAGATAATTGAACACATTATAATAGGAACAAGAGGGCCAACAGTAATTTTGAGGTGATGGCATAGCTGGGGAGATGAAAGTGACTATAGTGCTGGAAGGCTCACACCAATACTAGCAACATTGCCTTAGGAAGCTGACTTCAAGGCTGTCTTTTATGAGAAACACAACTCTTGCTGAATGTTACTGTTCAAAGTAGACCGCAGTGCTGAAGCTGCTTACCCCAAATGTACAAGTTTACAGGGAAGAAAACAAACCAGAAGAAAAATTCAGGTTTAAGAACACAGCTGGAGAGAGATAAGATGACTTCTATGCTCTGATTTGCTGTTGTACCGAAGGGTTATGAAGAACATCTCTCACGCTCCTTGACAGATCTGTTAGATATCTGTATTTAGCAGATGTGTTAAGAAAAATATTAATATAATAGGTGTTAGGAGTCAATTCCATCACATTTTTTAATTGGTTGCTACAAAAATAAATGAGGTTTCACAATACAGTAACAGAACTGCAAAACCCAATGGAATGGATTTTCCTGTATTGTCTATTGTTAAGGATTTAAAAGACCAACGTGCATATAACACACAGAAGAAAAGGATGCAAATGTCAATTTGTAAACCTCCAGCTCTGCTGACTCAGTCTAACTGCTAAGTGATATCCAATGGTATCACCATCAGCAAGGCAGAGGCCTTTCTCATGCAAGCACTGGCTGCAGCAGCACTTTGTGGATCTTTAAGGAAAAACGAAGTAGAAAAGTAAAGATACAAAAAGCAGTTGTAGGGCTGAATTCTCAAGAGCACCCTTGACAAGACAACCAAGACCTCTGTCTCCACTGATATCAGAAATGTTTACAATGGAATATGGTTATTTTACAATTATATTATTGAAACAACTGGACCTAGACCAGCATCACTATCACTAGGAACAGCCTTACGGGATATTTATGCATATTTTCATAGAAAAAGGAGGATTTTTTTTTCCTAACTGACCTTTTAAAATACCTCTACAGAATAGAGACCTTGTGATACCTAATCTTGAGGATCTCTTGAAAAGTCACAGAGGCAGTTCCCATCTTCCTGAGACTTGTTTGCATTTCCTATCAGCTCTTTTACAGTCAGCCAGGTGCAGTGGGCATGGCTCTCTTCACACAGAAGAAAAAAGAAAGGTTTCTGTGACTTAGATGATTTTTGTGTGACAAACATTGTATAAACTATAGCCAAGAGTCAGGATCTGCATAACATCCATTCATGTGTCACACACTGAAAGCTACACAAATCACTTCTGAAGAGTAAAGCCTTTAGTCAGGCTTATTTTACTTGCAAAAAATAAAGGCCTGAACCCGAAATGAGACATCAGAGACACCGTATTCAGCAAAACACACACACACACATACATATATATATATATATACACACCTACATACACACAAGTGTCAGTGAGGCAGTGATAGTCAGCTGCACAAAGAGTCTAGCATTATCTTGGTGACACAGGGGACACAAGTACTAAGCAGTCAACCTTTGCAGCCATTTGCAAGCCTTCAGCCACAACATGACTGTGGGTGAGGAGAAAGGAGGAGACCATCAACGAAAGCAACTACTGAACATAAGACAAAAAAAGAACAAACAATGTGGGTTGATCCTTTCCTTTCTGTTCCAGTCATGAAAAATAAACTTACATGAAAATAAGTATGATCACTACAGAGGCAAAGGCCAACTTACATAAAAAGCCAAAGCATAACGAAGCATCACATATTAGGGCTAGACCTTTCCTTTCTACATCTCTTAAATCCCAAATGGAATCCAAACTAATAAGCTGAACTGAGAAATGGTAACACAGCAATGTGAAGAACCTTTTTTTAGGGTAAGCTATTGTTAAAAAGAAACTTCTTTGCATGTACCTTATTACTAAGAAGCACAGTCAAGCCTGAAGGTACTGTATGAGATGAGTACCTCATCTGAATCACAGTGTATTACCATGAACAGAATCATCTGTATTGTCAAAGTGCAGTCAAAACTAATGTTGCAAAACTGAACTTGTAGCCTTTTATACTTTGAAAATCTACTGAGAGAGTTAAACCTTTCTGTAATGTCTTTATAATTTCATTAGCTGTACTAGAATACAAATAAATTAAGATATTAATCAAAAATAATTAAATGCAAGTCAAAATTTGTTGAAAACAAAATCTAGTGGGCTTTCCAAATGCAATTTTGTCAGTACATGTTGCTGCAAGTTGTTTTTTGAAAAATCTTTGCCAACTTTTCATCATCCATCAGCAAGTCTTCAACAATGAGATCAGCTATCACATGTCAATTAATAAACCTGCAAACAATCTGGATGCTGCACATTAATGTGAGAAAGACAAGTTGGTGACTCTGCTTAAGCTGTTAACACCATTCCCTCACCTTAATATTGAAGGGGCAGCTGCCTAGTAATTTAAGTTATTATAACTCAGAGAAGCCATAATTCTGTTCACCTAGCCTGGCTCTACTGTGCAATTGCAAAGTAAAATACTTCAGGGTCCTGCACTGAAAGAGTGTCCTGACAAGGACACTAGGATAGTGTCAAGAAGGCAGGAATGTGGCAGTCAGAGTGATCTATGGTGTAAGTGCATTTTAAGAGCAATGAAAGAACAGCTTCAGGGTGATCTACGGAACAGCATCCTTCCCACCTCCCCCAGTGCTTTCAGTCACAAACCTGCAAACACATACAACCTGATTTCTGATCATGTCCACAGTACTCAGAAAGGAATTTAAAAAATAAAATTGAAGAAAAGGTCATCTGGCAGATATCTTGTTCAATTTCAGGTTGAGTTCATGAAAGAAAAAAAAGAACCTTAAATTTAATTGAGCCATGGAGTGTCTGTGGAATAAAGGCTGACAGAATTGGAACCGTAAAGAACCACTAAGGGAACTTGTACATTCTTTTTCTTCTCTCCTGATTTTTGTCTGCTAAGCCCATTCCCTATGCAAATACATAAGGAAATAGGAGGCCCCATCCTCTAAGTGTTTCCTGCCAGCAGAATGTTCACTGAACTCAATTGCAGCTCTGTGTGTGAGCTGGTAAGACAGGGACCCTTGTGTAGAAATGGTTTCATAAAGAAGTATTTTAAAACAAGAAGATTTCTTTTTATTTAATCATCTCACTATGTATTCTTGTCATTCTGGGCAAACAGCCAGGAATAGGGAAAAAAATACCTCCTGCAACAGTAACAGAAAATTGGTAATATTATGATTTAGCCATTTCTCCTACCTTCCCCAAATAAAAAGCAATGCCTTGTATTTTTAGTTGGAAATAGGCTCCATTTTCTGTCAAATGCACTGAAAGCACTTCAGCCCTATCTCCTAAAGAAAGAATAAATGTTGCAGACATCATTTCCATTAACATCTTGTCTTTAAACTTCAGTTTTGTCAACTTCTTTGAGTAGTCTGCAGTGATTTGGAGAAGGCTGAGGCTGGCAGCCCTGGCACATCAGCTCTCTCTCTGGCTGCACCACTCCATCAGTGCCTCTTCGGCAAGCGTGTGGTTAAAGCTCCCGTGTGGGCTCCGCTCTGCCCTGCGGCTAGCACCGACAAGCAAGGGCACCCATTAGTGCCAAGGGTGCTTTTCTGCTCCCAAACCCACATGGCTAATTATGAGCACTTACATGCCAAGATCTCTTATTAACCATTTCACCTTAGAATTGCAGAACAGCAAAATTGAGGTAATGTACTTCCTAATGCAACAAGATATTCTCCTGCCCTGCCCTTTCATTCACTTGGAAGGATGTTCTGTGGCAACCAAGGTAATAATGGATTTCTCTCTTTTTGGCAGCACTTGTAAGCACACTTGTGAATATTCAGACAGGTGTCAGCTCAGGGAAACCACTGCTTAAGGAAGTTTGGCAGTCCTGTGCTCACCAGTTGTGAATGCTGGATGGAATAAAAACATTTCCTGCATGTTTCATCAATGGAAAAAGAGTGGATCACTTCAATAGCTTATCGTGCACAGCATGAGAGTATGCTGTTTCCTACATTATTCATCATCATCATTACTCTTTTTTTCAGGCTTGCTTTCATAAGCTCCATGCTCTTCACACCTGTTTCTCACAGCAACTTCTTTCCACATTACAGAGATTGCACATACACCTTTTACACTTCCTCCCACCCTCCCTCCCCTCAAAAAAGCCTTCCCTCTATTTTTCCCCTCTTTATTCCCACCAAAGTTTCTTTTTGGGTACTCCGTGTCTCTCCTTCTCTCTCACATCTTTAATCTGCATCTCTACTTCATTGGGCATTGTCCCTGTCTCCTTTGTCACAATCCCACAATACACCTCCAGAATCCTTCACACTGCACATGGTCAGTACATCCTATTTCCTAAATTCAGCTTCCCCATGAGGGAATGCTTCTCCTATTTACAAGTATAGAGTAGTAGTACTTAAAGTTAGTATCCAAATAAAGAAAACAAGAATTTTCTGTTCCTTAATTAATATAAGATCAATATAGGGACATTCATATACCTGAGTCAAACAGTTTTGCTTCTGATAAATTAGGCTTTTTCAATGATTAATTTTTACTACTTTAAAAGACTTTAACCTGGTTTATCATCAAAATGCATGTTTTTGAGAAAGTCTGGTGATCTTTACTAAAGTCCAATACCTTCTTACCTACTAACCTGGAAGCCAGTCTGACCCCCAACTCAAACAGGGATCATTTTCCCTTGCAGGTGTTAAAAAGCAACTCCTGTGGGTCATAACAGACCACAAAACTGCCTCTATGCCAGGACTGCAATACTGTATTTCTTGTACTTAAATGGCATGAGAAAAATCCTCAGGTAGAGGAGGACTGCAGATTTTGCTTCTATTTATGGATGCTCCCCATTAGTTTTACTGGCACAAACTCCTAAAACTAATAAGGGTGGTGAAGACAGGCTTGCTGGTAGCTTCATCTGCCCTTCCCTGGTATTAATAATACATAATGTGTGACCTCTAGGAAGACCTGAAAGTGAGCTGAAGACCCCTGAGTTCCATAAGGACAGTGTATCAAATATTCTTACATCTTTTATAAAGATTGTATTTTATTATTGTAGCCTGAAAAACAGAAGAAAAGATTTGAGGGCCACCACAAAACTGTTAGTTCAGAAAGCTGCAAAGCAGGTTGGTTGAAAGGAATGCGTTACAGCAGGTAAGTTTGAGTTTCATGTTCTAGAAGAACACAAAGATGTCAGAGCCCACTTGGGCATATGCTCAGACACTACATTCCTCTTCAGGAGAAGCATCAGGAAAGTTTAAAAACACAGACATACAAAACACAGATGTGAAATAGGAGAGCCTTTCTTATTTTACACAAAGTGTGCGGGAGAAGAAGGATGTAGCTTTAGGATTGATGGAAAGCCCAAGACAGGAATACAAAGAGGAGCTACTTTCCTCAAAGGATGGAGATGGAGGAGAGAAAAAACAAACAGGAGGAGAACAATTCCTCTATAATCTTGCTTACCAAAGGAGGAAATGTGGCAATGGGTCTCTTATTGTCCCACTGGGACCACAGTTGTGTGCCAAATAATTATGGAATAGTTAGGGTGAAGCCTAGCTAGGCCTTTTAGAAGTATGCTGAAATCCGCAGGAGCAAAATCCTTTGTTCATTACAGTATCAGTTAGTAGCTTTTAGTAACCACACAACACAGAGAATGTGGAATTTTCACTTTCTAAGAGCATAACTCAACCAATAAAACTGAAGATCAAAGATGTTTTCTCCATTTGTCTGGTCAGTAAGTGGTAGCATATACTTAATTTCATAAATAATTCAAGCTAATGGGAAATATTAACTTTAAAGAAATTATTAGCAAAAATAGTGCTTTCTATAGGAAGCACAAGCAGCAGTATAAAAAATACTTGTACTCGTGGGAATAATTGCATTTATATTCATTAAATGCATCTTTTCCAAGGACATCAATGCAGATAAAAATGGGTTAGTATATAGCATTTCTTGCAACCTAAGTATGACACTGCATGGAAAAATGTACTCAGCTGAATCACAATGTCAGTATGGAACCAGGATGAGATAGGCTACAACTGAATAACAACAAGTCCAGATGTCTTAGCAACAGAAAACAGAACTCAGACTTTTATACGGTATCACTTTTGTCAGTGCTCCTAAATAAAGTTCTATCACGAAGGGACTCTCCCCCTGCTCCCCAAATATTAAGCCATGTTCTTCAGAATACTGCAGTTCTCAAACCATCAAATATGTATCAGAACAAAGAAGGACAATCCAAAGGAAGGAACGATTCATACTCCCTGGTTAGACTATGTGTGTCATCCTCACCATTAAGAAAACAGAACTTTTCAGTAAACTCTGGATAACATCTGATTCAGTGCCAGGAGATACTGGGCAGGATTTGTTGTAACTCTCTAGTAGAGCAGGTGAATTATCTGGTGTATATCCAAGTGACTGTTTGGTGAGTGAGTTTAGGCTTGTGGAATACTGTGAGTATCAGACACTAATGTAATACAGTGTAAAAGGACTGTTCATTGGCTGGTTTGTAAAACTGAAATTATAGTACATGAGAATCACTACACAGCTGAAAATGGAGAAACAGCCATCACATTACCTGTAAATTAAAAACCCCTCAGGCTACATATCACATCTTTTACTGAGTCAAAATCTCAGTGTGCACACGTATTTTTAACACTGTCAATCAATTATTATGTACTGCATGCAGAAATTACATTAACCAATGTATGGATTTACAAAGCAAGCCTTAAACAGCCTCTGACTGCGGCACTCTCCAACTGCTATGTCAAAGATTTAACCTCCAGAATTAACACTCTGCAAACATATCCTTTCAAACCCAAACCAGACAAGCAGTACAAAAAGCAAATGAGCAAAACATTCACCAGTCCCAGAGGGAAAATCCACCTGTAAATCCTAGGAAGGACAGCTGCTCCTGAAGATGCTCATCCCAGAGCTGAGCATCTGGGGTCTGCAAACACACAAGCAGTCATAGCTCCTTTGCTGAAGCAAGCAGAATGGGAAGAGAAAGTGAAGCTTGCAAGCTTCCCAGAGAAATGCCAAGGTGGTATGGTAATTGTGTACATATGGCAGGGTAAAAATGACAATACTATTTTAAGAAAGCCTAAAAAACTCACAAAATAAGCACATCATAAAAAGTTTATATTTCATAATGGGAAAATCTAAGTACACACTGCAATACAAATTAATATCATTTAAAAAGGAAGTTTCCATCTGTTAATATCCAGTTTTAAATTTGATATACACCAAAGGTTTCTATTCATCCTGCTAAAGAAGAAAAAAAACAAGCTTAAGGAAAACACTCCAGGGTCTTGCTTCATAACATTCACCAGGCTTCATTTAGAACATTAACTGACTATCTTTGAATAAATGTTTTCAGCAGGGCAAGCAATCAAGGCTTTGTAAACCTCAATTCTCTGTTATTGGGTAGAGCTTAATACCTGTCTTCTGACTACATGATAAGATATGCCTGAACTCAAAACCTGAACCATCCATGCACTTGTATAGGTGTGTACACTTTAGAGGACTTGAATCCATCATTTTGATCAAATCATCAATGTCATTCCAAACAGGTCCACCTAACAGGGATTGTGCTAGAAATTTCTGAGAAAAAGTGCTGAAGGATAAATTAGTTGCCAGGGAGGAGGCAGAGATCACAAATTTAACATTACAGAACTTCAAAACGGGATTATTTTTGAAAGCATCACTTCCAGGGAAAAGTTGTAGAAAGCTGGTACATCACTTGGGCTATTCCTCTTAATCTATTCCTTACTGCAATATGGCATTTGGTTGTTTTATTCTGAAATGTTAACCATTGGGAATGAATCTCTCACACCAGGTCTCTACCTCAGGGAGTTGAGGGAAACAAGGAGGGTTATTCAGATTCACCCAGACATCGCTGAGGATGATGTTAAGGACAATGCATTTTACATATGTTGCTGGAGACTTTTCCTCTAAACTGCTCCAGGGCCCCTAGCTGTGGCTGGAACAAGAGATTTGCAACTTGTCATAGCACTGGCATTTATGTCAATCTTTCATCCAAACTGAATGCATGCAAGTCCTCAGAGGCCTCTGGGTGACCAGAAAGTGCTAGCACTACATTGTAAGAGAGGCTAAGAAGGTATCAGCCCAGGGCTACAGTGGTCAGGTCTCTGCTCTCTGCTACGTGTACTCATCCAGCAAGGACAGTGCTAGAAGATGAGTCCGTGACCCAGAGTTTCCTTTTTCTGTGCTCCTGAAGACGACTTCTTAATGGCACTCAAGCATGATGAAGAACACAGACAGCTGGTTTCAACTACTACAAAAGAGAGAAGATCAGATGAAACCATCTGGACAGAAACTACATAAAAGAAATAGAAACAAGAAGTGACGGTGAATCATTACAATAGATTTAAATGCAGAGAGAGAGAAGTGAAGAGCACAAGAGAATGATTTAAGAAGGAACAGTGAGATCAGATCTCTTGAAGACTGTTATAGTAAGATGACTAGAATTTGAATGGAAAGCCCAGAAAGAAGAAATTAAGTAGGAGAAAAGCTCTGGGGCAAAGCTGAGGCTTGCAAAGAAAGCAACTGGGACTACATCAGGGAAGGAGGTCAACTTCAAGGAAAGAAGAGAGGAGGAAAAAAAAACCCCCCAAAAAACCCCCAACAAAGCTGTCAGATAACATTTGTGAAACCCAACAGCAACACATGGATTTTTTTTTTCAGTGTGAGTTTCAAAGATAATAGCTTGCTACTGCTATCAAAAGTTCTTCAGCTCAAGTAGTGTAAATCTTTGTATTGAACCTAGATGTTAGAAACTGCTCAAAGACAACTGATGTCACATGATAATTTCACTTCTTATTTTGCCTTTCTATAAACCTACAGAGCTGTTGCTATTTTAGCAGTGCACTCAATGGATGTCAAACCATGAAGCCTTTCCTTGGGTAACAATCCCAGTTCAAACAACTGTTTTCACCCAAGGAAACAGTCAGAAGCCAAAGAAACAAAACAAATTTTGACTGGGCTTGAGCACCAGTGCTGAGCTGGGCTGAGCTGCCCAGACGCTTAGTACTTAACAACTTCCAGAATACACTGTTGGTCGGAGCTCAGTGTGATCACATTTGCTCACTGTGCTTTTAACACAAAACCAGACTGACAGAGAACTCGAGTTCTGGACCTTGTTAAAGAAATTCTAGGCCAAGGGTCATTGTTTCATATGTCTTAATGTTGACAGGGCAGTCACAAAGTGTAACACTCTAGTGTGAGATAATAAAATGCCTCACTAGATGCAGTAGTCACAAGAACAGTAACAAAAAAGTGTAATAGATAATAACAGAGAAAGTAGCCTGTTAAACGCTCCACATGCTTTTGTAAACTTATTTTAAAACATTAATCTATTGCAGTAAACTTAACATACTGTTTTATATTCACACCGAAGTCCAATTTCTCTGGCTTTCAATGAACAATGACAGTACCTGGTTTAAAACATTTGTTTCAAGGCAATTTAATTTTTTCCACTGCTGTCAAACTAGTCACATAACAGTCCACGGATAAGAAAATTGCTGCTAGTTCTCTTCTAAAGAAACAGTCTGTAAGGTTTAGACAAGCAGAACTGTATCTTCACATTACTTTTAAGTTAAGGATAAGCAAAGGACTGACTGCTAAGAGAGAGTCATCACTCCCATGCAGTAACTAAAATGCATGTCCTGTAGACAGTCTTTGCAGATACATAATGCAGAAGGGAAAGAAGTTACTGTGATACCAATGCTTGCTTAAGAAGTGGATAACAGCTCAGATGATGTGCTTCACACCTGGAATACATCTCAAATAAAGACAAATGAGGACTCAGCTAATGTAGAGTAAGTATTAAGCAGTATGCAGGGGAGAACACAGATAAGTTAATCAGACTGTATTTAGTTCATTGCATTCATAAAAGCAAAACAAGTTCTACAAGTTAGTAGCCACTATGTCTTCCTTGTTAATGAAAGTGTTTTTGCCACAAAGTAACTAAATTGAGATGAAAGTCTGGTGAAAGTGTGGCAGGCTATACATTTTGGATTCAGTACATCAAATTACAAAACATTATTCAACAAGTTCCCAATTTCTAACAAAACTAAAAAATTACTTAACTTGGATTTTAGCTTTAAGCTAGCTAATTTAAATAGGACAGGATTTAATGTTTTTCTTTACATGAGGCCAGTGCCAAAATTCTGAAGCAAAGACAGAAAGAGTAACAGAAGTTTTTTATCATCTGTTTCAAGTGTCTGGCAAGACATACAGACATGCTCTAGAGATTTACAAAATCCCCAATTCAAAATTTTCCAAAGCTGGTATTTGGCAAAGCCTGTTTCTGACAGACGAGATAAAAAGTAATCACAGGTGAGACAAACTGCACTGACAGAAACTTTGGGGATCAGCCAATGGAAATACAAAGTGGATTAATTAGCACTGTCCACCCTTAATCAAAAGTTCTGGGAATGGAAAATGAAATCTGCTTGGACACATCAAAAGACTACAAACTCCAACTAAGGCAGAAAAGCCAACGTGCTGGAATAGATGGAAAACTTTTATAAGACACACATCCTGCCAAGACTGCAATCCAAAGTGCAAACTACAAAGGAGAAAAGGAAGTGGTGATTAACACCTCACCAGTGGAGGGCAGTGATGCAGTAAGATAATGAAGGGAAGCTTCCGATTTAATCTTGGCATAGTTTGATTAGATGTGTTTTTCTTCAGTTTCTTTGCTTAGACTTTTAATAAACATTTGTCGATTTGGGTGACTAAATAAGCATCTTGACCCATGTTCTACCTGAACTCTCCTTTATTTACTTAACTTGTGACTGATTACTGCACAAGTACTTTTCTGACGCGTTGGTATTATTTTACAAATGGATTCTACCAGCTCATTCCCAGATGTATAGTCTTCAGATTCAATAAGCTTTCTGTACAAACAACAGATTGAATGGCCTTTGTCCTTATTAGCTTACAGAAAATTAATTTCTTAGTGTTAATTTTTGAGCTTGGGCCAGTTGCCAAATGCTTAGGGCAGCTGCTAGAACTATAGACAATATCACACAAGTCAGAGATGGAAAGATCTATTGGGTTATTTCCTTCAATTATAAATTGATGAAGAACTGCAATCAATGAATCACATGCCTGTCATGTCCTCTATAGTATATACTCAATTGTGTTGGCTGGTTTTAAACAACTGCAGCCACAAAGCCTCTACCACTTCATTTATTGCTTCACACTACTCAAAAAGAGACAGGTTTGAGAAATTTAATGGGCAGTAAAGACATAATAACTTTACAGATTATGAAGCAAAGAAAGAGCAAATGCACCCATCCAGGCTGATCACCTTTACCATCAGAACTCCAGTTCCAACCAGTGATACTCACATTAACCCTCATAATGCAAGGCTCACCCCAAGCATGTTATGAAAAACATTCAGACTAAGAGCTCCAAGCACTAAGGACCTGTTGTCCCTCAGGAAATCATTCCCATAATGAATGACTGTTTTCAAACTGTCTTAGATTTCATATTTAAATTTCTCAGACTGCCAACTACATCTACTGAACCAACATGGCTGGGTCTATGTCTGCTAGCAGATAAATTCTGCTGCATATTCTCTACTATATTTTAGGTAGAATGTGATGCTATATACCATCAAAGTTCTTACCTCCCTGCCCCCCAAAGTTGTTTCAGAGTTATCCAAATGACAACTCAGACATTCCCTATGCATTTAGACCTCTTAAAAAAAAATCCTTCCTTGAACAACAAGTCCCAAAGACATAATGGCATTTTGCACTCCTCTGACAGTCTCTTCAATTTTATACATGCCTGATGCTGAAATGCCCAGAACTGACTTGTCAGAGAAGTCTTGGTAACATCTGCTATATTTCAGAGCTACTTGACAAGATGCATGCACACAGGCAGCCCAAAGTCGTGTCTGACTTGTTGGCTCCATTTATCTCATTTACTGGCCCTTAAGGTCCCTTTCAGCATTACAGCTTTCCAAAGTAGCTCCTATTAAATATTTTATATTTGGTTACTAACCCCATACTGAATCTCATTCAGTTTCCTATGAATCCTTGTGGGTCTTTGAAGTGTTCTGTATTGACTTCTGTGTCAGCAATGATGTTTTTAATGTCTACAGCTTAAACATCAGATAAGAAGCACATTTCTGGCATCTTTCACTACAGTATCTCATAAATATTTTTCATATCCCTAGCATGGATACTGTGGCATGCTATGCTCCTCTCACCCCCCATGTTTCAGATATCAGGGCTAATCAGCTAAATCTCAATACTGTAATAAATATTTATATTATAGAATCATTTAAAATTTAAAAATATGATACTTAACTGCATTTGGTAATTAATGCTTCAAAACAGACAAGAGCAAGAAAGGGAACAAGTACCACTTTTAATGGTCTGCTCCACTTCCCTACTTCAACTGTTTTAACTTCTATCCTATAAAATACTACCTGGGAAACAAAGGTTTCAATAAATTAAAAATGTAATTTATCCTTGACATAATCAAAGCTTTCTTATGCAGAAACTAAACATTTGTGCAATTCTGACCTGATACCATCCTAATAAAAGATCAGGATAACAATGAAGTTATTCACAGTTAATAACAAAATTCTGTATTGAAGAGCTTTATGCATATTGTATGAGGTTCATAATGAACCTGTGAAAGCTAACACAGATAAAATAATCAATATACATGTAAACATTTGGGCTCTTCAGAGGACTGGCTCATCTTTTTACCATATCTGTGTGGCATCAAGTAAAATAAGCCTTGATTTTGATGAGAATCTATTAGCATTCTTGTAATAAAAATAATAAAAATCACCTCCTGGAAGCACTGTTTAGGAGATTAGAAAACTGCCAACTGATAAGGTTAACACAGTTAACTAAAACCTTCACTTGTGACCTGTGTCTGACAGTGTCTTACTCTGATTAAGCTTAAATTTTTGTATTTTTCCTATTATTCCATTAACTGATAAACTTCACTGTGTATACTGAACATAGGTAAGCATTTAAAAGTAATACTGTAGAATCTATAAAGAAAAGGCAATCCAGTGTTATGAGCACAACTGGAGTATTTCCACATGTTCTAAATTCCACCCAGCAGAATGAGAGTAACTATGGCTTTCTCATCACTACAATTTATTGTGTTTCAGCCTCTGAAATGACAGCTCGATGAAACTGGGCTTTCTAGTGCTCTGTTTTCTTCTGGGATAACTACAAATTTCAGTCACATTTACTATCTTACCACACAACTGAGGTGACCCAGAAGCAAGTCAGAAGCATGTGTCTAATCCCCTGGGTGTCCTCCTAATAGCAGAAATAAGATACATTTGAGAGAAAGGTCAAGAAACTAATTCAAAGATGTGCACTTATGAAATGCCATTGAATTTGGTAGGCATTTAAAATCAATCAGGTTAGATTAGTAGGAGACTGTTGCTTGTTCTGCTGTTCTTAAGCAAGTAAAATGACCGATCAGAAAAATAAACACATTAAAATATTTGCCATCTGTTTTCAGATCACTATCTCTAAAACAAACATGGAGAAAATATTTTTAGAAATAATTAAATCAGCCAAACAGAGTGAGCCTGTAAGAAAGACCTACTTGTAGTAGGGAATTTCTAGGCAACTGTCCCTACTTGTGTTCTTCCTGTTCTGGTGGCTCGCTGGAAGTCTCTAAATAAGGGCCCAAATCTGAGATTACCAACACAAACTGCTTGCACAAGACACATGAAGAACTCCTCCAAATACAATTATTATTCATATGAACAGGAGCAAATGCTAGACTGCCAGTCAGCTGCTTTTGGGGATTTTTGCTTTTCTTCTGGTTGCAGATGGCTCAATGTAAGAAAACAAGAGGAGGAATTCTCTAAGCTGAGCAATTTTGAAACACTTTTCAAATTAACTGAAATCTTGATGTATCAGTTGTGCAAGTCAAGCTAAAAACCAACAGCACTTTTCACCTGCTTACCTTCAATTTTAATTTGAGTTGATTTTAGTGCAGCACTCACATTTATGAGACATAAAATGCTGCTAAGACTCAAACTGTTTAAGCTTCTACAAGTAGCAACTGTATTGAGACAGTGCAGGTGTGAATTTGCCACCTCCCAGAATAAGCAACACAGTCAACACTAAACTTGCATCCTAGGGAGGCTATGCACAAGGAGGTTGACATACACTCCAACAGATCTCTCTGCATCACAGGAGTCCTCCAGTTCTCCAGAACTGATTTCTTCAGAAAATTCTGATTTCTTCTGATTGCTTCAGAAAATTCTACAGATGTCTTAAAACTAATTTACCTCCTTATGTTTTCACTTCTTGACTTGCGTCAGCTGTGTTTTCAGCTTTATCAGCACACTGATACTTACTTAGGATTCAAGCTTCAGAATATTATCAGTCAAAGATTTTATTAACACCATAACAGAAATGTGTTGATGTCCTCAGAGGACATACGGAGACTTGGAGAGGCAAGCAAGCAGCAAACATTACGGCAGGAAGGAGAGAAAGCAGCAGGACGGGAAGCTCCAGTCACGGATTTTTGGCAGCTACATTATACACCTGAACCAGACAATTATACTTCAAAGAGTAGTTGATCACTGTTTTTTTCCCCATGGGCATAAAAACCTGCAAATTACATCATTATATACATACTGAAAGGGTTAGCAACGATAAGGATAGCAGTGTAGGAGACTATGGTGTTTTGGAGACACAGGGAACTGCTGTCAAAGATTATCATCAAAATATGATCTGAGCTGGCAAAGCTAAGAGCCAAACATCTCCACTTCGTGGACTCTCCTTGCTGCGTCCAAGCTGGCTGCAGGTTATTTCTGTTTCCGCATTCTGACTCCTAATGCAAGTTTTCCCAGTGGGAACCTACACCCTCAGCTCTGCCAGCTGTCTAGAGCCTGCACCAATTTACAGGAATTACACTTTCTTTCATGATGGCACAAACCTAAAACTTTGGAAGAAATTAATCTGAAACTATTTGAAAAAGGCAACTCACTGTCATTTCTCTTCACAGAGGCTTCTGGCCACCAATTTGACCATGATTCAGTATCTTTAAAGATCTCACTGAGCCTGAGAGAGAAACCTAACTTAAACTGCAGCCTCTGACATAGCTTTCTGCAATGTGAAGGGATAAGTGGTTTTTGTTGTTGTTTTTTTTCCATTTTTCATTTTTCCTTTTCTCCAGCAGAAGGTAGATAATCATTCCTGCTCTTCTATTATAGAAACAAACAAACAAATAAATCTACAAAAATCTATGTAAAAACCCAATTGATTTAGACTGTTTACTTATTATGGCTCTTCATTTAACATTAATAAGAATTGCTTCAATTCTAAAGTAATTGCATATAAACATGTTTATTTTATTGTATGTACACCTGTAGTATTGTTTAAAAATGAATTTAGTATAAAAGAGTCTTTCTACTTTTTCTTCCCCTGTCTCTTGTCCAGATTTTATGATTTAAGTTTTTTGCCATTATTAGGCACCAACCAATTTCTGAGATACCTACAAAAAAGATAAAAGAAAATCCACTATAATTGGCTGGTAAAGTACAGAAAATGCTTTCTATTTGATTTGGTATTAAAGGGAAATTGGATATCACAAGACTAAAATGGTGATGCTAGCCAGAAAGATATTTTGAGATAAAACGCAGAAGGACTGTCTTCAGAGAAAAGATGTAAACAAAAATGAGTGACTGAAATAATGTGAACTACTTCAGACATGGACAAGAGGTACTAGGGATCAGAAATGAATTATCATGCTCTAAAATGATCTTATAAAAATCGAACTGTAGTGCAGTAATCAGAAAATGTATTGGAAAAAAGATAGGTTATAAAAAGAATGGGCTTGCCAAGTATGGTAGGTTATTAGCTACCATGGAAAAGTCTGTATTCAGGAGACTGTATTTCTAACAAAATATGCACACAACCAAAAACAGCTATAAAAATTAAAAAGTTAGAATGGAGACAGAATCACAGGCTAGAATAAAAATAATCAATGCAATCATCAATAGGAACGTTGAGATGAACACTAGTGACTGAACAAACAGCCACACAAAGCTCCGGGAGGAATGACTCAATTGTATTTTTCCCCACAGACAAAGACATAAAAGATAGTTGTAGGCACATTAAGTACATCACAAAAAAGCATTTGGGCAGTGCCCCTTGTTAGAAAGGAAGAACTGCAATTCTGACCAGTGAATAATTACACTCTGGAAAGAAAACATTTGGCCTCTACAGCTTCGGGCAGCTAAATCCTGGCAGATTGCAGCCACCATGCCCACCTTCACAAACCCTGCCTGGCACTTGCTAGCCCACAAACTCACACAACATGGGACGGAAGGGCTTTCTTTTATCAAAGAAATGGAGAACCACTGGAAAGTAGTTTGATGCTAAACTGAGGCAAGGGAGAAGCAGGATGCAGAGCCTTCCTCGTGCATCTACACCACAGATCATTTCTCACTCTTCCTGTCAAGGTAGGCAGATTGCTCAGGATTGCAGAATTCTTCACACCACCAGCACTGAGAAGACACCAAAAGACAGCAGGGACTTGGCAGAACACCAGCAGCTAACCCCAAATGCACTGACTTGGTATGAGTATTGAATTAGAGAACCTCCAGATCACTGACTTTCCCCAGGAAAGGAACATAGTTACTTTACAACATTCGTTTTCTGCTGCCCAAAGGCATGTTCCTCTGTACTGCCAACACATCTCACGGCAAAGAACTTAGGATCAGATGCTGACAAGTGCTGCTCAACTGAAAGGCAGTGTTGTGAGGCACTGTATAAAATCTACATTGTAAATCATCTGCAGTAGAAACATAAGATAAAGAAACAACACTGGCAAAATAATTAGTCATCAGAATATGTGGATCTAATTAAAATATTACTCAAAAACATCTGTTAGGGAGAGGAAGTAGCCTGAAGGAATTATTCAGTGCTCCTAGACCCATATTCTAGAAGAGCTAATTATACACAATTCCTCTTATGCTCATGTTTCAAAATATAAAGTCAGGGTTTAGACCTTGGTATGATTAAAGAAGGCAAAATTAATGTCTAAAATACTGAATTTCATTTTGTAAGACCTGTATATGAAAGCAAATTGAAACCAGCAGTATTCAAATCTGCATTATTCTGTACAAACTAATTGTAGTTTCATATATAATTTCCCATTCTTATCCTACTTTGTACTGCAGAAATAAGAAATAGCCTAATATGTTTGGTTTAACTTTAAGCTTTTAGAAGACTATGAAGGTTGCAGCCACAGAAAGCAGACACTTTCTCCATTTTCTGTGTTTCTTCCAGGTGGTCTTACCAAAGCTATTTGCTTCTATCAATACTTACGTGAGATGAGGATATGTTAATATTTGTAACCAAATAATACAGATTTATGTTGATCTTCATCTTACTCCTAAACCCAAGAGGAAATGAAATACTAACAAATTTCAAAATGGAAGATAATACTTTCTCATGGAATTTAATAAACAATGAATTAAATAGGCAAAAATGAAAGAAGGCTGAAGAGGAAGAATGAGCAATCTTTTGTCATCTATAACAGGATGACAATAAATTCTTAGAAATCTCATACTGTCAAGAAAAAATGATATTTAGATTAAACATTGCTAGACCCTAAAAGGATCATTTGTTGGTATTTTCCACTTTTCTACCAATCCTGTACTCATGTGATAGATCCCTTCCTCTTATCTCACAGTATTACAGTTTGAAATAGCTAAAAAGCATTTTGCTAAGGGGTAGAAAAAAGCTCACCATGTCTTTGCATTTAAAGCCATATTGGCTGAGGGTATCTGAACCGAATTAGAGTAATTTGCCTTAACTACAATTGTCTATGATCAGAGTTCAGAAGCTTTCCTGTTAGTCTTATTTCACTCAAATATTTTACTGGCACTAAAATTTCACTTGCAGCTTTTAGCAGAACATTCCAAACTTTGATCAAAAACAGGTTCCAAGTGTCAGGAACATTTACATTTTAAGACATATAAGTGAGAATTGCTTAGACTTAAAAATAAACTAAACTAAATCAGCATTAAACTAAAATGAATCATTTATTCTGAAGGATATACATATAAAATATGACTGTAGGTTGTTTCTGTACAGCAGATTTCTGATCTTCAAATACATTTTAAATTTTAACCAAAAGAGATGAGAAAGGAAACATAAACTTAGTAACAAAGCAACATAAATAAAACATCAAGATAGAGATGCTGATTGTTTAGAATGGAATCATTCCCAGCAACACACTAGTCCAGAGATGTCCTCATGTAGAATTCATGGTAGATGTGTAACAACAGAAAAAGTATTTTGTTCATTGTCCCTCTAGTCTCACAGTTTGCTGAAATGAGGAGTCAGATAATCCCCATGCTTTCACACTGCAGCACGTTGACAGAAGGCAGGCAGGTGCTTTACTGCCTAGCCCATCACATCTCTCCCCTCTGTGGCAGCCTAGATAAACCAAGTTGCCAAGAATTGCAGCAGCACTACAACATCCTTTTTTGCACTGTACAAGATTTGTGAAATACTTTTCCTGCATGCTCATTTCCACCTGAGAAAGTCAAAAGGATTTAAAAGAAAGAAGGAGCAATAATTTATATTGCTACAGGCTCCTTAAGCCACATCCACTTTCCTTTCTGCCTAACATAGGGGAGGAAAGCCAAGGAATTTTTTTTTTTAACTCTAATGCCAAGTTACTCATTTCTGGGACAAAAATCAGACTTGACTGCTCTCCTCAAGCTTCCCTCCCTCCTGTCTTTTAGCTACCCATGAAAGAGAACAAAACTGCAGAGCTAAAAATATTACACAATCTTGTGCAAATGCACAGATATTTTTTACTATGCTGTGGGCAAAGGTCATTTGGATTATGGAATATAAAAAAATCTTTCTGCTGTGTTCTAAATACTGTTTCATTAACTTTAATGCAAAATATTAAATACTGGTTTTGTCTTTAAATCAATGTTCATTGTGCTTACAAGAAAAAAAAAAAGAGAATGTTTTAACATTGGGTACTGATTTTAATATACCATATGAGAACTGTAAAGATTAAAATAGCAGATGCAATGCCCCTGTCAGTCAGAAATGGTAATGAAGATAGTAATTTTAAAAGGCAGAATTTTCTGCACAATACTGACAAACAACTACTCATCATTAGCTGAATTTCCATATATGAGCAATTTCATACATGGCTTAAATACTAGGGGCATACATGCAAGACTTCCACGGTATCACAGCTGAGGTGAGGTTACAGTGCTCACAGAAGCATCTCACACATATCCAAAGCAATTCCAATGACTTACATGCTTCCTTCGAGACAGTAACATTTCCAAAGGAACCACTCCGAGGTCAACAAAAGCATCTTACACTCTTTAACATCTCCAGCAGAGCAGTTACAATGTCAGTGTATACTCCAATGCTCCCCAAAATTGGTTTCTATGTTACTGCAGAGATTCATGTGCTTCTTTTGACACTGAGGAGGCTTCTTTGAAACAACAGCAGAAGCAACTGACATAAATACCAACTAAACACTAAAAGAAAAACAACTACTAACAAAAACCCACAACAGAAGCAAAAGAAAGCTTTATTAAAGCAAGATTAGTGGTACTTTTCTGTCAAATATCTGAGAGTATCATACACCAAATAACTGACTAACTACAGTAAACTCCAGAAATTGAGGGAATTTTACACTGTGGGACTTTGCATTTTAAGTGATGAGGTTGCCTTAATCTATGAGGTGACTAAAACCATCCAACACACTGAAGTGTACAAACATGACTGCAATCCCTGACACGATAAAAAGGCAAAGTAAAGCACAGTAGGAATGAAGAGTAAAATATTCAGTGGCACAGATGGAACGAGATTAAGACTGATGTTTACCTTTATATTTTCAAGGCTACTTACACATATTTGACCTAACTGCTCTACCTGCAAATTAGTTACTCAGTTTCATAATTGCATCACTGTAAACAGAGAGTGACAGGACAGGAGCTAACGGAAATATTTCACATACAGCCATCCTTATTACAAACACAATCCTGCGCAGAGAGTCAGTCACAGCATAATTCTCAGAGCATGTACTGTTATTATAATGTAGCTGTTGGCAATAATTTCCTGGAGAAATGAGAAAGCCAGAGATCAGTTTAATGCCTGGCTTGTTTACAAAATAACAGTAAATAACAGCCACATTAATCCCAATGCTCTCACTTTCTTGCATTAAACACAGAACTTGTACGGAGAGCCAAATTCAAGTCTAATTTAAACAGGTGTGAATCCACAGTAGGTCTATTGACACACACCATAAATTAAATCAGAACTTTGTCCTTAGCTAAATCCTCCCCATGTTAGAATAACTGCAGCATTCACAGAGCTATGCTTCTCGTACAACATCAGCAACTCCAATATTTCTTTTAGTAGTTAAGCATCTTTATCCATCTAACAGATAATGTTAAGATACTGAATCTGAATTGCTTGTCCAAAAGATCCCCACTTGCCCAGCAATCAAAGTGAAAAAAATCCAGAGATTTAGGGAGAGTGGAAAGCTCTGTTGAATGGACCACTGCTCCCAAGGTATAAAACAAATACTTAGGTCAATTATACAAGATTAATCTTACATGTTCCCATGTCATTAAACTCAGCTTTGATCTGTAACCTACTGATCTCTCTACTACATCTACTTATTAATATATGTCTATTTTTTTATCCTTGCAGTCTGCTGTTTAAAATTATTGTTATTATTAAAATTACTGTTCCAAATAAAATCTGATTCTGTACACTTATGTTAAGAAAGAAGTTTCCCAATAATTTCTGTGGGGAAAAAGGAAAACTATATTTTTTCATAGCTGATTTTTCCCTTATTGCTTTGTTTTTAAAAAGGCAAGTTTGTTATTCAAAAAAAATCCTCTAGCCAGATTTCAAGCACTCTAAAGCTGTATTCCATCACCAGTCTAGTGGTATTTTCAGCCCATACAAACACCCTAATTTCTTGCTTACAGACTTCAAAGAAGCTGTCATGAACTATAGCTGATATCTAGTTGTCATAAAATAATGCAGCCAAAGGAATGGAACATGAACTTGGTTCCAAGACTGAGTGTGCATTTCACATTACCCTCATCCAGTTCTGGGAATCCAGTACTCTGCTATTGGCTCTCACTACTTAGTAGAGAAAGAGTAACTAATTACATAAATACATCCAAGTATGCATCAGGAGTAAAGCCAAACAAGCCAGCCATTAAGGTACTTCAAAATAATATGACAACGTAAACAAGGTTAAAAATTGTGTTACAGTAGAGATGGCTCAAGTTCCATCTCAGCTGAGTTGTAGTAGCTGAAAGTAAAAGAGTTGGTGGTTGTGCAAACAAGCCAAATGTGGCTCAAAAATGCATTATGGCAAGGCGTGAATGCACTTGAGGTAAAATTCATTGCTTCACCACTGCACAGCCATCCTGTAAAGCAAAACATAAGAACTGCATGAACAGCTTAAAGGAGAAGACTGCATGGATACAAAATGGACTACAGTCTCCTTTTCAGTACAGTAGCTAGTGTGGGATGCAGACACATGCCACATCATGTGGTTTTAGATCTGTGTCTGAAGATCACCCTTTTTGTAGATCAGGACTGTATCCTCTCATGGACCATAGCCTTACTCCAGAAAAAGAAAGAAAGAAAAAAATTTGCCAGCTAAGTAATCTGACAGATTGAGCCATGAACTCAACATTCTGATACGCTGCAATGACAGATGGCATTCTTTCAGTGAATTGAGGGTAAATGCAGCCTTCTCCAATGGAATAAAGTGACTGCTTTAGATATTGTTATTCTGTAGTGTTTCTGTCTGAAAGTCACATTCGCATATTATTGAGTAACATTGTTCATATTTAAATAGAGCTATTTATACTACACCAGAGATAAGCAATGATCCCCACGAAACTGGTCATTCATTACTTGCAGTTAATATATATTTTGCTTAGCCTCAGGCAATGCTGAAGGCAGTTTGTGCACTAATAGGCTATTATTAGTTGCCATTAACGCTGACAACACAAAATAAAATGGGAATGTTGGTGTTTCACACAATCTGTTCAAAGCTGCCAAAACAACCAGAGTATGTTTAAACACTGATTATGACAGAGTTGGTGCATCTATGAAGGAAAATAATCCTCAGATTCTCAAACTGGGGCACTTAGAATACATAATGAAAAATATATCTTGTTTTAAGGAATCTTCTGCTAAAGCTTTGTATGAATATCAGAAATTCTAGGATATATCTGAACACAATAAAATTCGCAGAGGTACTCAGATCAATGTAAAGCAAAAAAAAAATGTCCTGGAAGCAGGTCTACCACAGTCCACACACTTAGTTGTCCTAATGTCACCACGAAAAAGGCTAGTCTACATTTGTAGCAGAATTGTGCTCACAGAGAACAAAATCCAACAACAAAAACCAACTGACCTTTTCAAAATACGGACGATACTAGCAATTATTTTTCTCTAACAATGCAACAACTGTATCTTCCTCATTAACTTTACTCCAGTTACAAATAGCTGTGTTCACATGCCATTTGGTCAACCTTCAAAAGCCAGAATATCTAACTATCGATTTTTAAAGCAATTAGACAGCATTATGGAAACCAGCATTTCATGAACTTCCAGCAACTGATCTTACATGCTCACCCCTTTTCACAGAACAGAAGTTACTGGCTGGCACAAGGAAAATCTGCTTCCATGGCAGGAATTGACAAGGATTAATGCAACACTTGTGGCTCTCTGATAAAGCCCCTGGCACAAATGACTGCACAGAAACAGAAAGATGTGCCATCTATTACTTCATTTAAGTAGATATTTATGAACTGCTGTATTCAAAGGGTGCTTTGTTACTGAGTGCCAACCCAGATGGAAAACATGCTGCTCTCTGGATCAGGAATCTTGACTATGAACTTACCTGTGAAGTGTTAGATAATACAAATGAATATAGCTTGAATCATCGTCTTCAAAATGATGCACATTAACTTTCAAAACTGTAATTATTGAAATGACTCCATGCCCCAGGAAGCAGATAGCTGCTCTGTAGACTCAGCCTGGAGACATCTGAAGAGTGTGAATGATCTTGTACTCTCAGTTTCTCTCTCTTCCAGCTTACTCTTGCCCTCACTTTCCTCTCCCAACTATTTAGTTAATATTTATATTCAAGTACCTAAAACACGAATCTCTGATTAAAAATTTGTTATAAAGCTTACAGACAACCAAATATTAAAGCCACATGCAAAAACACTACTCCATTATTTTTTAGACCATGCAGAAAATTAGTTTAAATTGATTAAAATCATTCTCTGAGACAAACACTTAGAAGAAACCACTCCATTCTTTGTTGGTGAAGCACAGTGATTATATGTCCATATCTTAATGACACTTAACTCCTGGTTCCTGCAATGCAGGACAATGAAGGTAACAAAAGCATTTCCTTTACTACCTACAGTAATTTTCAACTATAGCAAGATGACTTATTTAGTGCTACTTGTAGAGCTAGCAAAACATCATGAATACCCAGCTGCACCACAGCCTTCCAGATAGAAATAACTAACTTGGTTATAGATTCATCTGCTTTCCAGCACCTTAAAACATAAATTACCATGTGTATTTCTTAGTCTGAATAGCACAAGTATGCACATTCTCTTCTCAAGCAGCACTCCCTTTAAACCATTTTCATAGTTAAGGGCTAACCAGTTCCAAGTAGACCAGACTCAATTCCTTCAGCCACCATCAAAACCCAGCTGTCTTAGCAAAACATGCAAAAAAACCCCCAACAAAACCCCAATCCCAGAGAAAAATCTCTGTGCAGGAATATTTCACAGAGAGTGGATCCCACACAGAATGTGGCAGAAACAGGAAGCTAGCAGGCATCTACTGATCGTGTGCAAATGGGGTAGCAACTAAAACCTCAGTGATTTTAGTACACGATACAATGTGATAGTGCACAATGCTTAATCCCCAAAAGAAAATGTATCACTGTCAACATTGAAGTGTCAATCTTGTCACTCTCACTGGTTACCCCATCTCTTATCCAGTTAAAAATGCATATTAGACATGCCATAACATGTAGGTATTAACAACAAATCCTAAAACATGAGCTAAACCTGCTGAACTTAAGCATGATAAATTTCTTTACTTACTATATTCTTTAAGGAAACACTTAGAGCAGATTTTCACCAATTTTGATGCACGTAGCACCATGGTACTTACTTAAAAATTTGCTTTCCCCCTCTGTGACACAGTAAGCTATATGAAAAGCAAATTAGTAAAAAGATCCCCAAAGAAAATGGGTGTTTAAAAAAAAAAATAAAAATCAAACCAAACACAAAACCACCTCCTCATCAAAAAACCTAACCCAGAAAGCCACCCTGCATTTGCAGAGAAATACAGAACAGAAACATGACAAAGATCTGTTTGGTCTGCCCTACTGACAAAGGCATGTCTTCAGGTATAGCCTGAAACTACAGGTAAATAGACATCTTTCTGATGTCACCTGGTTATAGATTCTGGAAGCTACTCCCAGAAGCCAGCATGTGCAGGATCAACTCTAGACAAAATGGGATATAAAGGTACATATATTAGATTTATTTTAGAACCTAATTCATAGGCCATTGAACTTCAATGATAAATGTCCTATGGCATAAAAATGGAGAATGTGGGAAAGTAATTGCGCTCTAGAAGATTGATATTTTAAGACAAACGTTTCATTTTTTATCTTATTTTCCATCTACACTATAAATACAATACACATACCAAAACAACTCTTTCACTAATACAGAGACCTAGGGAGGAATGGGGAAGGGGGGGGGGGGAAACACAAAACAAACCAGAAGAAAAGTAGAAGAAAGTTTCAAATAAATTGCTACTTCTATTCAGTACATGAGATGCATGTCTTTATTACCATTCTCCCCATCAGACTTCCTTTCATGGTCAGTGTCAGTGAGGGACAATGCTGAATTTGCCCGGCTTGACAAACAGGAGCTGTGTTCCGATTTCATCCCCCTCATCCACATCCTCAGGGCATGATCTGGGGACGCAGCACCTTCTGTTTCTGTATCCACATCGGAGCCCACCTCTAGTGGGTAACTGTGCTCAGCTACACCGTGTAAATCTGTCTGATAGCCAGAGCACAGAATATGGGGAGTCTCACAGAATTCCATGTCTGGAAAAAACAAAAGTTCAGAAAAAATTTAGAAGCAAAAAAACAACATAGCTTTGACTTTCTTTTGGAGAATCTGCTTTGAGAATTAACACTGTTGATAGTATTAGAAGACTTCAGTGACTCACTCTGCTATATAATCTACTATAATACAACTAAAAGAGTTCAACTCTGTAAAATAAGCAATACTGCACCATAATTGTGCCTTTTTGTCTGAAATACATATTATAGCTGAAATAAGTGTACACACCCACACGTTGAGAGTAGTGCATCAATTAACAACTAAAGTGAGTACTTACAAATACAGATAATTTCTTGGGTTTTGCCAGAAAGGCAACAGCTCTAAAATTAACCTTACTATGCTTCTATGATAGGTAAAGCGTAGAAAATTTCCAAATAAGGAATTTACGAAATAACACTTGAAATATTGGCTCAATCAGAGAAGACAAAGAAAGGGTACTTACCATTGGCTTGCTCTTTGAGAGTGCTGTCCTTGCATATTCACACCAGTGGGTTTTGGCTCTCCAGTGCTGGTGACCTACAGGAACTTCTAGAAGAGCAGTGACTACTAGGACTGTACAAGTGCCATCTCATGACATCAAATGATCAGAGATTTTAAAGAGTTGTACAGTGCTCAATACTCAGTTATTAGTAAACACCGCAACTGTAGGGCAGGAGAAATCGCAGGACAAACAGAAGGTGGACAGGACCCATCATGTGAATATGCAGAGGAAACATTCTCGAAGAACTACAGGTAAGTAACACACATTGGCAAATTACAACTTCCCTTTGAGGTAGCCTCTGCATATTCTCACTTGTGAGAAGCCAATTACAAATGCAACTCCCAGGGAGTAAGACAAGGAGTTCTAATTAAATAAGGATTACAGAGCTGCACTCCCTAATTGAACACCAGACCAGGGATGCCATCTTGAGAGACTTAATACAATATCAAACATGCAGACAGTATTCTTTCAATTTTTAGAAAGGAAACATTAGAGACAAGAATCATTGATAGAGACTGAGGACAAATACCCTCTTCTGCTGTCATCCTAACTAAAGCTTTAATTTGCCAAACTAATCCACTTACCAGCTGGTGAGAGGCATGGCTCTTATTTTAAGCATACTCTCCAAAATAACAAAAAAGCCCTGGTATTTTCTTGAAGGTATCAGCCAAAATCTACAATCCAAATACTAAGCTAGAATATGCTGAGGTGGCTCAATTTTTAAGTCATTTATCTCTTTATCTCTTTCCTTTGCCATCAAAACATTCCTGAAGGTCTCACTTGTACTGACAGCACTCATGGGCTTGCTTTTAGCTCGGGGAACAGCAACCTCTTTTCTAGAGGGCAGGGAAAGAAGGCGGGCAGCAAGCAGAAAGCAGCCATGGCCTTGCTTTCCTATGCAAGAATCCTGGTAAGGCCACTCTGTCTCCTTGGTGTTGTCACTGCACTGGCTGGCCCATCACAGCTCCTGCTGCTCCCAGAGCAGCAAGGCAGTTGTGAAGCCCTCCAGTGTGCTCCATCACCACTCTGATCTCTTCCCCTTTTTAACAGGAGGAACACTTAGTCTCAGCCCTACACCCGATAAGCTGCAAATTATGCCACTTGCACCAGCTCTGTTCTCCAAGTCTCTCAAATGCCTTGAGGCTATCAGGTTTGATGGAGGTGGCTAGGAGAAAATAGCCAAGATACTGGGTAGCAGTTGCATAGTTTCTGCAGCAGAGGGAATACTTGGCATTTGAATTTTATCCACCATTACAACACACCCTTCTTCATGCTCTCTGGGACGTGTTTAAAAGTGGCAATTGGCCGACTGGTAGAAAGAAGAAAGAAAAGTAGTTCAAGGCAGTACTTGTGGACACAACTGGAAGCTGACACTGGATGCTACTAGTTCTCAGTCCCACACAAATGCTTGCAAAAGAGACTCCAAAGCCCATAGGGCTCTCTATGAACCCTCTCCTTCTCTTATGGCTAAAACTGTAAACTCAAAACATTCAGTCTTCAGAGAAGTCTTATATTCCTGAGATTTTCAAAGCTCATAGGGCATGGGAGACACAGAGGCAATCTCACAGAAAGTCACTGGATATAACTAAGTACAGTGTTGCTCACACAATGCCTTATATTTAAGTATTGATTTCATTATGTATTAAATGCACAACGAACAAGCTCCACTTGGTTTAATTAGACAGCATGGACCAAATCTTTGTATGGCAGAAAGAGTGCAGATATTGACACTGGACATTAAACCATCACAGCTGCATTATACTTTGACAGTACAAAATTAATAAAATCACCTTTATACAAACTCTGGTTCCAAATGGTGAACCTCAATTCTTACTTTTTCTTGACCAAATTCAAGAAGGACTTGTACGTAAACCAAGAATTAAAAAGCCAGCAAGAGTGCCAGGTTACTAACCCAGAGCCTAGCACCAACAACACACAGACTGAATCACAGGGTGGTTCTACTCCACCCTGAAAAGACGACACTGTACATTTGAATTGACGTTGTGAATTCCACTATTGCACCAAACATTTTGTTGAGTAACAAAGAGATGAGTCAATACTCTCTTGTGAAACAGCTGATTTAAAGCTCTGCTTAACTGAGCTGAGCTACTCTAAAAAAGTGACAGGAGCTTCTCTCCATATACTGCACCTGTGTTGTGAAAGAAAGATGAAAGCCAAGTCTTCCTGGCAAGGAGCTTACAACTAGTGAGGAGCTAGCTCGTCACATGCAGGCCACAGTCCAGATTGGCCACTCCAAAAATTCATGATAGTTAACACACACTTTAGCAGATGATATTAAAAAGAGGAATAAATGTATACTGGCACTTAAAGTATATTAGCAAAGAAAATCAAGATGTAGCTGCTAAAATTATATAAAATTACAGGAAAGTAAATTAGGCTCCTACATTTGGGCAGTTGTGTATAAAGACACTAGTAGATCTTTAGCGCGTCTTATAAGCACTAATGAGAAGGTGCTTCCAAAGGGGGGATGTTTATTGACGTACATCAAGAACAATTTATATTGAAAAACACACTAATTCTTTCTTCATCAAGTAAGAGACCCAACAAGATTAATTATCAGCCTTAATACTGGTCTCAGTTTTGACTGAGGCTCACACAGCAGAAAGAACCTCCAACAAAACTGCCTCATAACATTTTTCTTTTTCAAAATTCTCTCAAAAAGCAGTACTCTTATTTTTTTAACTTAGATTTCTGTAAATTACTACAGTAACATAGGGTTCAGAGCAGGTCTCTGTCAACTAAATTACACCTTGTGATTTCAAGAAACATCTTCTGAACCTCCTTCCCCTTCAATGCATATTTCTACTTATTTCCACCAGCTGAGGAACTTCCCCATAATTACAAATCTTCTCATAACTTCATGAATCACATCAGCTGATGCCAGGGCCTCAGGGAAAAAGGGTGCAGAGCCTTCTCTTCACAGATGTCCACTCCAGACAGATGTCTGCCCCTAGGAGCCTGCAGCCCACATACTCCCTGTTTGAAATTGCATATGCCAAGGGGAAAATTCATCCCAGTAAATCTCAGAAATGCTACATCAGTTACACATGTTTAAGAAGCACAGAATCTGCTCTTCAGTCTATAAGTTAATTTGAAATGTAGCAGCTAATATGTTCAATATTTTAGCTATTTTATTGTCTTTTTCTGGAGCAAAAGAAAGTGACTTTACACTACAACTCATATTCAACTGGAGTCTAACACAGTATATTGCCTTAACAGTCTATTTGTTAAGTATACAATCCTTTGCAGTATTTTAACTCTCATGGGATGCATTTTCTGAAATCACTTAGAATGCCTGAACTGCCTGCTTTTAGTCTGCATATCTAACCTTGTTACCTAAAATACAAGACATTTCCACAAGGAGATAAAGGTCAAGAGCATTTATGTCTTACCAAAAACACACAGTCACAAGAGAAATGAGAGAACATTAATACGAAATGCAAGTTTTTGCATGAACTGTGGTCAGAGGAAAAAAGGTTGCAGTTGTAAACTTATATAGAAGATCATGACAGGATTTTCACCTCTGGAGCTTTGTGGAGCCTACTGTAACACAACTGTTAAAAATGCAAGTGTTTTATCCCTCATTGATATGAATTTCTTTTTTTTACAATAAGTAATGTATAAAGTATAACATACCTAATAAGTAAGAAAAGGAGGAAGGCTGGGTGCATTCAAGAAATTAATCAGCACTTCTTTAATTAACAAATCCCTTTCTTTCTACTTTTACATAACTTAATTTTCCTGAAATAAAATCTTCAGAAATGGCCAATTAAAGAGAAGGTTGACCCCACTGGTCAATGGTGCCTTTGATACTTAAGGCAGCTCAAGAGGCAGCCAGCTCTGTTCCAACACTATTCCAACTTTGTTTGCCAACAGAGAGCTACTAAGCTTTCCAGAGATACTCACCAAGTATTTATTTACTACAGCATCAATTTGGCCACCAATAGAGTTAACAACTTACAGTTGGGATTTTCTGGTGTATATAAAGCATTTAGCCCAGTGCATCTTCAGGACTATTACACTTTGCATGGCTAGGAATAACGGAGTGCCTGCTACTATTTCTGCAGCTCCTTAGTTTAAAGCCCAGAATTTTGCTGATTTCAAACAATTATCTGGAAGAGTAAAGAAATACTTAAAAAAATAAATACTCAAACTAAAGAGAAGACTGTCCAAACAAAGCAGATAAAGGAGAATTACAAAACTAGTGTATAAACAGAGATAAGCATAGAGAACCTCCCCTTCAAATTTTCTTATTCCTTAATGGAAAACTGTTATTTGGTATTAATTACAGAATGACAAATAATGCTTATTTAAATTACTTAGTTGACCTATCTGTTCAACTAGAGAAAGAGTTTACAGAAAACTGTAAATTATTTATGAACCAGAATAGTTTGACAAGTTGTTACTATGTGCCTTTTACTACCCTTATATTGCTCATATAAATAAGCAATTCTGACTTACACATTTTAAAAGTCTCTTTAAATATCACAGATTCACAAATCTACTTTATCCTTGATTCTTGGTATGAGGTGGTTCTTCCTCTGAGGATGCTGCTCCTTGTCAATACACACACAAAATCAGTTCTCCAGATGAAAATGTACCATTTGTTCTATCTGTGCAGATATAAAACTATAAAGGAGCTGAAGCAGCAAAAAAGGAAGAAGAAAACATCAATGTCGTGGAAGCATAAAACCATGGTGCTTATTTTGGGTCAACCTCCTTCATTTTTTCACATTGGAGGTTATTTGAGAATATTGGGAATATCAGACTGGGGAGCAAAGCAGATGGAAAGACCCTGAACAATAATGGAATTCTAGGAAGGAAAATAAGATACATTAACCTGAACGGTATCATGCTTACATTAGTTACCAAGTCGTTGTCTGAAGGAGTGACAATGGAAATGCAGGGGAAAAAACCTCCCAGATATGCAGTTTGGAGGTTGCTGTAGGGTTTGGGAATTTCTAGCGTTCCACTGGAAATTTCTTTATGTTGTTTCACACCCTGAACTTAGGCCAATAGTTTAATCAGCAAGGGTATTGTATGTGTTTTCAAAACAAGACGACAGGCAGAGCAGCTACTCATGGCATAAGAGACTCAGAGGGAAAGGAGGAGAGAGGGAAGATGGGAGGAAGAAATGTAAATCAAATGGAGAAAGTGAAGTTCAGAGTCATTTTTGGAAGCAATACATATGCATCCTCCTAAATGAGAAATTTTGAGGGCTATTGAGCACTCTGCTAAATTCAGTGTGTTCAACAGCCCTTAAAATTTCTCATTTCTCACCTGAGGACTATGGTTTACTGGCTGTACACTGGACTTGAGAATTAAATGGACAGAGACCTTAAGCTGCTTCATAAAGTCGTTTGTGTAACACAATCTGCTAGTTAACTTTGTGAATGTCTTTGTGTCTTCACATTCCATTTAGTCAAAGATCTTACTTGTTTCATTGTTAACAACATACCAAATCTTTCCTAGGACAGATAATTAAAAGACATTAAATTTCAGGAACCATTCATATGAAAATCATTTAGGAAAAAAACAAAAATCAATTAATTTCCAAAAGCACATTACACTGACTATTAATTTGTTTTTGAAAGCTCATATTTATCACTAATTACACAATCACCAGAGCCCCAAACATTCTTAGTTGCAATTATTCTAAGTAAAATAAATAAATATATATATATACCTATTGGATAAATAGTATATGAATAACAAAATACCATTTGAAGTTTTGTACTTATATATCAAATGCATTCTAATGTGCATATTTTATTTTTACTGTATTTCAACTTTTCCTTGCATTCCCTTATCTATACAGTTTATTTTCTTACAGTATTCTCCAACTGCCACAAGAGATGATAAAGTTAAAAACAACATTAGTAACAAATAAAAGAGGAATCATAGTCTGGATTTGATGAAATTTGCAGATTAGGCAGCTAAGTTAGGAAAGGAGGCTACACTTTCAGGAAACTCTTCAGCTTGTGAAATTTATGAGAAAGAAACTCTTTATTCCTCAGGTCCTTCCCCAGAGAAACCAGAGGATGAGGTTCCAACCCACGCCTCATGGCAAATATCTTTCTAGTCTCTTTTTCAGACTAATTCTTCAAACCCAGAGAAGAGCAGATTGAACTTATTTTTTAAAAAAGCTTCTGGAGTTCAGATATTAACTTTTATTGTTATTGCTATTAAAATCAACATGAATAAGGAAAATTTACTTATCAAATTCTACACAGACATCATCCTGATCCTATGAGGATATAGTCAAACTTCCTCTCTCCCCAGAAATGGTATATTCTTGTTGTGGATCACTGATAACTATCAGTGTTAGAGATTTTGTTTTTCAAGCATAACTAGTAATATACCAGAGAGAAGGCTTTTGGTCCTACACTGTGGATGCAGTGGGTCTCTGTTAAATTTAGGAAGAAACATTGTCCTTATCAGAATTTAATTCTTATTGAAATTTAATTCTTCAAGTTCAAATACATCTTAAGTATTGCTGTCTATAGCCTTTCCTGGTCCAAAAGTGTGGCTTTATGAGGTAAAGTATTTCTGTTCACAAGATTCTGTTAAAGAGAAATTTCTATTACAGGTACTCATAAATACCTCTTCCTTTAATGAATTTCAGAGTTATAAAACCACAGCAAATGCCAGGAGTTAGCATTTAACCTAAATTTCTGATAAAGGAAACCTACTTAATCTCAGATAATGACCACACTAACTCTATCCTATTAAAGGCAAAAGGGGGAAAAAAAAAATCTAATTATCATAGATGAGAAAGAACCTCAATATCATTTGTGAGGATAAATGAAGTTCTTCTAATGCTACAGCTGAAATAGAGTTCGAAAAAAACCTGTCTTACAATATATCCAATTAAAATTTCACTCTCCGTATGCAAAAATCTATTAGGAAATGAAGATTTTTCAAGGAAAAAAAACATAATGTTTGGAAACAGAAAGTTTAAAAGAAAAGCATCAGTTTGTCCTTCCAAGAATTTTAAAGGTTCCTTGGTTCTGAAATAGCTTTTCAGTTACAAGTTTTGGTATTTGTCTACAATCTGATTTAATTTATAGTGCTGTAAATCCAGAAGTGAATTTTATGAAGCCAGTGGGCCAGGTAAAGAAGGTAGCACTTCAGCTTCAGGTCAGTGTGACTGCCTCCGAGTAAGCATCTGGCAAGTGCAAATCTTTGTGATGATGGAAATACTTTTAGAAAGCTGCTATCAACAGAGGTTTACCAGAAACAGTCTCCTTTACTGATGGCATATTCAACAGACCTGGGGCACTCAGACTACAGATGCTGCTCAACAATGATCAAAGAGTAACTCAGCTCCTCACCTTAACTTTCACTAAAAACTACAGAGCTCTAATATCATTTTGAAATTGCTTAAGAGAGTATCAAGGATACTTCTACCCATTTTCCTTTAAAGCAATATGAATAGAGGGCAAACAGCAAAAGGCAGCAGGCTGGGATGGGAGGAAGGTAGCTTGTACTACCCTGTGCCAGTTCAGTGAATACTCAGTGAATGAGTTATTGCAGATAGGAAAAACAGTGCAAGTGAGAGGAAGGCTGCTGCAAGACTGCACTTACAAACCTGCACTTGCTCACATTCCAACAGACAAATTTAAAAATACTGAATATTAGGAAAAAGTATTTGCAATGGAGCAAGTACTGCAGAAAGCTCTAAGCACCTAGAGGCAAAATCACTTGAAGGAAGGAATGATGAATGAGGCAGTCCCCAGCATCCCCTTGCGTGTTTACAGAACAAACTGAACATTGCCTCATGTGCAAGAGCACAGAGCAGTCACTGCTGTCACTCTGTTGACATCCCAGAAGCAAGGAAAACAGGAGCAACAGCCTCTCCTGGGCTGCAAGGTCCCACAAGCTGCTCTCAGCCCTCAGTTGGAGGCCCAGAAGGATAGCAGCAGGGCCCCACAGCATGTCAGAGCCAGGTTATAGCCATTTTCAAGGCAGAGCATGAGACATTTTGTTTGACCATCTTTATCTCGGGGGCTTTCTAAGGCAGCTCTGTGTGAATGGCAGATCTATGTTGTATATCACCTTTTGCAATTACTCTGCTGTGGTTGTAAGATGCAGGTTTTACTTTCTTCTCAAACCTCCAAAAGCAGCAGGGTTAGGGAAACTAACAAGTCACATTTGGGCAAATAGAACGTAAAGGAGCGCACTGCTGCTTCTGTGTTCTACCTCCCCAAGATTAGATCAAGTTGCCCAAGGCTCCTAATGAGGAGTCTCAGAGTCATTCTACCAAGCAGACTGCTGGCAAGATCACTACCATGGAACATGGAGTGCTATGAAGCATTTTAAAACCATCTCTTAGGTGAGGTTTTCAAAAGACACTGGAAATTCAACTTTATTTCCATGATTTTGATAATCCAAGCCACAAATTGTTTTTTCACTGTTAAAATATTCTACTCTCCTCACAAATTCACTAAGCACTTTTCAGCATGTAATCACTTTTTCCACTGAGGAAAAAACCAAAAAACAAAACCAACTCACACTGCAAGATACTCCCTAGAGTTAGAGCTTAGGACAGTTAAACAATTTGACTTTGCCCTATTTTGGATTAAGAGTGCAAATATTTGCACCTTTTTTTAAATTTTTTTTCCCCAGATCTCTCAAAAATTTACATGTGGTAAATGACAATATTAAATTATCATAATAAATTAACACCTACAATGGAAGCAGCATATTGTTTAATTAGATTGAACCAGTAAGTAACATTTAGACCAACAAATATACCCTTCAGATTAATCTTGGAACAAAGAAGAGAGAAAGCATGTGCATGTGCACAAGCTCTTCAGTACTTCCATTCACATCCAATTACGTCCAGCTGCCAATCCAACATCAATGAGAACATGTGAAAGACAACTTGGCACATCAGTTCCATTTGATTAGCCAACTGGGAATACAGCTTGTCAGTCAAATAACCCCTCTTTCCCCAAAAAACTCTTGAGGGGTTTGTCATCAAATGTTCCAACTGATCAAGAAATAGAAGATTAAATTGCCTTCAAAAAAATTCTGACCACTTCTGCGTCCCCAGAAAATACACTCTTGTAATCTTACATCAATATCACAGGGTATCATTATTATTTAAGTTCAATAAACAGTTCTTGTAACATATTTTACCCTAAAATGCACAACATGGTTATGAACAAAAGATGAAAATCTGAGCCATTTGTATCAGCAGGCAGGCACCTGCTCTTTCTAATGCAGCTCACAGGTAATGTTGACTATCCACAACTAAACCCAAATCCCCTTCATCATCAAATAAATGGATATAATTCTATTGCTAATGCGTATAAGAATGGTTGGGAGGCTGAATAACTAAGATGAGATAGTTAAAAGTTGTTAATGCAACAACTTGGACGGATAAAGTGTGAAAACGGAAATTGGAAAACGAAATAATTTGTTTGGATCTTAACAGACTGAAAAACACAGGAGGAATTACCCATAGTATTAGCATTTCCCATGAAAATTGCTTCTAAAGTTTTCCAGCATGTGCCTTTGAGACATTTTATTTGTGGAATAGAAGATGAACACCAGTAGCCTTCCTCATAGCAAGCATACCTTGTATTCTGCAGCAGTGGGCAAGTGAAAGCCTGTGAGCTCACCATAATTCTTGGTTCTGCAAAGCTGCTTGATCAATGATGCTTGGGAAGAGTCAAAGTTATGAGCCTCCACAGCAGCTGAGAGTTCTCTCTCTAACCCAAAGAAAATAAATCAAACCAAAAGGGCACTAACAGATTAGCCTACAGTGGCCCTGTCAACTGTTGTGTGCCCTGAAGGAAAGCTTGCCATAGGCAGATAAGCAAAGCTCATGTTCTGTATTGCTGGAAATGCTTTGTGCCTCCTTATTAAAAAATTCACACAGTTGGAGGTGAACTAATTGAGGTGGTGGAGACAGTAACACAGAAGGCACTTAAAATGTAATTAAGCCATGATCAGAAAAGGGACACATAAGGGAGAAAAAACTCAAAACAGAGACTCCAGGGAAATACCAGATTCAGGCAAAAAAGAGAGCAACTACGTATTAAAAGACATTTATAAAGACATTTATATATACTGCTAAAAGAATGCATGCAGATCTTATTCAAACACTAAGGCCATAGCTAACCAGGAAAAAAAGAAACATACCTTTGTATTCAATAACCTTCATGTGCTTTACTGGACCCCATGGAGACAGGTGTTTCAATAGTTAAAAGAGGGCCCTATCCTGCACCTGAGCAATGCTGAACCATGCTGGGGACTGAAGAATAAGAATGCTAAAGGAGCATTAAGTGCCTCAGTTCTTTTGGTTTTAGTCTGTAAAAGCACACTTTAGCTCCAGTGTTAGTTCTTCTGGAAGGTCTGTAGCAGCAACTATTTCATATACTGAAAAGCACAATTCACCTGTGCACTCACTATATTAAGGAGTGGGGAAACAAAAAAAGCGTACAAACATGTAACTATAAACTTCACAATCTTGGTTTAAGACAACACAACAAATTCTCTTTGTGACAAATTGCAGCCTAGAGAGACTTAGTGACAGTCAACAGAATTTAGTGCCTATTTTTCCCTCAGTCTCGACTACTTCACAGGAGGTAAAAAAAAAAAGTATCAGAAAAAAACCCCAAGCTAATATCCAGTTAGGTAAGGAATTGTTTTCAGATTAAAAAGAAAAAATAATTAAATGCTTAAATATCCTTTTGTACAAAGCTTTATTCTAGCAGACAGCTTTATGTTTTAAACAGACCTTAAAGCTCTTTTCCATTGTTTTACCCTTTAAATTTGTTTCATTCAAACCTGCTGAGTTCAGAGTCTTCACAAGAAACAGTTCACCCATAGGGTACAAGTCACATGTGGATTTTTTTGTTTGGTTGGTTGTTTTTTTTCCATTATCCACCATTCAGTATTGTCTCATTTCCCTACCAGCTGCTTCACCATTTCCTGAGCTGCACCAGCTCACACTGTGTGCGATATTAGACACAGCAGCGACAGAGCAAATGGGAAATAAAGAGCACAGCTGATCAGGACAACTGGCAAAGGATGCAAGTAACACCATCCAGAAGTGGTTACGGGTGAAAAACCCCACAACATTCATTTGTAGGAGAAAGAAGATAAAGGAGGGAAGGATGGGCTTGGGCTCAGTGGGTTTGAACATGAGAATGACTCAAAACCAAGAAAGATGAACAGTGAGCTGCCATGTAGCAGTGAAGAACACGAACATAGGACAAAGAACCATTTTCACCTGGCTAATAAAAAGTACTTATGTGAACTGTCTTGTCAACACACATATTCAGAAGAGTATGTACATCCCTGATCGCTGTCCTCTTCCCACAGCTCCCTGTTTTACTTCAGCTCATAATGAGGAATGTATAAAGAGCAAGGACTGAATAGATGGACATTGGGACAAAAAAACAAACCACTGAATAAGAAGCAGTCCATTAATGCTGGCCAGAAAATGTCACAAGTCAGTATTTTCCTGTTTGATGTAGTTGTCTTCTTGCTTAGAATAGACTTGTTAAGTACATTTTGAGGCTAATTTTTATAAAATAATGATAGAAACACTGTAAATTTGTGTTGAAGGTTGCCAAAGACACCAGGTCAGTAAATAACTCACTTGCAAAAAAATCTGCTGCTGTACTGTAAACACTTCAGAAACTGACTGATCTCTTTTGCAGTTGTTGCAGCTACTTTTTATTTAGCACTTTTATTTATTTTAATAATATTTAAACAAAAGAAAGAAAACAGACTTTATTTTTTCTCCTTTAGTAGGGCTTATAAGCCATTAAAAATGTTTTTATGCATATAATTCTTCTAAAAAGATCATAAATTAAGCTGAAGTATAGGTACTTGCTGTAACTAACATAATTCTGGTTGACAGTTTAGATAAATCCATTACCCTAGCAAATTTAAGGACTGAGATTTCTTCTAATAACTACAATTCTTGAGAAAAACTTGAAAATACTGAAACATAACATCTAAGCACTCAATTATCCACAGTACATATCTAAATTAGAGCACCAAGTTACAGCAAAGCAGCACCTTATTTATGCCCACTGTGCTGTTACCTCACATTCCGGTGTGGGATCTAAGGTATCATATGCAAAGATGAGTGGGAGGAGCCTCTCTTTCCTTTTTCCTAAAACACCAGGCACTGTATAAAGGAAGAGAGTTTTCTAATCCTCATCATGGTCACTTGACCCAAATCTGATACCACAGATGATGGAGCATTATTAAAGCATGAGGAACCATAAGCTTCATGGTGCCAAAACAGTGACAGAAATGATCAGTGGCGTGAGATGTTTGGTTTATTTGAGTGGAGCTGTTCAGGAGGTGATGATAATTATCTGTGAAATGAATATTCATCATATGGATGAATTCAAGGCTGAATAATACTTCACTGGAGAGTGGGAATAACGTTTGGGAGAGTTGGCTAGAGCAGACATGGATCACTTCGTACTGAGGTCTAGTGCAGCTGTATGGTACAGAGATGGGTGCCAGGAATTCATGAACTGGAGAAACAGCCTGCAGTAGGCAAACATATCCTCTATATTGGTTTCTATATACAAAGCTGAAAATTAGCTAAATAGCTTTTATATGCCTGAAGGTATGCTCAGTCTTACTCCAATAAATACATTACTGCTATTATTTCTGCAAGAAGTAAACAGCACTGAAGAATTCAATGCCACCTCTAACCTTTTCTCCATAGCTCCAAAATCTTTCCCTGTCAGAGAACATCTTGCTTACTTAGAATAATAAAAGTTTTCAGAGGTAGCTGTTTCAAAAGGCAGAGTGTCTGTCTCTGCCAATTTGTTTGCTAGTGGCATAACCCTCCAAGTAGCTGAAGTGCAGGCCTGGCAGCTGACCCAAAAGCACCATAATCCTTAGTGGGACTGAGGTAGGAGAGTTTAACTTTTATTTATATTTATGAGCTCTTCTTTTCTCTTTTGGGGGAAAAAAAAATAGTGTGGCAGGAGTTCTCAAGTATTCTGTTTTTTTTTAAAGAAGCAACACAGAAAGCAGACTGGTTTATTCTGAAGGAGCTTTCCTTTCATGGCCAACAATTACTTGAACAGCTACAAAGGGTAACAGAGACTTGAGAACACAGAGAGGAGTCCAACAGGACAATGAAGGAAAAAGGAAACACTACCTGTACCTTCTGGCTCCAAAACAGCACAGAGTGAGGCTGTGAGAACCCTTAACTGCAAACCAGCAGTATTTAAGAGAATAACAGTAACTAAGCCTACCCTGTGGCAGAGGTAAACACAGTGTGTTACCATCTGTATGTGCTCTAGAGGCACGTGGAAGGCCGGTGTGATCCAGCCCCTTGACCAGAGCTATCATTGATCCCCTGTCCCTCTGCTATCACTGGGAAGGGAGCCAAACATTAATACTGGATAGTACTATTAAAGCAGTAAAAATGTGGGGAGGAGCCAAGAGATACTTTAAAAACATGCATCTATGAGATCTTCAGAAGTCTCATCCAGCAGCAAGGACTTAAAGATGGACAAATAATTCAGTAAGTGGTTGGGTTTTTTTTAAATTGTCTGTGTTTTCTAAGCACAGAATGAAAGGAAATTGTTAGCTTCCTTCTCCCTGAACACCTAAACTCTACAGATCAATAGCCAACAATTAATTGCAAACATTAGGGTATCACTACTACAGTATCAGCTTAAACTCACATCACACCTGTAAGCATAATTCTCACTGATACCAGGAAGAACTGTATCCCTAGAATCAACAGTTCGATTAATCCTTTGAGCATCTGTATGCAAACCTAACCAACCAAATAAATCCTACAAATATTTCCTTTCCAAAACCACTAATTATACATTTCTGACAAAACACTACTCAAGGTTATGTATCGACATATGCTGCAGTATGTAATTTGTAGTGTACTTTTTGTTGTTAAAGACAGAAGGGTTATTTTCTGATTTACAGTAGTATGACTAGTGAAGTCAAAGGACTGATTGCATGAAGAATTAGTATACAAAATAAACCTGGGTTTCATGTTTTTACCCATAAGCAGAAATAGAAAATTCATTCTCTCTTGTATCATTACAGAAAAATTCTACAGAAAAGAAAGTCTTAGTCCAAAGACCACAGCAAAATTTGAAACTACATGTCAGGTAGCTTCTCTTAAGACTAAAAAAACCAAATGCATAAAAATTAATGTGTTTATTAAGGAATTTAATCATTGGGAAATTAATTTTTAAGATGATCAATACAACCTTCAAACCATCTCAGAAAATTCCTCAAGCTCAGTTTAAGTTGAGGAAGCAATGAAAACTATCAAGCAGCATATCGAACTATGGTCTTGGCATGATGCATTCCTGAATTAAAGTGGCTGGGATAGTCTATTTGTTTTAGCTTTATCCACAGTAGTACAAGGCTAACCAGCTAGGTGAAGGCTATGCTTTGTCCTTTGTAACAGACAAAAGATGAGTGTGTTCTGACATCCATCTCTGCGGTGCTCAGCAAGATCATGCAAACAAGATAGCCTAGTAAATATGTTTCTGTTTTCCTCATTTTACTTTTTTCAGTAGAACTCACTCCATATTACTGAATACATAACCAACTCAGAAAAGCTGGATATGCAGGAGGAGAAAAGAAATATTTAGAGGACCAAGGACACACTTTATGTGTCAGCAGCAGTCACCAGGAAAGAAGTTCTGCCCATGTAGATACGTACTGTACGTTCACCATTTGTTGTACAATAGGCAGCAGACAAGATGGTCATCCATGATATGTTCACATGAATAAAGATTTATCCAGTAAGAACAGGCAAATAATTTCCTTTTTTCTTCCTTTCTCAATTGAAATACAAGGATTTCTTTCGTACAATGCCCTTCTCTTCACGAATTTTGTATTTCTTCCCACAGAACAAAAGATAAATGAATTTTTAAGATGTGCCCAAGTACAAAATCAGAAAAGTAACCACAGTGAGAGGAAATTGCTAACATATATTCCAAGCAACAGAGGGGAATACCTCTGGGGGCAACTATTAGACAACATTTCTAATATTTCTTCTATATATCTATTTAAACTTTTAGTAACTGACTCCAGTTGCAAGGAGAACACCCAAATTAGTCCAAAGTCAGCATGCATGTGCACACACTTCTGATTTTTGCATTTCCTGTAAATATGGAGATGCAGAATATTAAAACAAAATCTCAGAAAAAAAAATCTGCTCTAAACAGCATAGGGTACAAGGTTGCACTTTAAAGTAATGTAGGACATCTATTTACTATGTCAATACTACACATATATCCTTCTGTATTTATACATGTTTGTAGGAATTAAGATGAAAACTGAACATCTAGGCAAGTTGGACACTCACCAATCCATGGAGCCCAATGGCATGCACCCACAAGTGCTGAGGGAGCTGGCTAAGCCACTCTCCACCATTTTTTAAAGGTCCTGGAGAACAGGAGAAGTGTCTGAGGCCTGAAGGAAAGCCAGTGTCACTCCAGTCTTCATGAAAGGCAAGAAGGATGCAGGAAATGATAGGCCAGTCAGCCTCACCTGCATCCCTGTGGAAAGGTGGTGGAACAGCTCACACTGGAGGCCACCAGAATTTTAAAACTTCCACCACTAAGAAAAGCACATGGATTTTTCACAGGCTGCAAAAAGACATCTGAAAATAGGAAAGTACATCTTTTCTGCACTAGTGCTGTTAATTGCATTTCTAGTTATCATGAGTGTTTACTTTTATTATTGACCTCTCTCTCAAACAATACTGAAGTACATGATAGAAGCTTCTTCATGATGCCAGAAGTACAAAATTCAACAGTTAATCAGTGAAAGAACAAATGGAAGTTCATTTCTAGGACTTAGGGAAAAAAACATCCAGGAAAAGTGCTTCACTAGTGAAGTTCTGTAAACAGCTGAATCATCAATATAGCATCTCTCAATTAGCTTCTTTGCAAGGAAAGCTCTGTGTTAAGAAAGTGCTAACAGCAGCAAGGGTCCAGATTCTTCTCCACTCCCAGGAATGCAGGAAGTGTGGCTTTTTGGCTTCTGTCTCAAAGACAGACTTGTCTCACTTTCAGGGGCCATGGGAAATATAACCTGCTCCTGCTTCTCTTTATCTAGTAACAGCTCCCTCTATTTGTCTCTATCATCTGTAAACACGCTCACAGTGCTGGCTCACATGATTGGGTTGTTCTTGGCCGTTCAAAAACCACATGTGAAGCTGAGCACCTCATGTCAATTAAATCAGTTGCAACACTGAATCTGGCTTTGCAGACACTACCATTATCAGTTATCAGAACAAAAGTCTAGGACTTCCATAATCCCCTATTCCTGAACACAATATCTAATACAGTCCAGTTGCTAATTTTCTTTCTTACAGATGCAACTTCTGTTGCAGTTATGAATTCCAGTACATTAATACTGAATAAAGCAGAGTTAATCTTTCAAAATTTTTGCAAAACTTAACATTTATGTCTCATTAGTCATGGTACTAATATTATCATTTGAATTCACTGGCTTCATAATCTCTTGGTGATTTTCACAGCAACTGTTTATGGTTTGATACGTGACTTTTCTAGGTCCTCATATTATTTTTGCTGAGGCTACAGCTGGAAGTGACTATATTGGTGCTGGGGGGGGACAGTGGTGGTGAAAGAATCAACTCTGTTGGTGTAAAACATTACCTTACTTCTTCCATGCTGTTTTTTTTCCATCTGAGCTAAAGATACTTCATCCACTAGCAAAGCATTCCTAATGAGTGACAATCAGGAGGAAACTGATTTTTGAGTGGCCTCCAATAAAACTGAAACTTTGAAAGGAGAACCTCAAATTTTAAATCACATTCACAATTTATTTCACATAAACACCTATAAGAACTAATCTCAGAAGTATTTGAGTCACATTCTCAAGAGAAAAACTAATTCAAGCTCTCAATGAGTTTGGCTACACCCACCCTGCTGTTCATCCAGATACACAGCAATGTCATTGACTCACTGAGCTACTTCTTGATAGTTCTTTATTTTGAGAGGTACAAAACCTTCTGACAGACACATAATTGAGAAATCCTGGGAAGAAATGTTACTCTGTTTCAGCATCTGCTCTAGAAATGAAGATAAACATACCAGATTTTCAGTTCCAGAAAATAAGACAGCTCTTCTTTGTTTCAAAAAGAGTGACATAAAAGACACAGCAAGAGTATGTATATTAAAACAGTTTGTAGGACAAGTGCAGATTGGTCACTGCTTCCCATGTTCTGTAATACTTGCTTCATCAATCTGCCCTGATGTTTGTTCATATCTTGGTTTTGACTTATGACAGATCTTCTTGGCCAGTTTTAAGTGTTACAGGAAGAGTCTCTGTTAATGTAGGCAGAACATTTTATAGGTAGAATTTCAGGCTTTGACAAACAGTTTTAAGTCAAAAGTCTAAGCTCCTGCTGTAGATATGCCATTAGTATTGGGCACAGGTTACTGTAAGGATTGCTCTACCTTGGTTAATTCTGTTACACTGGCTGGTTTACCCTCCCATTCTGATTTTTATTTCTATGACTTCTGGCATTTTACACCATGGAAAATTTGAGATTCAGAGAAAAGAATGGAAATTAGTATTGTCGTTTGTATCTGTACACTGACAAATGGATTGTTAAGCTTGTGTAACATTTGGAGGATGCTTTTTTTATTCCTTAGATGAGATTTGTTAGCAGGGGATTGGAAATGCACTGTGATCCTTCTCCAGTTGACTTCCTTTGTCAGTAGGTTTTTTTGTCACTTTTCCCCTCTCTCAGATGAGAATGAAACAATTTTTGATCATAAAATGTCTTTTTTTTTCCACTGAGATGACAGCAGATATTCTATGGCTGCAAGCAGCACTACAGGAATGGCAACAGCAGGTTACAAGCTTTTGTAAGACAGTTGGGATCTAGGAAGGGAGCATCTACTTCAGCCTCAGAGGAAAAAAAATGGTATCTTTTTTGCACATCCACTTTGCTCCTATATTTTGATTTGATGAGGGGAAGGAAAAGCACTCGCTCTGTAAGACTGGGAATGACCCACAAACACAGAGTTTCCTCACCCCCGTTATTCCAAGGAGAGAAATTTCCAATTAGTTGGCAAATAAAGACAGAATATCCAGAGGGGGTCTGAATCTAAGTGCAGTTCATCCTTTCCATAGAGTTTGCAGATACTCCCCACACAGATGAGAAGGTCACAGTCCAGGAAGCCACAGGGAACTGCTCACTGCACTGTTTTTCTCTGGGAGACAGTAACATCACCGTGATTAGAACATAACTAGCTAAGCAAGGCACAGCACAGCACACCAGGAATCCCTATTTTTGCAAGGGAATAAAGGAGGAGACAATGCACTAAACCTTCAGGAGTGTAGACTCTCTTCCTCTGCTTCGTGTGTAATTTTTTTGGACAACACGAAGCTCATAAACACTCAGACCAGATGGTGTAACATACAGCAGCAGGAGATGGAGCTTATTAGCTATTGCTTCCTTTCGCTAGCACACAGTCCAGAAATCTGAAGGAGCTTTAAATCACTCTCCACTGAAAGCTGAGTCCCTTTCATGAGACAGTATGAGGGATGTATTGTGTGTCCCTATACAGACATCACAGCTTCATTACACTTCAAGGCCCTGCTCTCAAGTATGCGGGTACAAAACATGCTTAAATTAAGTTCTCACAAGATTTTTCTATAGTTAGCAAAATAATATTATAGACAACATTAAAAGTCTAAAATGTAAATGTCTAGCATTTGCAGACAAGTGAAAAAATATTGTAAAAATACAAAATAACAGTTCTGATACAAGCCCTATCTACTAACACTATGTTACCAGAAGTCTTCCATGTTATTTTTGCATTTTCTTCCTTAAATGACAGAATGTCAAGAAAATCCTTGCAAAAATAATTGGTTTCCTTTATAATCAGCATGTTCCTACCTTGCTCTTCCAGAACTCTGGAATGCTTCATTCCACTGTGCTACAATCACCTTCCACAACAACTCAATACACAACTCTAAACAAATTATGCAGCTTAAAGGTTAAAAAAAAAAAGATAAAAATCCTACGCTTCATTAACCCACAAATCTCATCATACAGAAAACACTAGGAACAAGAGAAGTGAATAACTATCTAGATGAAGAGTTCAAAACAACCACATTTCTGGAAGTTGAGTTTTTCTTTTCATTTTACTTTTTACTTGTCCTTTTCAAAACTTACAATTCCCCCTCCAGCCACAAACATTTAAAAAATGCATTTTACTGTGCCCTGTTTACATGTCAATAAATATACATTATAATAGTCTTCATTTTGATAATCTTCATCACATGAATGCTACTGTCAAAGGCTCCAAAATACACAACTAGAAGGTAGGGCTATATTGCCATTGACCACCTAGTTAGCACTGACAATACCTGAGCTCTACCTTCTTTACTTACTGCTCCTGAAGAAAATTTTATACCTTCTCTACAAAACATTCAGTATTTTAACAATCTGCAGGTTTTGTCCTTATTTGGGCTAAAAGCAGAAAAGGTCAGTTCTTCATGAAGCATTCCAAAATGTCATTTCCTAGAACACTAGCAATGCTGATTTTTTTCCTCACAGATTTACCAGAAAATATTTGCTGTTGAATTCTCCTGCTAGGACTAACTCCAATTTGCCTTTCCCCTAACGCAGTTCAATATTCTTATCTTGCCAGGAAATAGGCATTCATCTAACAAGAAATTTACTGCTGTATGCTCGTATTGTTAATGGTCAATAAACGTTATCATGCCAATGATTCAATCCCAGATGCTTATCCTATCAGGAATTCATTCCTCTAAACAAGAGTTTTCTACAAATCTATAATTAACCTAAAAGGCATAAAGCTTTTTTTGCTCTGCCAGTATTTGCAGAGTACAGCTCCTTTCACATTTACTTTGGTGGAAACAGAGGAAAATGTGGAAAAAAACCCCAGTTCTAATGATGTCAACATGTCACAGACAAGCTAGAAGTGCAATCTCTGTATGGTACAACTACAAAAACTTCTCTCCTAGCAGCCAGGTCCATCAATGAGTTTTCTGTCAACTTCTGCCAGCTCTACTCCATCTCTTTCAAGTACAAAACATTATGTTTACCAGTTCTTCCCAGAATTAATTTACTGTGTTTGCCAATATCCCCAAACTATATGATATTAGGTCTGCCAGGAACTTACTTCCTAAGATCTTCTTGCCAGGATGAGATATTGCAGATTTACATATCTCCAGATAAACAGAAGCTTGAACATTCCAGTGAGTAAAAGAATGCATTTTAAGACGTACACGTTATGCAATTCTCATTGACTCTTCAGGAGAGTTTTATATCTGCTCACATTGAGTAAAACTTAGGCCAGCAAAACTTAGCTCAGCTTGAAACAGTCCCATTTGTTAGATCAGGAACTGTTAGGTAACTACAACTTTCTGATGCAAATAATTGTAAAGACACAATTTATCTTGCACTGGACTCTCCATGAGGGGCATCAGTACTAAACCTCAAGAATAACACCTAGAAATCATTGCTTAATCAGTAGATTAATCCTGTATTTGTGGGGGTTGTGTTTCGGTTTTTTGTTTGCTTTGGCATTTGATTGTTCTATTTTTTGGTTTGTTTTGGGTTTTTTTGGTTGGTTGGTTTTGGGGGGGGGTTGTTGGTTGGTTGATTGTTCGTTTTTTTCTTTCATATTCCTATCTGCAAAACATGTGAAACCAACCAACAAATCATTCCTCATTCAAGAGTAAGATTTGAGATATAATTTCAGGAACTGTAAGAAGTGCAAAAATAACGAAGTAGTTAAGTATACTACATTTGGGTATTGTTTTCACTCTTCAAACCAAAAATTTCTGTAATTTGCAAGATCACTAGCCTTTCATACCAAACTTTGATACACAAAAAAATGTTTTGCAAAATAGTAATGGTGCTATTCAATTCTGTAGAATATATTTAAGAACTATAAAAATGTTTCCTTTGAGTTCATGCCATGTAGAGTTGTGGTTTACACAGACTGCCTATATATGCAAAAACATAAATACCCACATGTAATGATTTGACATAATCTCAGATTTCAACTGAACTTTTCATAGATATTAATCCTTAGCAATGATAATAACAATGAAATAGTTAACTGCTTATAACAAAAAACTTCACAGAAATTGCTTCTTCCAGTTTCCATAAAAACCTAAATTTTTGATTCTTTTCATGAAACTGACTAGTACAGATACCCCTACACTTGTTCTGTCATAAGCTTCTCTTTATTATTTTTTTTATTCAGAAAAAAAATTCTTCTCAGATTCCACCATCAGTGCTTGTTTGATTGCTCTCTCACCCTTCATCATTATCACTTCATTCGTGGCTGTTACTATGTCTGTTTTCTCATCTTTTCCTCACATCTGCCATGGATGAAGTTCATGGATTTTACCCTCACTGTGCTATCTATTAATTCATCACACATTATGTAGAGGGAATTACTTCAAGTTGTAGCTAGTAGCTAGAGAAGAACATTCTGTCACTACATGGGGGCACGCAGCTAGGGATTTTTTAATGTAATAGTCTAAAGCAGTGGCATGGTACAGTGCTCTCCTTGCAAAATAATCCTCCTTGAGAAGGGCGCTGTGGGGTTTTTAGGTGTGATTTTTTGGTTGTGATGTTTTGTTGTTGTTTTGTTTTGTTTGTGGGCTTGTTTTTTTCATTCCAAAGATGTACCAAACATGAGAAAAACTTTGTTAAAGATTCTGATGAGGAATTTTATAAAAGGATGGATTTAAAACAAATTTCACCTACAGTGTTATGGCTTCAAAAACCAAAAACTGAATCTGTTTTTTTTTGTTGTTGGTATTGATTGAGCAATGACCAAGAATCAACAAGAACTCTCCAACTCCCAAGCCCCACACTGTGAAACCTGGTGTCATTTTAGAAATAACACACTAGGACTGTAATCAAATCAATCAAACTCTGGCTGAAGTCTGAATTTTTACATTCAGCTTTACAAACTACTTTGCTCTTCTTTGAATTTTGAGCTCAACCAGTTTTGTATTTCAAATCTATATTGCTTGCCAGGCCAAACATTCAGGTTCAATTTGTTGCAGAGGAAAATTGTATTATTTAAATCACTAGAAAGACTAAACTGAATTTGTACCAGGAGAAAACAAATGCAAACCCCACCTTTATACTAAATAACACAATAAACCAAGCTGTATATATCAAATAATAATAAACTGAAAGAAGGTGCCCAGAGTATTTAGGTACTGCCTTGCATACTGATCAACTACTGTAGAGGCTTAAGCATGTTTCTACAAACACGGACTTCAAGCCTCATTCTGTAGTTTGACTAGCACAAGACTCTATTGCTTCCAGGAAGAAAAATACCAATGCTCATAAAATAGAAGATCTGCAAATTCATAGAGTATCTCATCAAAATAATTTTAATGAAAAAACCTTGAGGTATATATTTCCAACAAAATAATCTTCCTATATGAGTTTAAAATACCTGCTTCTCTGCACAAGCATAAACCTGATTCCTACCAAACCAGTCCTGAATATGTGAGCTAAGTTCATGCCTGACAACTTCTTGCAGAAACACACACTGGTTTAATCATTTCTCCAAAATTACTAATGTGATTGCTTTCAGAGGCACTGTTCTGGAAGAATAAATCCAACCTATGACACACAGGCACTCTTACGCCTACAACAGAGCAACTGCAACCCTTTTATACATGTCCAAGCTAGTGATGCTACAGCTAACATGAATACCAACACCAGCAAAGCCTTGCAAACAGGGAATCCTTCAGAGGCCCAGGTCAATGCAGAGGTTATGCTTTCACAGCCAGAGCTATCAATTACGAGGGAATTGCTTTAAGTATGTCTACAAGTACACTTATATCATCTCCAATTACAAAAATATAGCCATATATCAGTTAATTAAATTCTCATAGCATGTTCAAGATCAAGTCATTTATAAAGGATCAAACATTTAAATCAAGTTTTCTATATAATACTTGGTTGAAATCACGGTATTCATAGTTTTTTGTTTCCCAGTATTGCAGTTTTGTAACTCTCTGGAGGGCATATATGAACATGGATTGAGGCTATCTCTGGCAGCTAGGTATTATTTCTCATAAAAATTACAGGTAATTTCAGACAAAAATCAGTGTTATGAAAGTAACTTGATGCTGAATACCTGTAGTAAACCTAAAAATGCTGTAGGAGCTATGTAGCACAGATATTCTAAGTTTTGCATTCATTTACACATCACAGAGGAGACATATTTTCCACTTTCAAAAAGCCTACTTTTTATTTTTTTGTACAAAATAAAGTTATATTGATACTCAGAAAATTGGAGAAGGCATTTCTATCTATCAGGGAATGCTGCACTAAATTCTGCTCAGTCTGTCAGGAAATGCTGCAGTAAATTCTGCTCATTTCCTTCCATTTCTTTAGTCTTTATTTCTAACCAAACAGTGCTTTTCCTAACCTTAGCTCAACCATCATAAGCTCTCAAATATCTGTCCTAGACTTGTGTCTGTATCATGCAAAAGGCTAAAAAAGAAACTTAACTGTTGGGGTGTTTTCATATGATACGCTAATTATCTTCAGGTTTTAAATTACTTGGCTACTTACATGAATAGAAATTCTGTTAAGAGAATTGTTGCATTTTAATCCATTCAGAAATATTGTGAGCACATACAGAAATAGCCTGCAACCTCGACCTTGATTTTAGACCAAAATGCACACAACATATGCAAAGACAGTAAATTAATCAATCAACACTAGCAAGAAGAAATAAATACTTATCTATAGCTATCATGTGAGGGTCTCCAGAATATCAGTCAGTCCATCCTGCTAGGAAAGCAATTTTACTTCAAAAACATATTTCCTATATTTCTGATATTATGGTATGGTTAAATATAGGTAAAAGTCTTTGAAAACAAAACGTTTGCTTGTCTACTGACAACATGATATTGTTTCACTAAGCAATCAGAAAGTCATAACCATAATTAGTAGATAAAATAAGCAATTTACCTTGTGTGGACTGGTCAATGTTTTTTCTTTTTCTGCTATGACTGTTATAATTAAGTCTTAGCTCTTGGCTATATTCATTCAGAGTTTCTCTGGAGTCATAAGATTGCCTTTGCTTTCCCCCATCTTCACTTTCATCTGAAGAACTTGTGTAAGTTAAATCCACTTCATGTTTAACTTTTGACAATGGCTGGTAGGGTTTGCAGTCCATCTGCTCCATCTCTGATTAGAAAGGCTCAAAGTCATGAAAACAAGCAATTGCAGCTCCTTAAGGAAATAGTCCTGGGGAAAAAAAAAAAAATCAAATAACAATATCCAGTTGAGATCTCATATAAGACTTCATATACAAATTTAGCTCACAAAAGCTCCATTTTATTTTTAGTTGACACAAACCAATGAAATTTTATTAACTTAACTAGAATCCAGGAAAGAATCTGAACAAGTCTTATTTTACTGTTTTACTTTTAAAAATAAAATTAACATAACAGCAACTTGAAGAAAAAAACAAACCAAACCAAACAACAAATAATAAGGACTATACCCAGACCAAGCAGTAACTTTACTGTACCTGTACCTCATGCACACAATATGTTACAAAAACTTTATCTGGTATTAAAGCTAAGATGGAACAGTTACTATTTCTCTAAATAGGTACATATTCATCTTAAGTGAAAATCACACTTTATCACTCTTAAAATATGAGGCATAGAAAACAGAATTTTGCTCTTTTGAAGTACTTTGCTGTAAATTAAATAACATTTAATTAGGAATAGGAGACTTCACACTTTCAGAAAACTGTCAGACACAGTAAAAACAGAAATACACCAATTGCTACTCCACCAGAGCACAGGATGCTTCATTTTCCTTTGAGACTATGTGGACATTTCAACGGGAAGAAGCTTCTACTTTGTAGTACAACTCCTTTTTTTCTCTGCATATCCTGTCTAAACTCATACCAACATGAAGCTAAACTGACCCTCACTGCAATCTTCCAAACTGCAGCTTGCAGTCTGGGATATCATTAAAATGATTTTTCAAATCCAGTATCATTAAATTAAATTCAAGTAGGATGCAGCTACATGTGCAGCTAGTGCCCTTGTCCTGTAACCTTGCCTACATGGGCCTATTTCCAGCGTTAATTTTAAGGCAAACTCTGTGGTGAAATAACAGAAAGCATACCTTTCACAGCAGCAGGGTTCACAAACAGGGAGCTCTGTTACACTGTTTAGGTTTGGGAATTTTTGTTTGTTTGTTTGGTTTTTTTTTTATATTAACAGAACTTATTAATGTAGAAAAGGAACTATAACAAAAAAAGTAGCTGTAACTATTATTGCTAGAAGACCAAAACCATAGAAGTTAAAAGCGATTTTGCTCAATTAAAACACAATTGCTTACAGCTTCTAAATGGTTTTAAGCTCAAGCAGCAGAGGGAAGTAATCTCCAGTTTGATGTCAGCCCATTCTCCATCTGCAACAAGGACTTTTAACCCTGTACGCTGCTAGCTGTGAGCATACAGTATGAATCTCCAAAAGCAATTACAGAAGAAGGGAAAACACAAAACCAGCAAACACAAAAAATCTCACAGAAAGCACTTCTTGTTAGGAGGCTATAGAGATGAGTTTAACTTCGGAAATTGTCTGAATTTTTGCAGAACAACTGATGGCAGTTGTGTCACTGTGTTCCAGCACAGCAAAACATCTCCTGCTTCTATGTCCTCTCAATAGTTTTGAAATGACCATCTTCACAGAATCACAGAATGTTAGGGGTTGGAAGGACCTAGAAATATCATCTAGTCCAACCCCCCTGCCAGAGCAGGATCACCTAGACCAGGTCACACAGGAATGTGTGCAGGCAGTTCTTGAATGTCTCCAGAGAATGAGACTCCACAGCCTCCTGGGCAGCCTGGTCCAGTGCTCTGGCACCCTCACTGTAAAGAAGTTTCTCCTTGTGTTAATACTAAACCTCCTGTGGTCCAACTTGCTCTCATTCCCTCTTGTCCTAACATTGGATGACATTGAGAAGAGCCTGGATCCCTCCTCTGACATTCACCCTTAACATATCTGTAAACATTAATGAGGTCTCCTCTCAGTCTCCTCTTCTCCAGGCTGAAGAGACCCAGCTCTCTCAGCCTGTCCTCATAGGGCAGATGCTCCACTCCTTTCAATAATGTAAACAATCTTGGTGACCCTGTGCTGGACTCTCTCTCCAGCAGCTCCCTATCCTTCTTGAGCTGGGGGACCCAGAACTGGACGCAGTATTCCTAAGCAAGAGTGGAAAACACTGCCCATGGAGTGAAGAGGGGATAAGGCTTCTAGGCTTCTAATAGTAATGGAAGAAGAAAATCCAGGCCTACAGAACCTATAGAAGGATGGCAGAAAGGAAGATAAACCACTGTGGCAGAAGTAACACCACGGAGTGCATGCCTTCCCCACATTTCAGGATGTCCTTTACTTGAAACAAAATCTCAGGGCATTTCATCTGAGGTGGAATAGCTCTGCAGAAACAAACAGCACCTAGATAAAGAGCATTTAAAAAAACAAACAACGTGTAGTTCACATCATCTACTCAACAAATTTGGCTTGAACTTACTCAAGTCAACAGGCACAGTCTCAAAATCACTTGGGGTCTTCTGTGGCCCCTGGTGTGATAACTGTGCCGACAGCAGAGGGAGCATTAAACTCATTGCCCATGATAAAGTGTGGGGAGTGATACCCATGTTCCTATAATCCTTGTATGGGTAGGATGAGCTCATTAGCCTTCTGGCAGTCATCCTAGGAGAAGGACAACTCTGATTCCAAACCCGGGCAGATGGAGCTCGTTTAGCCCTGTGAGGCCTTCCATCTAAGAGAAGGACACTCTAATAAAACCTGTGTCCTAAGGACTTCACTGCCAGCGTCCAAGCTTGCTAGGCCCTGGCAGATGAACCTTAGGACTAAAGGGTGGGTCCAGCTCTGCGCATGCTGTGTCTCACCTAAAAAAAAAATCCATAGCACAGGCTGGAGGGTGCTATCTGCTATCCTCTTTTTATCAGTGCGCTTGGAAAAGGCGCTGATGAGGAGCGTGGATGGAGCCCTCCCTGGAGCTTCGTTCGCGAAGCCTAGCCATACATACTCAAGTCAATAAAAAACTCCTTGAGAGACAGAACTAAAAAGATAAACTAAGGAGCTGTCAGTCTGCCAGAGACCAAGGCTGGCTGACAAGTGTGTCATGGGGCTTCAGCAACAAACACAGGTTTTGGTGCTCTGGATTGATCACACCATATCCAGTTGGTGTCAATATCCTTCTGTAGACAAGTTACTAATAAGCACTACTTGCTTCTCAAAAGCTATTTGCCTAAATAATTTACTGTTATTTGCCAACATTGCCTGTTAATGCCTGAGAAGTTCAGTACTTATTTGATGAGTTGCTTTAACAGTCTGATCTGTGGCAGAACAATACTGAGGTGCTGGGACTTACATGTACAAGGCTGGCTTGAAAAATTACCTGATGACTCTGAGGAAATGGCTACTGACAGGAAAAAGCCTTCCTAGATATCCTCTCTGACAGAACAAATGGAGATGATGCTATAGAAGCCTGAGGAAAATGAGGAGAAATTAAGGGCTTCTACTAAGAAGATACAGTAGACAAGAAATAAATTGATCATGAATGCAACAAGTGCAGGCAGCCTCAGAGGCACAACGCTGTGTCCTGCTGTCAAAAGTGCAAAAATACGAACCCAACGAATACAGCTCATTACTGGAAAAATTAATAGTATACTTGTGCACCTTGACTCAAGGAGAAAATAAATATACAGAAGTTCCTCCTAAAAGATAACCTAGTTGCACATCTACTTTGTGGAAGTTTTTTGTAATGACTTCTTTTTTTTTTAAACATGCAACCAAAATTAATTAGGATACACAGAGACATGTAAAGCTTCAGCTGCAGACAACCAGATACTTAACAAAGATATATGTTTTATTCTTTGAAAACAAGGTTTAATAACGGAAGTTATCACTGTTTGTGAGAACAGTTTGTAGCAGAACTATATTTAATGGTGTTAACCAAGGCAGCAGATAAATCAAATAATTTAATGTAAACAATTAATATTAGATTCATTACATATTCCAGGTTTTCTCTTTCAGTGTGCTACTTTCACATGTGCCATCTTCTCACATGTAAGGATGTGCACTTTTTCAAACCTCAATTAAAGTAAAAGCTCCATGAAATAGCCTCTTAAAAGCTGTGATTTTATTGTTCCTTATTAAATAAGGGCAAGAATGATCAAAAAAACCACGACCAGCTTCTGAACCTCATCTCAGCACCACACTCCCTCTGCTCAGGGACTCCACTACCATCTCCTGCCACTGCCATATGTGATCACATTTCCAGGTGCAGGGATGCAAACACCTGGCCCATGCATATGAAGCCACAGCTCAACTATTTTCAGCCTAACACTATCCACCAAGCCATCAGGCCGAAACACTCACTGTCTTCACAGCATACTATACGAGACCAGGAAGGCTGAACATGAGGTTTTATGAAGGATGCAGACACAAATGTAAGGCAAACAGGTCCCAAGTTGCCTACTCATTCACCACCTGAAGGAAGAAAACCTGTAGTTCACTTGGCTAATGCTTCCCTTCCCGCCCCAACCCTATTGTACCAATGCCATCTAAAACTCAGTGGTGTGTTAATGGCTCACACATGGGCTGGAGATACAGCACGAGAGCATCAAATGCCACAGTAAACTTCAACTTCTTTCCACTCACAGTCTAAACTTGTGCTTCCTTTAGTTTTGCTTAGGGCATTAGTGTCTCATAAACCCACAGCTACCTGGCCTTATATGAAAGCAGGTGATAAATCTTTTTCAAGAACTGGAAAAACACTTCATAAAATTTTTCATCAAAAAATGCTTTTATGACTCAGGAAAACATGATAAAAAACAGATCAAATCTTCAAGTTTTTCTACAGTAAGAGATTCAGTTAATTTAGTGAATGATGGTATGTTATGATAACTGAAATTTAAACAGAAGCAATCAAATACTTTAACGTTATTTCATATTTTGTTTGGAAAAAGACGACACAATAAGCAACTCAAAATGCTGGAATAGTGCAGAACTATAAAGAACATTGCCTAGATGTTTACACAGGTTTCTTCAAATAGCTGGCCTCCAAGTAACTAAACAAAACACCCAGTCGATCAATACCAAGTTGACCTTGTCAGCAAAATGATAAAGTCTCATAAAAGCTTACAGTTCCTGTAAGTGACCTTTGTGTGTCTTAATGCTCTCCTCCTCACCATGAATAGCACTTCTTTGACCTTTCCATCACTGTTCTGTCACTGAAGTTTCACAAAATATTTAACAAGAAAAAAAATCACAAAGTATATAAATAGTGTATGATTATTATATATAGAAACATAGAAATATATGAAATAGATATTTAGGCACTGAATAGCAAGTCATTCTCAATCACACTTTAAAACAGGTATCATATACAGTTTGCAATTAGATTTGAAGAACACCACACAACTAATCATAAAAATTCACAATTAAACACTTTTGCAAACTGAAAATAAGTAAAAAAGATGGGAAAACACCTTTTAAGTAATGGAACTAATACAGATATGTATATGGACTTATAATGTATGACTCATGCAACTTTCTAAATCCGCCTTGTATGTGTTATTGGAAACTTTTCACATTTCACTTGCATCAAAACCCTCTTACATCAACCACTTCATTTTCATGTTCTGCTCCACTCAGAATCCTACTTGTGCTGAAGCACAATAATGTTAGGATGACTGCGGCTTATGAGAGAGCCTGTGATGAGGCTGTTTGCAGTGCACATACTAATCAATAGCTATTTTATAAGAAAACTCACTGCACATGTTTATACTGCACAGAGTCTCTGTACTCAAATACAGAGATGCCACAGAGATCACATTACTCTAATAGTGCTTTTTATAAATTCTTACCAGGCTGCTCTGAGAGAGTGCCCATTTAATGAGCAAACTTCCACACTGATTACCCCCCATCAAGCCCAGCAAATCACCAGCTGCACACCCAGTTAGTTACCAGTAAGTCCAGAACTATTTAGAGAGGGTAGGATGATAAGTACCACACCCTAAAAAGCATCTTCTAGAAGGGTCCAAGAGCAGTATCATGAAGAACTGTAACCTTCTTTGGCCTCAACTAAGCATTTTGCCCAATACTTAGATATTCCAAAATACACAGAATTAAAACAAGTTATGGTGCTAAAATATAACGAGGAAACAGCCCTTGTTTGCATCTATTCAAAACTTAAATTCAGAAGGCAGCCTCCTGTAATTCTGTTCTTCATTCTCAGAGGGTCCTTCAGTCTACTACAACCTCCTGCTCCACATTTGCTCAGTTCTTTATTTCTTTTCTTTCACCATATACTCTTATCTGAAAGCTACCACTTCCTTATTACCTTTTCAGACCACTGGTTTCTGAAAATGAACTACTAAGCAGGTATTTCAGCTCTGGATTGCTGAAGGCAAAAACAGCAGCATCTTTATTCTGCAAGTCTTTTTTGATATACAAAACTGTAAAATATCAAAGGCAAAACAAAACAAACATTCTTGATTTAAACCTCTGAGAAATGCAATACCAACAACAGCAAAAAATGGAAAAATATTCTGACCTTGTACATACTTTCAAAACTATATCCCTCAAATATTTGTTTAGCTATTATAAACAAAGGAAGTCCTTATGCTATCCTTAAAGTTCTCTGTTTTACAGAACAGTCATATGCAGTGAGAAAGGCACCAGCTAAAATGGCTGAGCAGCAGTAGAGCAGGAACAAACTATGTTTCTAGATGAGGCATGGAATTACATAGCACTATGGAGAAACACAGAATGTCTGCAGATAATACATTCTACTGGAAGGAAAAAATACTAAAAATCAAGAAAGAGTAACCAAAAGCAATCCCTAAAAGACTGACTGAAGAAACTGAATCTCTCTTAAAAAAAAACAACAAACCTCCAAGCAAACAAAAAAAGAAACCCACACAAAGAAGTAACAAAAATGCACATGAACATTTTCTGTGGACCGTAAAATATCAACACATCAAAAGATGTTTGAAGACAACATAATGAAGTCTGGATATGACATATATCTGTACTTCTCTGTGTATGAGTGAGACAGTAAAACACTGAGACATTTTGTTATTCCTTCAAGTGGACTACACAGTATCTCTTAAGAACAACAGATGTTCAGACAAAAGAAAGCAAAATGAGAATATGGAGGTTTACATATCTTTCTAAATCAGATAAGCAAATACAAAATGCAGTTTTCAGGGCCATACCCATGGGTTTAACACACTCCTAGAGGATGTGGTGGTTTAATCTATGGAGGAACTACACTTGCCCATACATTTGTATCTGTCACTGTGATAGATGCAAGAGAAAGAAGATTCATTTTCACATTTAATGATCTTCATTTAAAATTACTCAATGTTTAATTTAATTCTAGTTAGAGTAATTCGAAGTGTTGCCCATTTTATCCAAAGTTTCAAAGAGAAAACACTGCAGAATAAAATTGTACAGGAAAGTAAGGTTGTTGCAGTATTTTCTGGCATATGGCAAGACTGAAAGTGAACGGAAAAACATAAGTTATGTCAGCTACTCAACTGTGATATGGAATTCTTGGCCAACACATGCCCTTCACTTTACTTGGAGAATTGCCACTTACTGTAAAAAAAAAAATAAATAAAAGAAAATCACACAACTCTCTAATGTTTCTTTCAGAAATCCATCATTGGATGTTAGTGAGCATAAGTAACACAGGTTCAAGCACAAAAAAAATCACACTGTACTGCTGTGGGACAAAGAACATGCCTGATTCAGGGTGATATGTCTTGGACAGGTTCAGAATATCTCCTGAACTCTAAGCCTTTCTGAAGAACTCTACTTTAGGAAATACAATTCCTGATTATGTCACAGGATAATTCCTGATGTGACATTTTACTTTCAAATAATGAAGACACTGTGGAAAGTACCCTAGCATCTCAATACTTCAACTAGGAATTCTGCCAACCATGAAAGTCTGGGCTTAAATAATAGTAGTCAGGTGCTTGGTATCTACAGATTTAGTACAGAACACATGGGCATGTCAACTAATCCTTTGTGACTTCATTCCTAACTGTATGGCAGGGACAATACAGGGAAAGAGGGAAGAGGTAGAGGAAGTTTGGTCTAAACACAAGTGTAGGTTGAATTTAAAGGATCAGTATTCCTCTATGGATTTCTCAGAAGTCATTTTTTACTCCTGGGAGCCTATATGGTCAAAGTTATACTTTCTTAGTAAAACACATTCTAAGAATTGAAAGAATTAAAAGCAAGGGATGTTCATCCTCACATTCAGGTATGCCTGCAGCAGCTAAGCCTCTTCCCATTGTATAGGATGTTTCCAATATATACTAGGCACTTCTTTGTATTAAGAATATCCAGATGCAGTGTTAAAATGCTTGTCAATGGAAGCTCAGGTTGCTCCTCACTCTTAGGATTACTGTTTTGGTGTCAAGAGCATAACTTTGCATTGTTAAAACGTAAAATTAGGAGACTCCACTTAGTAACACAGGTCTATGAAAATATTTGAATCTTGGAGCTCTTCTGAACTAGAGAGATAAACATCACAAAGGGTTTTTTATGTATGTTCACTATGTAATTGCTGTCATTTATCTAACAGTGTAATACAATCCTTAGGTGTACATATATATATATATATATATAGACAAGTAGGAAAAAAGGAATCTTCATTTCATCTAGGAGTAAGCAAGTATTGTCCTTTGGAAGATATATTGGTTTAAAATGCATCTACATGTAGCAAGTATCATATTCATTTATCTGTGACAGGAAAATTGAATTATGCTTTGGCTATTTGTTGACAAGGCAAATTGTGTAGCCATCAAATTGAGATAATTATTGCTATGTCTCCCTTCCAACTGTGTGCTTAATTAAGAAGACCCAGTAAGACCTAATTAGAAAACAATGTAGTTTTTAAAATCCAATTTAGTTGCTCAGAGATTACAAAAATTGAAAATAACATGTTCCATTTAGATATTATTAATTTTTTAAGATACCAATTTATATTTTGTAGCACAATAAGGTTAGCACATGAGAATAACTTACCACACATCAATACCATGGAACATCTGAAAACCACTTCAGGTACTAGACTGTCACTGATACTAAGATGCCTTAGCAATTTCATTTAAACACATTCAGCTGATAATTTTATCTACATTTTCATTTTTCCTGCTTCTAATTAAAGAAGTCACCATTGAACAAACTAGACTTATTCACTAGAATATTTATGTCAACATATAAATACCATATAAAGTATCTATGTCTTAAGAGGAAGTCTAGGTACAATCACACTTAGCGAGAGAAAAGAGTTGATCAGTTGACACCACAGTGAACATAGTAAAAAAGTGGAATTTTCCTAGCAGATTTTTTTGGGGGGGGGATTACTCTTTTATTTTCATTCTCCTGTCTAAGATCCCACAAGATGTTGTGGTTGATCTTAGGAATTTTCTTTTCCAATTACAAAAAAAAACCAACCCAACAAACCAAAAGCCAACCACCCTAACAAAAATTTATGAAACAAAACACTGATATCAGCTCACCACATCCAGCTGAATACGGCTAAGAGAACGCATTCAATATTATCAGAATCTCTCCAGTATTATTTGTCTACTCCTTAGGTTTGCTGTGGCTTGTTCATATTTAGATTTACAACCTTTTGGGGGTCATTTATTTTTTGCTACATTACAACTTCTAGGATTTCACAAGCAGCACTGATTCAGCAATGTGTTTATTTCCAGTATAGGCTCGACACATTGTCCACTTACAGTGGGCACATGATCTACAGTTTAATGTCCTGCAAGTGTACAGATACTCAAACAAGTTATCATAGCAGTATGTAAGAACTTTTATGAAGTCACCATTACTCACTAACCAGAAAGTAAATTTTTCAGTCTTTTCCTAAATACTTAAGTTTTCTTAACTTTTGTTCTCCTAACTCTATAAAGAACTACCATCAATAATTATGCAGTTTAGACATCACCTACTAAGTTAAAATTTTAAAAGCTTTTCAGGCATTTGAAGTACTTTTTGCAAGAAGACCTGACTACTGCCTGACCAGAAGACCAACACCGGCATCCCCTTCATTTGAAATTATCACTCAGGTTGCTATTGTGCGTCTGACACCATCATGCTCAAGAACTGATCTCCCTGATCCTTCTCTTCATGCTTTGATGTCTGTCAATGTATTCAGAGGCTTCAAGTGCCATTGTTCTGACAAGCAGATCCTCCCAATGGACTTGTACTATATACTGTGACTCCCAGAGCTACTATTATTTGAGCTGGTGTCAGATTGATTTTCTTTCTGTTCATGATATTGCTATGATCTTGCAGGATTGAAATTACTGCTGTTTTGTGCCTTGGTGCAACCCCTTGAGAACTGGCTCATATCACCATGTCACCTATGAAAAGGTACATTTGAATCCTCAGAGATCTTTCTAGTGGAACCTTTGATCTCATTTCAATAGAGAATCCTTTGTAATGGATGTTTGCTAGAAATTTCTCCTACAAGTACCAAGAGCCGTCTGTAGTGCAAACTGGAAGTATATTATGCATCTGTCCATTTTTACCAGTCTGTGGGAGCCTTCTTGGCAGAGATTTGAGATAAGTTCTCAATCCACGCCCTTAGGGTTTTTACAAATTGATCATACCATTCTCTTTAGCACTCCACAAAGACTGTGCTTGCACTGAAGACTGGGAATAACTCCTAGCTTTATGTCTACAGATCACCTACTATGGCTAGGCTTCGTGAACAAAGATCCAGGGAGGGCTCCACCCACACTCCTCATCAGAGCCTTTTCCAAGCGCGCTGATAAAAAGAGGATAGCAGATAGCACCCTCGAGCCTGCGCTATGGATTTTTTTTTAGGTGAGACACAGCATGCGCAGAGCTGGACCCACCCTTTAGTCCTAAGGTTCATCTGCCAGGGCCTAGCAAGCTTGGACGCTGGCAGATGGACTTGTCCATTTAGTTCCATTCTAATGTACAATTTCCTACTTGAGAAAACTTTTCAGGTAGATACAAAAATACCATATGAATTCAGATAGAGGTTCAATGATGAACATTAATTTGCTCTACTTAATGTTTCTTAGAAACAAATGGCTATTGTATTTAATAAACCATTAGTACATAAAACACCTACTCAGTGGGACCTCTTAATACTCCTAGATGGGTTAAAGAAAAAAAACAACAAAACATTTTGAAGAATTACTGACCAATTCCTGTTTGCCCATGTTGTCTCTCAGTCTAAGTGCTTCTGGTTCAGATACTGTCCTTTCTCCTAATTTAGGCACTACTATCAATAGCAGCCTTTCCAAGAATACTTTAAGAGGAACCAAAGTAGACAAATACAACTGGTGTTCTGCAAAAACCAATTTCAGTTCAGAAGTAGATGGGAGTTCACTGCAACTGATTCTTTCTGTTAAACAAGAAACTAAACACAGATGTCTAAGAAATCAGGTGGTCCTACTCTCCTGTTTTGGTGCTGAAAGATGAACCTTCATAAAGACATTAATAGCTGGATGACTGCAGCTCTACCTTGGGTGCATAAGTTAGAAGTGAAACCATGTCACGCTTCATCTTTTGAAATGCATTATCAAACCTCTCAACTACTTAAGTCCTTATATCATATACCTAATACATTACTATCACTATGACTGCCCTGATAAAGCATTTGGCAAGAACAATTCTCCTCAGCACTTGTACAATGACTCCATTTAGCTCAGCTGCTTTACTTTGGCTGAAAAATCATAGCAAGGAGAAAGAATGAGAAGGATAAAACTGAAATATGTGGCTCTTTTCTGTTGGTTTTATACATACATATATACACAAACACACATCTATACTAATTGCATTTAAAAACAATCAGAATTTCTATCCCTGCCTTAATATTAGGATGTGCTGTTGTCTTGGTGAATCATTTTTCCTCAGGGACATTGTGTGGATAACAATTCTGCTCATGTTAATTCTATTTACATTGGGAGCACTCTAGTACACATTTAATGTGAAGCTGTGTTTCTTTCATGAGTAAGAAAAATGTCACTTTCCTTTCCCAAAGCACCAAAAGGCTCCTTTTACTGTCACAGAACACAATTACATGTTAGGGCTCTGCTGTCTCTTTCCAGCCAACAAGGCAAGAAAATGACCTTTCTTTAACCTATGGCTGAATTGCATTATACTCGGTTGAGTGGATATCCTTTTTTATATTCTCCCCTATCAAGTGCCTCCTTACTGAGGTTATGAGTTGGGCATCTGCCTCTCACCTCTCCTACTGATTTTTTTTTCTCCCCCTTCAAAAAACCTGCTTTCATTTAAGGAGGGATGTTAACTTTCATCCCACTTTTCACATACTGGTTTGTAACATTTGTAAATACCTGAAAACACTCAAAGCTGCAAGGAGACTCGGCAGCAGAATTTGGTTACTGCCTGCTGCATTTTGCCCCACCACACAATCGTGTCAAGGTCAAGAAGTAATGTGCCGTGCACACTTACTCCATGTTATGCTGTGGTCTTGTGCAGAACAACACCACTCCGAAACAGTCTCCATAATCCTCCTCCATTGTGTGAGGCAATCTGCATATCATGGGTCTGTCTTGTTTTATGGGTAGCTTAGTAATGAAAGGAAAGAGATTCCCCACAGCACAGGTATCTCAACTGTGCTCCGGTTTACGTGAACAACATACTTGGGGAAAAAAGCAGCTGTGACATTAAAGAAGCAAGCCACTGCTGATCTGCACAAGATAAGTCAGCAGCAGAGGATTTGTGAACATGATGCTGAATGACAAATGTGATTGCTGAAGAAAACTGCACCACAGAGCCACCACAGAGCACTATATTTTAAAATTAAGAGTTCACAGACTAAAGAACAGCATGTAAATGATTAGTACACACATTGCTCATCTCACAAGTAGCCACAGAAACTCCCCTAGAAAACACTTGGCATCACTATTGATCTGGAGAAAATTCTAAATATTCATTTCAGTGCTCTTAGGTGTGCAGGAGTTCTAAGGTTTGGCAATTTGCTATGCGACAAGAAGGTTTCTGGCAACGGTTATTAAACATGACTCATACTAGTATCTCGGCTAAGAAGGAAAGTTGTGTAGCTTAAGGACACCATCCTAAATGCTACCATTTAACCAGCACATTGTTTGTTACATTAACACTGAAGGTATTATTAACACGGAGCTAAAATGTGTCTGTAGGCACCAAAGGCAACAGGCTAGTACCATACATCACCTTAATCTTGTGAAGAACGCTGCTCTTTTAACAGCTTAACTCTGAGTTACTGCTATTACATTACATTGGAAATAAACAGAAAGTACCAAACATTCAAAGCCAAATGAAACAGTCATTTCTTGTTCTGTAGTAAAAGAAATCTTCGTAAACAGTTGAAGACTTTTACATACATCCAGAAACACTTCATGTCCAAGTGACTGTTAGCTTGTGAAATATCTGGGCCTAGGTACAATTCTGATATTCTCAAAGTCCACTGAATTGGGACATCATTTTGCGTAACAGACTTGCAATACGAGGTATACTTCCATATTACAAGGTTTACTTCTATATGAGATACAGGACCTATATACTTTTCAAAAGACAAAACTACTTTTAAGTGAAAATACTGTGCACAATTGTCTAAACAAATGTTTACCTATATTAATTGTCCCTACACCAATGTGATTATCTGTAAAGGTGAACTTTTTTGGAAGTTGATACTGCCTTTAGAATCCACTGTGAACTAAGGGAAAGATCTCTGTTACCAACAACAGAAAAAAGACCTGAGAAACACTTGCACTAATTCCTCTGAAGAAAACCAAATAAAATACAGGCATCACACCCACCTAGAGTAGCCTGCATACTTATGGAACAGAAGTACATTGTCCAGGGTAAAATTAAAAAACCATAACATCCACAACAACAAACAAAACCAACAACAAAATCCCCCCAAAACAAAATAATAAAAAATTAAACAAAACAAAAAAACCCCAACAAAATACAACCACCCCCCCCCCCCCCAACCACTGTAGATGCTGAGTGCAAGCCATTTCTGAAAACCCAAGTCTGTATGTACTACTAGAGGGCAAGTTCTGTCATATGTTCACTTAACTCAGCCCCTAGCTCTCAAGTGGTGGTATTTGTTTAAGGATTTTACAAACATGTATATTTTTTTGCCTTCAAAAATACCACAAGTAGAAGGGTTTTCATTTATGCAAATTTCTTCCTAGAAAAAACCCACAGAAATTCTTCCCACATGTAGACTGTATTTATTTTTTTTTATATCTTATCCTTATAAATTTACAAGGAACACAAATCTGCCGTCTAAAGTATAAATATTAACACAAAATTTGCTACCAAAATGGTCATTTAAAGGGCCTATTCATTGCAGCTCCAACAACTTCCAAGCTCGTTATTAACAGACTTCCAGCTAAGCTTTAATCAGGATTGGAGATCTAACCACAGTTAAAATATAGATAAATCAAACTCTTATTCCTATTCTCACACACAATTCTTATAACAGTCAATTTTGAATGATGTGTGGTGAAGACGTTGCCTGAAAAAGCAAGGATAGAAAAGAAGCAGCTCTGGTCCTGCATGCACAGTTCTATGGGTGCTTTTCTGAGAACAGTAGAGTCTGGTCCTGGGGTGACAACCCAGATGGAGTACTTGGACAGGGAAACAATGATTTTTCCAGTACCTTCAGCTGACCTATATATTTAGGGAATGGAGCATCTGAGTGAGCATGACAGAGTGAGTATTACTTTAACAAAAAGAAGGAAATAGTCAACTTGTTCTTGGAAATAGCTGAATAGTGGGAGGAAGGAAAAAATTACCATCAGCAGACAAAGAGAAAAGGGATTGTGTTTGAATTTTTATTCTCCAGTTAATGGAACATGTAAAAACACACAAACAAAAAAAGGCTGCACCAAGCTTTATGTAAGATATTGCTGCCTAGTTATACAACTACATCACTCAATCAATTTAAATAAATTTAAGGATGAGCATACACACAGAATTGGACCAAGGATTCCAGGGTTCACCAGAACCATTTCCACATATTATTGTCTCAAATAACATGATGGCCAGAAAAACACACAGATATTTCTATCAGGTTTTTTCCCCCCCGTCATTAAGACTTTTAGTAAGTTGGTTTGGCTTTAATTCTTAAACATTTATTATTCTTAAACACTTCCATTGCAATTGATCTTCCAAATCAGTTCAGTAGGCCAGGACTTTTCTTCTTACTGAACTGAGCAGCTAATTCTAGATTTGAAAAGCCATGTCTCAACAACACATTGATCTGTGTTACTTTCTGTGAAACCTTCCTGTTTAATGCCTAAAACTGCTGAGAATGAAGCACAACTTTCCCCTGGCTCTTGTCAAGCTTTTTTTGTTATGTCAAGTGCCTTGTAAAACCTTGTAAAGTACAAAGGTCTTTTGTTCTTCAAATTGACAATACTACCTAAGTTTCTTGATAAATGCAGTGTCTCAGAAGTTAGTAGGTGTTTAAAACATTGTAACACCAGTACCTTAGCAAAAACAATAAATGATCCTCCAGTTTAGTGGGGGATGAGAGGAAAGTTTTGTATGTTAAAGAAAGAAAAAAAAACCCACAATGAAAATGTGGCTGTGCTAAGCACACACCAAGAAACACAGCTGTTGAGATGTGAATGCATTCTGACTTGACAGTTTTATAATCTATGACTGGAAAAATGAGCTCATTAAGATTATAAACACAGAAGTTGCACAAGTAAGGTCATCTTCAATATTATGCTCTAATGTAATATTTTGAAGTAAAATCCGAGAAAATAGAGTGAAACTGCTGGAGTTGCAATACTCACCACTTTATTGACTCTGAAAGTTAGAAATACTTGTGTTTTTTTCTGAGGTGGGAAATGCATTCTTCTAAAAACCTAAAACTTAATGGGAGCTGCACTGACACAGTAGTACAGATGAGTTCAGACTCAAACTTCATGCATGTAGCAATGTAATCCTGTGATTCCTTATTTCAAGTTCAAATAAGAGAACTAGGATAATCATTATGAAAGCACTGAGAGAAACACTGAAAAAAGGTGTCTTATTAGCAGCTTGAGAAGGGTCCATTTTACAAGCACACGTTTGGAGGCTGAACTACTTCAGTAACTTGTATTTAAAGCATCTTAAGCTGTATTACAGTCCTAAAGTAATTCAGATAACAAACTGTATTAAGTGAGTTTGGAATTAAAAAAAACTCCTTTATCTATTCCATACAAGAAAAGACAAGTTAGTATTTTAGTGAAAGTATGGAGCACACAAAATGTTAAAAAGTGAGTCAAGAAATCATTGTTTTTTGGATAAGATTCAAGTGTTGGTGTACAGAGATCCCAAATTAATCAGTTGACCAAAACACTGAGTAAATTTATCTCCCTGATGAGCTTAAACATAAAAGAAAACATGAGGAATTGAATTCTTATAGCATAAATATCTTGGCTGAAGTGTGGAAAGTAATCAACATTATCATATTTACTGAATTTTAAAGACTTACATTAATGAGTACCATGTGTTTATCTACCAAATTTCAACTTGCTAATCATCATTTTCTAAGTCAAATGATTATGAGAAATGCTCGATAAATGTTTAATAATGACCAAGCATCTTTTTACATCAAAACAAACAACTCAAACTTAACACAGAATACATTTTTATTAATACATAAAAATGGAAAATGGATCTGCCAAGGATACTGATGTTCATAATAAAAAAGAACCCTTTCTCATAAATGCATCTACTGCCTGCTTTGACAGGCTAAGAAAGCAAAACATTTAGTGAGCTGTGGGGCTGGCTTTAAAAGTACTAGCTCAGAGTTTAGCTAATGCATACTAATTCTTAAATCACAATTTTAATCTTCAAATTGCAGTAAGAAAAACATTTCTGAAAAGTTATCTGTAACACTTAAGAATCATGTAAAAAGTGAAGCATTCTGCCCATGAATTCTGCCCAGTAAACATGGATCAACTGAGGAAAAAGCACAAGTATTGATGACAAAAATCTATCACTGCTGATTCCCAGTGACAGGGGCATTAACATTGGGATATTGGTAGTGCACAGCCTGTGTCCTTTGCATCAGGTTTGTATTATTCTAAAAAAACATAACAAAAGATGAAGAACAGCACTCCTAGATGTCAGGTTTTTTTCAGTTCATTATCCAGACCTCTATATTCTTAGCCAATGAAAGATTAGTTCTGATTGAGTCACATTAAGCAGTGAACTCCACAGTCAGTTTAGATTTTGTAATTCAGGGTTCTTTTAGCAGGATTAGGTTGATCTCAGCAGAGATGCACAGATTCCTAAGAAGTTAAGGTCTCCCAGATTTAAAATAATTAAATAAATAAATCCAAGTTAATAATCAGAAACAGCCTAATCAGATTAAGGTTGTGAACTCTGGACTACCACAGTGCTTTCCAGCAGCTCAGCAAGCTTAATCCACAAATGGATAATATGATACAAAGCATTTCTATCAAATATTCCCTTGCAAGACACTAAACCTATCATTTTGGTAAAGGAAACATATCTTTGCTAAATCTAATAAGAGTTTTAAACAAGACCTTTAAGTGAGCTACCAAGGGCTACAACTGTTGCCATGCTAATCCTTTTTCTCACAACAATCACATTTCCTTGGATATTCAAATTCATTGTCACTTGAAATAAGACTGCTAAATATTTCAACAGGAATATAATAAAGTCCTTTCTTCTTGCAGCAGCTCCTACTACTAACAATTAATTTAAAACCCCAAATTTCAGCACCACTCCTCTTCTACAGGCAGTTTGTTACTCCAGTGTTTTATGCTCCATCCTGAAGATACCACATGCCCTTTCCTCCCACTCCATAGAAGGGTTCCTTGACTGTGAGACTGTTGATCCTACTCTGAGGTCTGAACACAGTTCTGCTCAAGGTCTGGGATTAACAATGATAGAATTGTGTTTTAAAAAAGTATGTACATGAAATATCACCTCTTGTGTGTTACCACATACACTAAATTTTTCCAATGCATACTTGAAGGGATAAATTTAAAACCCACTATTACTTCTAAAGGCTTATTTTTACAGATAATGGGATATTATAATGCTGGACATTCCTAACATACAACATCGAACCCCCAAACAAGGTGCTTTACATGCAAGTGTCAAGGTTTCCCCACTCCTCCTTCCACAAACCAAGACGACAAGACTGCATTTAAAAATAACATTAGTGCTCAACAGAATAGTTCTTCCCATATTATCTATTCCTCCTTCCCATGTTATCTATTCCTTAAATTGCTTGCTATGAAATGTAAGACTACTTTCAAGAAAATATGCTACTTCTCCTTTATCTATAGTGTTAGTAATGGGACTAAATAGCACAGAGTCATTTCAAAATACCACGTCATTAGAAGTGGTGTAGTGTACACCACGTGTGATGTAACTTACACTGCCTCATTACCAAAGGTCATCTCCATAGTCTAATATTATTGGGTACATTTTACTTGTCAGTTGAGCTTGGATGAATACATACAGTTAACAGATTGAACAAGCCATGCAGATGTTTCCTATCAACCCTTGACAAATGAGAGAGGGATAAGGCCATACAATTCTTATGACTTACTGATTTTGACATGCTCGTATCTATTTAACAAACTGTTCACAGCTACTAGCAGAAATTAAAACCCTGCCATGGAATTCCACTTAGCTTACAGCTAAGAAGCTGCACTTTCACATCACAAATACTATGCCACTCAAATATGATGGTATTTTCCATAAAGCTTGGGGATCACCTAAGTAGCCCAAATAGATGTATCTATTTCTTTTATAATGAATACACAAAACTGCAATTCTCTCAAAGTTATGAGTAAGAATCTTTTTCACCCTTTTTCTTTTTTTTTTCTTTGTAGTTATTTAACAAAAACCTAGGAACACTTTTCTTCCCACTGCTGACCTCGTGTTCCCTGTTTGACTTTCTACAAGTCTCATATCTTTCCAAAGCCTCACTTCAATGTGCAGCTTAACACTGCACTGAAGTGCCTTCTTGTTTACACTCAGCCAAACTGAAGGTATAACACCTATATATAGCACAGGTAGCTGCACAGTGCTACACAAGGGGTTTGGAACATGTAATAATGTCCCACATTTCAACTCTTCTCACAGTCTATAATACAGGTTAATTTCTGCTTATGCGTCCACCTGGAAGAGTGACAGGGACTCTTGCCTATCAGCCCTGAGACTTACCTCAGCCCTCTGCACAAAAGCAAAAAAAATTCATGGTACTGAAGAAGGCTATTCATGCATAATTCTGCTCAATTTACAATGAAATAAACTACGTTTGAAGAACATGCAATTTTGGAATATAGGCAGCCAGCCTCTGAAGGCTTCAGAATCTGCATTTTGGCATTTGGATATTGGAAAATACATGACCACCACTGTTTCTGATGTACTCTCATAACTACAACCCCCACACTGCTAAGCTCAGGGTAATGAAGACGACTCAAGTGTGGATGATGTTTTCCCTGTGCATGTGGGGAAAGAATCAGTCCTTAAACACAGAGCCCAAGGGGACACAAAAAAAAGCCAGGGCTACTAACAGAGGAGGACCATGGTCATTATTTGTCTAGGGCTGTCAGAGAGGAATTGCCATGGAAAAGCAGTGAAAGAAGGAAAGATACAAGATGGTACTATCCAAGAACAAATCTAAGCCAGTATTTTCTCTCAGGATCAATCCTCTGACAAGCAGAGATCTTTATAGACAGTAGGATAAGGGTTGCCATGTTTCTGTCTGCAAAGCTTGTGCTTATGCCACACATAGCGCAGGCATAGGGAGTTCCAAGCTTCCAGAAATGCTGGATTAATGTTCCTGCATGGCACAATTACTCAGATGAATCAGACTTGCCTTGTTACCTGCATGGTACACACACTGTAGGTTTTCACACATGCAGAAGAAGTCTCAAGGATTCCCCAAGGAAACGAAATTTTGCCCAAACAAAAGTTCTGTAAAGAAACAGGAACATGCCAGGCAAATATCCCTGGCTGTAGCTCTGTCTCCTGAAGAGGCCAATCCACTTCATAGTTTTCAGGCTGACCCATGTGAAGAGCTCAGGGAAGACACTCACTCACCGAACATCACAGGCTGGATTAATTTGCAGCAAAGCTGTATTCAGGAAAATAAACTGTGTTTGTCAGGGAATACAAAGCATGATCATACATTTTACTGCATACTTCTGAAATCTAAGGGCTTATTCAAGAGGTAATACTGATAAATGTGGAAAAGAGCCCTAATTTAGAGTAAATGTTGATTGCTTAAGAAGATGACATAAAATTGCACATATGTATATGTATCTTAATGATTATGCAAACAGTATTTCATTGGTCAATTTTTTTTCTCATCTAAAAATCAGCACTCGTTTCCCCGTTCATTTTTCATGGAAATGCTGTAAGTATGTGTTGGACAACTTCTGATTAATTTTCCTTTGTTTTCTAAAAACAAAAACATCTTTCTTCAGAACAAAACAGTCTTCTCAAACAGAAATGTAAATTAACCAGCATTTTATTCTCCAAATTATACTCATTTTTCAGCATAACTATCAGATTTAATGCCAGTGGGTATTTATTTTCTAAATAAAACTGCATCACCTCTTCAGTACAATTAATAGAGAACAACTTGACTCAGAACATGTTTTTTGAAGTACTGCTTAGGCAGACATACATTAATAACTATTGCCTCAATTTTCTTAGCTGGTTATTCCACTTTTCATTTTATCCTTATGAAAATTACAGAGATAAGCTTAAAACACTCTCACTATTTCATTCATCAAAGAGCTGCCACTGACAATGAGATCATACACCTAAGTTAAGTTAAAGCATCAGCAGTTTGTGATTTTCTTGATAACATTTATCCTTTCTGGTTTCTGAGCAGCACCCATTACTTTATAGCACTATGGTATTACCAGAACATGTAAGAGCTCTTCTTCAACAAATAACACACATTTCCTTTGCCAGTCTCACCAGAAGGAGGAGACCTTAGCTATGCTGGAAAAAATATATTCTAAGCATCTATGTGAAGTTTACATTTCTATCAATAGGTGGCAACCCTGTGATGTGTAACATACGAAGCACATGTGTTTATGTACATGCCCATGGCCAGGCAATTCTATACCACCACAGCACACTTCTACCCAAGTTGCTTCATTTTGGTTTAAATGTTATCTGACACCATTTTCCAACTGCATATCTGGCTCACATGCTTTTTATAGAACATCATGATTTACAGACCATCATGATAGTTTAAATTATTTTAGCAATTCTTCCTGACATAGTATGAACAATACCATTTGGATTAGGAGGCAAGTGTGTGCCTTTGGTGTTCGACCAGTTGGATAACACACACCTTGGTTGCTGCTTGGGGACCAAAAGATTTTTTAGGAAGACTGAGTAGTTGCTTTTGCCCCTTGTAAAGCCCACATGGCTGCTGGGATACTTATGGAATTTTAGGGGAGTTGAACCGTTCGCTCATATATCATCACAAACAAGTTTTATACTGCAGTCTGATGCAGAAAAAGTCCAATTTCTGAACAGAAAACTTAAAACATCGTCATCCATTTACTGTGTCTTATGTTGAAGTCTCACACAGCAAACAGGTATGNAAAAGGGGGGGGGGGGGGGGGGGGGGAGTACCAACTGGGAACTGCTACTTTACAGAAAAATTCCCCTGAGGTACAGCCAGGGTATGTGATTCGCTTAGAGGCCAGAGAAGCCACTACTTCTCTGCCTCTTCTGCCTCAACCGTGAGCTTTAGCCAAGAGGAAGATGCCACTGTGCAGATCCCATTGTATTCTCCACAGTCAGTAAACCCAAGGCTCTGTTAAAGCCAAGATAGCTTCATAACAGCTCACCATCACAAAGCACAATGGACTAACTAATTCAGGGGTTTTTTTAAACTTCTATCACACCAAACAAGAATAGCACCAGAAAGCCTAGTGCTACTAAACCTACATTTCTATAAATGCTGTTGGTCTATGGAGAAAAGCTTAATCTTCAAAGAGACAGGACTATACAATGAGATAGCAGTTCAACACACACAGATAGTCTTTTGTTATTTTCTGAACTACATTCATCTCCCTTTTCAGCAAGGGCTTCTTTTATTTTTTTTATTTTTTTTTTAAACTAAAGAAAAATCCAACTGTGTATTCTCAATTGATAAGAAATGAATAGCTCTTGGGAGGTGGGAGGGGAAGGAGGCATCAAAGAGGTTATGCTGGACAATGTTTCAGATACCATGGTTACAGGTGACCAGAGAAGGAGGCTTCCTGTATACTTTTTTTGGATAGTTCATTAATTTTCAGTTTAACAGCAATGTCACATGCTGCATAGAGCTAAAACATGACAAAAGAGCAATATAAATGAAAGAGATTTATGGTTATAACATTAAAAGTGGTATCATAATTTACACTACTTCACATGTTATGAGGATAGTTAAAATCTATCAGGGCTAACATCTAAAAACTGCACAAACTCTTCCATAAATTTACATACATAAATACTGATATATCTCAACACACACATACACAGACCCAGTTTTTCTTATCTGGAGTGCTATCTTTGCACTGCCACAAAACTGATATGGGAATAGCACTGTTATTCTAAGACAACTCAATAAACAAACTGAATGCATGTTTTAATGGATGTAATAATAGAACTATCTCCAGGTTGAACAACTAAAAGCACACACACATGTATTATGTAGCAGCAATATTATTGGTTAGATTTAAAGCAGAGGGGCAGTAGCCATCAATGACCTTCTCAACTACACTTCTACCTGGTGGGAAATATTTTGTTTATTTTTAAAAATATTTCCAAATTTGAAGTCTTTACTCCTTCTTCCTCTTTTCTCCTTATTCACTTTTTAAAAAGCATGGAAAAACATGATGCACATCCTGTGATGGCAGCAGTTCAATAACAGTAAATCAGGCTGCTGTGCTTACTGAAGTTATTTTCATGTTTGCAGATGATGAAAAATGATGTCTCTAGGACTGCAAGCCACACTACTTTGGTGAAAGCAAACACAGAGCTTTCATCCTGCAAGAAGCTTTGGCAAAATACATTTGTCACAGGGAAACCATAGGATTTTTTGTATTCAGAAAGACTGCAAAATTCCTATTATTCCTTGTGGAATCCTGGACACTTGTTTATTTACTGCCTATTAAGCAAAATGCCGTGCCAGGAATCACTATGTAGAATAAAAGACTCACCTACATTTTCCTCACATAGACATATTTGTGTTCTACTCAGGTATATCTCACCCTCACAGTATAGGCAGATCAACCTATCTACTTACACCTTACCAGAAAGCTATTAGTGGTAATTTATGGAAAGTATCTAGTAACTACTGATTAAGGAAACCCTAACAGGTTTATCATTCCTGAAAGCCTTAGTAAATTCACCATATGCTTAGAAATATTTACCACATCCTCTTTATCTTATTTCTTGCCTGCAGAGTGAGAATTATACATTATCCAGTTATCAAACAAGATTGCTAGTACCCATACAGAAATTCACAAAGAACTACATTGAATTCAGCAACGAGGGTCACAGAAAATAAAAAATAAAATATATTTCTATACACAAAACATTCAGAGGGAGAATCATATATTTGTGGTGACTATAATCTAGTAATTTATTTACAGAAGAACCCAAATTTTTCTAAGTGTGCTATAAATCTATATAACTTCTCAAATGCTAGCTGTTGCTTTTTATCTTTCATTTACCTGAAAAAGTATAAAATGGCACATGACTAGGCTGCTCTTTATTGGCTATCCACCTGAAGATGCTCAGGAGAGTTATTCTAGCAAAAAAGATAGCAGAAATTTACACTAAAAAAAAAAAAAGGCTCAATAAATTGATGCATTGTTTTCAGAGTGATCCAGGAACTAATCTGATCTGCTGAGTCTCCAGTTTGAAGTGTAGAAGAGAAACTTTCCCAAAGGGAAGCACCAGCAAAACAACTGTTGTAAATTTATCTTGGCTACATTACTACACTGAAAAATGTAAACTCTCTTTTTCCCCCAAAAAAAGCATTACCAGATACTTTAAAAATGCTGCACGGTGTGGTGATTAACTTCACCCCTCACTGATGCACAGCCACCAGAAAGGTGAGACTTAACAGTGTGGAAGAACACCTCCCTCCAGTTAAAAGTCAAGAGAAAGGATCACCTACCCACTAAGTGAACTTAGTTTTTGCTAAATGTATTAATCTTGTAAAAAACATAGAAGTATTCAGAAAACACACTTTAATAAAGATTATGATGTAGAAAAGACTTGTGTAAAATTTACAGAAGCCCTAAAAATATCCATGTAACACTCATGCATACGTGCAAAGGCAGGCATAGAGAACAGCTCTGGAAATAAAACATTAATTATAATATCTTGAACAAAAATAGAAATGTGAAGTATAATCACCCTAAAATAACACATTGCTGAAGTAGAGGGGGGAGGGGGGAAGAGCATGGAATAACTAATAAAAATGAAGTCTCAAGTTCTTGCAACAGCCAAGAGCACACAGTATTTCCAGCGCTAGCTCCAGCATAATTTCTTACAAAAATGCCATCAACAATGATGTTTTAGTAAGTCCCTGGAGATAAAAGACGTGCCAGCTCAGATTTTGCAAACAGAGACAAAGCTCTTGAAGTAAAAGAAAAAAAAAGGCAATATTTCTGTGCTGAAGTGATTTTATCCTGACATAACTGAGTTGCCCTCTTGTCCTTTTCAATTTGATTAGTGTAGTAAGATCTGCTTTTATATAGTGTTTAGAAACAGTCACAGCTAGAGCTCATTTGATGCATCTTGCATGCCAGATTGTCAGACCACTAAAAGTTTAATTGATAATAAAGATAATATCATTGCCTTACATCTATATGGCACCTTTCACGGTGAAAGATCCCAGAGGCACCGTTGACTTACAGGTACCATCAGAGTGGAAATGTGATTGTTACTCGCTGCCATATAGCAAGAGAGTTACAAGATGGCACACAAAACAAAATCAACAGCCAAAAGTTCGGGATTCTCCTCTCTTCAGTCATCCTACCCTGAGAGCTTTAGTCCTATGCGACAACTGGACTTCATCAGACAAGCAGAAGTAAAATTTAAGACAACCCTTTTTTTCTATCCAGTTATTTTGATAGCTGAAAGAGTGCAGACCTGAAAGATACTCCAGTTTTTCTTCACTGTAATTTAATTGTAAAGATCCTCTGAAGCACAAATACAGAAAGGAAGAAATTGTCAGGTCCCAGAGTGACAACCTGGCCTAGGTGAATGGCTGTCCTCGAGTCTTTGCCATCACAGTTTCCAGAGATAATGGTAAGAGCCACAGCACCTCAATCCCTCCCAACTCAACCCTGTCCTTGTACGGACGAGAAATGCAAGAGAGCTCCACAGATAACAAACATTTTGAAAAAGCTCCTCAAAAGCATGGATCCTCTCCACATTCAAAAACCACAAAACCAGCTGAACATGATCAATGCATTTTCTAGCTGATGGATCAGTAATGATCAGCTTGATTCTCATGACTGAAATGATCACTGCTTCAAGTGGTATGGGAGAACAGGCAAACTTTTTCTCCCTTGCTTTTTCGGACTTATATTAGTCCAACCAATACTGAAGACAATCTCATTGTATTCTGGATGTTTCTAACCCGTATCTGACAGCAATTTGCTGTTCAGAAAGCAGAAGTCCTAGCCAAAGCCTGGCGACCAGCTACTCTCCTGGACCCCAGCAAGGTCAAGATTCTGCCAAAGGCTGGAAGAAATCAGCCTCAACAACACTGATGCACAAGTCCCTCCTCCAGTGATGAACAGCAAGCAGACATCTGCTCCCATACTCCTAGACTTCCCTACAGCATTTAGCATTGTGGATCAGAGAGATGGCAAGGATCCAAAGAACTGTACTGGTCATTTAAGTTCTTTTTGAAGACACATACAGAAAGTAAGGACGCAAAAAGCAAACTCAGCAGTGCAAACCTCTCCTCAGAGGACTGACAAAGGTACAGTCTCTCCATTTGTATTTACAACAATATAAAGTCAAGCAACAGCAATAAGGTAATTGGCATTGAAGCCAAAGTTGTATTTATCTCATGTGAGCATAAAGGCATCCCAAACCCCACAATTTTGTAATGTTTACCTGAAGCCAGAACTAGAAGCTGAATCTGAATCCACACTTATGCAAAAGATGAAACACTGAGCAATATGCAAACTCAGTCTTACAACTGATGGTAAATTTCAACCACAGGCACTGATGCTTGGCCAGTAAAGTTCATAGTTCCTGCATTCCTCATCATTTCTCATTCCTAAATGGAACTACTTGGACGTGATGTTTATAGTTCTCTTAATCTCATCTTTTAGCATTATCCTGTATTTGGTATAAATCACTTAAGGAAATAATTTTGGACAGGGTAGGAAACCTACCAAGAAGAATGCCACTACCTTTGTTCCTTTTACTAAAAGGAGGGCAATAGGTACACAGTCTTCCCTCCCCCATTTGGAGTATAATGTAAGAGAATACCTAAGAATATTCTTATTTGTAAAAAGAAAAATAAAATTAAGCAACCATGAATATATTTCATTCATAGCTGCCAAGTCAGATTATTTTGTGAAAAGAAAGAAAAAGAAAAAAATATAGTATTTCACCTACACTTAAAATACTCAACTGTGTCGTTCAAAGAAAGGGAAAAACGCTGAATTTGTTATTCTCACTTTAAACTCTTTCAGGTCTTCAAGGGGTGAAGACTACTGCAGAAACTAAGTTACTGTTTTTTGAAACAAAGTATCAAGCTTGATCCATTTCATTCACAGAATTAGCTTCCACTACTATCAAGACTTTTCTACGGACATGATAATGCTCTCATCTTCCACTTTCTATGTTTATACAATCTGGTTCAATTCACTCACTGTGGATGCTAAACATAAGCCCAGAAACCGATCCCCTTTCCTTTCAGTGAAAAGGGGATCTATGTTACATCTATGTTACAGGCGTTAGAATATATCCTGATCTTACATTTTCTGTTTGGGTCTTTCTCAAAGTATTTGTTACTTGCATGTATTTAAGAAAAAAAACACCCTGTTGTGGTTTAATCCCATCCAGCAACTCAGCCCCACATAGCCACTCGCTCCCTCCCCCTGCCTTGGGATGAGGGACAGAATGGAAGAGAACAAGTGAGAAGACTTGTGGGTTGAGATAAAGCCAGTTTAATAGGTAAAGCAAAAGCCACATGCCCAAGCAAAGCAAAACAAGGAATTCATTCACTGCTTCCCATAGGCAGGCAGGTGTTCAGCCATTCCCAGGAAAGCACTTGGGAACTCCAAATGTCCCCAGCTGTAAATTGCTGAGCATGACATCATATGGTATGGGCTATCCNCTGGATCTTCATTCGCGAAGCCTAGCCACGAGAATCCCTTTAGTCAGCTGGGTGTCAGCTGTCCCAGCTGTCTCCCCTCTCAACTCCTTGTGCACCCCTAGTCTGCTCATCGGTGGGGTGGTATGAGAGCAGAAAAGGCCATGACCCTGTGTAAGCACTGCTCAGCAATAGCTACACCATCCCTGTGCTAGCAACACTGGTTCCAGCACAAATCTAAACCATAGCCACATACTAGATACTTTGTAGAGAATTAACACTATCCCAGCCCAAACCAGCACAAAAATACTGCCTGAAACTTTATTATTAAGATAAAAGCAAGATATGGATATATTTACTGGTTTATGCTTACAAGAGCAGATGTTTCTGGCAATAGAAATACTTTTATGGATGAGTTACATATTAAATTCAGAGGAGAGGGAAGCTATTAGTGGATTGAGATTAATTTCATCATTGAAAATGCCAGGCAATGCATTCATATAGAGTAAATAAAATGCATTTACTCAAGAGAAAAACCTTACTATTACTATAGACAGTTTATTGAATGTTGCTGCTTTCATAGCCTGGAGATGGAAAATAACACAAAAAAGGTACATTAAAAAACTCAAGTACAAAACAAATCAATCATTAAATATTGAGTGACACAGCACACAACCAATACTAAGCCTTCTGCTGTAATACTATATACTTACACTGATTTTAGTAAAAGTAATACAGATTCAGAAATTGGCAATGAAAGTTATCATTACAATAAATATCCCTCATGTCTCAAATCCTTTGTGGATGTCTTATCTGCTGCTATCAAGTGAACATTGAGACCCTAAAAAAAGCAAATAAGAAGTGAAACAGAAGCCTAGAATAAAACTCTAAAAGAAGATGGCAAATTTCCATTCAGATCAGTTTCATAGTTCAGAACAGTCTTTTTTGCAAATCAAGATCTAGAATGTGTATCACATACTTATTCTTATTTAGAACATCTACAAAGTAAAAGAAATATCTCTTGAGACCTTGAGTGAAAAAAAAATAAATGTTGAAAGGCTCAGCTTCAGCTCAGAAGTCTGTTATTCCACGTGCTACATTATATATAAACATTGAATGCTTTGGCAAATTCATTTTCCTACAATGAATTATGTATGAACTCCTTTAACCCTCCCTCCTTTAAGGGCAGGCAACACTGTGCTTTTGGGCTGATAATTCATTCAGATCATCTGTGGTTTTAAGTTAGACGTTCAGCTGTATTAGTCACATCACTGTTTACCATCACCTCCACAGGTTGTTTGATTTTCAAGAAGCTAAATGCCCAACAGTAAACTTTTCAGCAATAATAACAAACATTGCACCTTCTCCTGTTAATGCTTTTCATGAAGCTTCTCTGATCTATTACAAATGTAAACCCTCATTAAGATTCATATCTTCTCTTTTTTTTCTTTCTGCGTGTATTACCACAAGGGAGACTCTAAGTCATTTTTCTCTCACTGATCCTTTAAGAGCCTGTGGCTACTGCTGATCTGTATTAATTGCTACTGAGAACTCAAAACCTGCATCTTCAAAACAGGCCAGAATAGCTCCCTTCATCATGTCAACTGCAGTAACATTTTATCATAGAAACCCTGAGCACAAGGAGGCTGGACTCTTCTGTGATTTCAGAGTAAGAAATCATTTCTGGTAAATCACATTTTCAAAACAATTTAGGGTTTTTCCCTTACAACAGTAATTTCAATAAGCACTTCATTCTTTCTGAGTTCTTTTAAATCTCTGTGAATTCAATACACTTTGCTAGTCTAGAACATAAAAGTCTTCTTTGCATATTTAAGTCATCAGGTATACAATTTAGTCTTCTCTGAAACAGTTCCAGTAGAATAAACACCATCTAAATTGGGCCCAAACTTGCACATTCCAAAATAGATATGCAACATGCACACTCAAGTACTGAGGACAAGTTCACTGAGATTAAACAGAATGAGCACAAACATTCAAGGATAACAGAAATCAAGGGATCTCTAAACTCTTAAATCTGAAAACTGACTATGTTAGGAAAGTACAGGCACACTGGAATATAGTAAAAACAACAACAAAAAATTCTGCTGGAAAATATTATTTCCTTCTGTGTGCATAGATACAGAGAAAATGTACATGAAGTTTTCATCCTAGACCAGATATATCTGAAATACAATTTCAAATTGCACTAGCTTTACTATCCACCTCAGAACATTTCAACATATGTGTATTTACTGATGGATTAATCAGAAAAAAAATTGCCTTAAAATATATACTGTACCTTCTATACCAGTTAGCAGTGACATATGCCAAACATAGCTGCCCAGTGCAAGCATCTGCAGCATTTACAAGACTAAAGTGCACATAAGTACTGTATTTAAGACACCAGACAGAAATCAATGGCCTAGGTACAATTCTGGGAGCAGAATGCAACACCCATGCTCTATATTTGAGTTACACAGGGAGTCTTGTGAAAAACATATGCAAAAAGCAGAATGTTGATGTTATGAGCCTTTGACCCATGCTAAAATGCCAAAAGAAATTTCTAGCTTTTAAATGCCACTGAGATTCTGAGAGAATACTTGGTAGGTGGCATCTAAGTCTGAATCCCAACATTTTATGGACATAGAACAGTCAGTATTTTAAACAGGGGAAACATAAACCACCAAAACCTAATAATTTTAGTATATTTTGCAGTCACTGTCAAGTGTGCAGAAAAAAAAAACCTGTTTCAGTCTAAGCCCATTTATCATTATTTTAAAATAATGTCAAGAAGTTCTCTAAAACCCTTCAGTCATACATCATCTGTGTCCTAGAGGATTAGGGTGGCAAAAAGGAAACAAAACAAAGCCACTTTTTGTGATCTGAAAGACTCTGGAAGTAACACTATATATCAGCAAATGAAAATGTCATAGATGTTATTGAAAGCAAAACAAAACCAAAAACCAAAACCCAAACCAAAAAAAAACCCAAAGAAACCACACCAAAACTACCACCAACAAAATCCCTTTATTCACTGAAAAAAAACCCCAACCTCTTTAAAGCAGCATATATTAGACATTGCTTCAGCTAAAAGTGCATTTTGCTCTGGGATTTTCAGTATGTTCTCTACCTCTTCACTCCCAGGATTCAAATCCTGATTAGTGTGGGATAGTTTCAATTCAGCTATTTTGCTCCCTTTCAGAGTACTCCTGGTACTGCATATCCTGAAAACACATAGGGTATACTCCTGATATGCCTCACCTTATTGCCTACACTGAACACACATTATGTATGAAGTAGTTATATGGTAGTGAGGTACATAAATATATAGGATTAAATGCTCCTTACACTCCACACACTTTAAGCTCTATTCTATACAGAATTTTATCTGAAAAAGAACATGAGGATCTGGAAGCCAAGGTGAGTTTCCACACTAATACAGGTGTCATTATTCTCTTGGTTTGTACCTGCAACCTGAAATCACTATGATGGTACACTGCTAGCATGCACTTCAGGCTTCTCCCTGAAGTGTCACCAATCCCTGTCCAAAAAATAAGCCTTATTAGAAAACCAATTTAAAAATCAATGTAGTATTGAGCTACTAAATAGCCTTTAACCATAATTTTTCAGAAAGAAAACAGAGGCAGATCATGGGAGCCAGTACATTACTGGAAGTCACATGGTATTTGGTTCTCTCGCCAATCTTCCCCTTCTTCCTTTCTGAAAAAAAACATTCCCAAAAACATATTCTCAAAAGAATGCAGCCTTTTTGTTATACATAACATGCAATTCTGAAGCCTGTATATGGTGAAACCAATAATGCATTCAGGCCAGTACATGCATTGAAATCTGTTGCAGAAATCTCCAATGCTTTCCTTTAGGAGAACCACAGAGGCATCCCAGCTCTTGGAGCTCCATGGCTATCATTTCCTGCAGCATACTGATCAGTCTCCTCTCTGCTTTTTCTGATGATTTCTCTTCTTGTAAATTAGGTCTATATTTTTATCTTTACAATCTCCTTTTGGTAAGGCCATAATATGGTATGTATTATGGAGTAACAGCCCCTCCAGTGCTGTGTTAAACCAAAAACCAAACAAGAACCCTTCCGCTCAAAATCCACAGTTTGATTTCTTCATGAAATAACATCAGAATTCTGTTACTGTACAAGACTACAAAAAAAGGTTTCTCTTGATCAGACAAAGGGCAGGGGATTCAGGTCTTCTGTTCTTAGCACCAAGACAACCCTCCTATGTGAACTTTGAAAAGTTCTTCTATAGTTCCATCAATAAAACAGGAATATATTGTGATAGGAAACCTTACACAGACAAACAGAAAACTCCAAATCTGTTATTTACGGCAGGAAAAAAAAAAAAAAGAAAGAACCACTCCATTCTGTTAGCACTGTCCTCCCTTTGGTGTTTGGATTCTACTACACCTTCCAAAAGCAGATCTCTTCCCTGCACATTAGGTTTATACCAACAGACAACTGCATTGTGATAATGATGGAGGGAAGAATGTTAGATGGGCAGAAAGACCTAATTGTATAACATATATAAAAAGTCATCTCTCACACAGTGAAGTAATTTTTCTTAATGTTTTAAATAAATGCTGCTTTTCATTCCTCCCAAACTGCATTTATAGTATAATTATATGATTGCTGGGGGCTTCATATAGCTGAATTATAGGTTTGTGAAAGAGTCTCTCCGCTTCCCTTCATATTTCTCTAACCACCGACAAGGACACTCTCAAGGCATTCTATAACTCAATTAGAGCTATCCTCTGAGAAACATATAATTTTATAGAAAGAAGATTTAAGCCATCATGTATCCATTTTTTTCCTGTTATGAAAGCATTTGTCTGAAGTCTGGTATGAAATCTAAATAGGTCTGGAACAATCTTAACCCAATAGTTTTCAACTGTGTCATTTGACAGTTGTCAGGGTGGCACAATCCCCTAAACTCATCACGATTAAACCTGAGTGCTACATGGGCTAAGTATATGTTGAAGTCCTTTGTATAGAAAGCACCACATAAGGGGCATGTGACAGGTTGTGTGTGTAAATATGTATGATATATGCACTCACCTCAATTTCTACAAAACTAAATTTTACATAAATACATGCAGAAGACAGACTCAATGCAACTGAACTGTAATATCACATTCTTAGCCACTGTACTAAGTGTGAAATTCTAACCCTAATGCAAAAAACAAACATCTGAGCCAATTAGTAAATGGCATTACAGCATCAAAAATGCTTCCTCATCATACAGATTTTTCCAGGTACAGAAATACTGGATCATAACAAATCAGAAAGTGGTTTATATGTTTTTTCCTAAGGAATGATACTCACATTGAATGTAGCCAAAACCTAAAGAAGTTCTGAAACGACTATTCCCACTCAGCTAGTTTTCTCCTATACTTTGCAGCAAAGGAAAGCCTAAGCAATGCAGGTAACTATCTCAAACAGGGTACAGATGGCCTGAACCTCTACTATAACAAAACAGCCAAAACTTTATGAGCAGCAGGATGTCTACAATCATTGTATAGCTCATGGGTATGACAAGCCTTACAATTCAAGAGGCTGACAGAAAATGTGTTTAGATTTGCAAACCTGTAACCGAAGTTACTTTTCAACAACTTTTCAAAATGCCCAAGTTCAAAGAGAAACTAGCTTTGCTCTCAGGATTTTCATCAGGCTTTCACTATGTCGAGGCATTTGGACGTATCTATAAAAACAACAGATCTGGAAGAAACAATACTCATTGTAGCTCAGTGTGTGGAACAATCAATGAACCCAGCACCAAATTCCAAAAACAGGGAGATAACAGTCTTCCTGACAACTTACTCTTGGTGAAATCTTTTCCTGAGCTAGTATTTTGCAGTTATTTTAACCATGAGGCTGGAAAGCAAGAATTTTCACTGTTAATACATACTGTGTTTTTTTTATATATACAACAACAAATACCTCTGTGTATTTAAGTCATCACTTGTGGTTTTTCAGATGCTACCTGAAATGGATTCTGAAAACATCCCTGGGGCACAGAACTCTAGCTGTACTGTGCAAGGAAAACAGATCTTGTGCATTTTCAAGTCAGTTTTACCTGAGTTTATTTTAGTGTTTTTGAAATCTGCAGCCTCAAAGCAATCTCTGACTCATCTCTTTCTTCAGCAAATTCAAAACAAGCCATCAGAATAATTCAAATGCACCATGGCAGTTATTTTTTATTTCCTAGTATTTCAAGCATGGCTGGATGGCAGCCAATGCCAAATGCTGATTTTTTTAAGGGTAACCACTAGCTACCTAGGGAAGGGAAGAAAGTTGCCGGTTGACATATCATATTTCATCTATCATAATTTGTCAGCTAAAGCCAAGAAGGGTTTCTAAAAAGCCAATCTAGACAGCGCTTCAAGAGTTTTATTTTTCAGATAATACAGTTAATAAAAAATGGGTCTTTAAAACTCTTTCAGACTCCTGATGAAATTAAGCAGATTATTCACAATTATTTTTCCAGGAGGATATTTTCTGGATCAAGCAGTTCTAAAATGGTGTGACAAATGGCACTGCAGTAACACCAAACTGACACTGAAAAATAGAGGTGAATTTAATTACTTTCATTTTGTAAAACACACTGCCTCATCATAACTTTCACCTCACAATCTGACTGTTCTATAGCAACAATCTAAACATTAAATATATCTCAAAAAGTGATCTGTGCAAATTCAACACTTACAGCATCCACAATAACTTAAACATTGGGACCTAAATCAAAAGTGCATCTGATAAAGAGAACTAAAACCTATGCCAGACACAAAAAGAAGTATCTGCACATTTGAGTTTATAACAAACAATAGATACCTCATGAGATTCACATAAGGAAACCAAGTACAAACCATTGCACAAGCTCTGCAATGCCTAGCTATTGATGCACTAACAATTTTTAACCAGACATCAAAAAGCTTTATGAAGAAATACACAAAGTCAATACTGGAGTTAGAATATTAAGTGTGGACCTACAGACCAAGACAGCAGTCAATATTTTATATTCTACTCAATTTGGAAGACTGAGGTTCACTAGAAAATTTTGGTGGGATGCAGGAATATTCAATTTTGGTATGGCTTTCCACCAATTTGAAACCAATAAGAAATAGCCTATGGTATAGTAATCCGAGTCCTAGTTTAAACCATGCATAGAAACAAAGTTTACTTCTGTAATGAATGCACTCTTACTCAGTTTAACTGGAGTATGTTTTCATTTGAATTCTTTCATTTAAGAAAAGCTGTCCAATACCTACCCCCCCAGCTTGGGGCTTGAACAGCTTGTTCAGCTCTGCTCAGGAGTGTAAATTACAAGGAAGTAAAGATCACAGAAACTTCAGAGAGAGTGATTAGTCTCCATTTATTCAACAATCCCTTATCAAATTCAGGTGTAGCAGGAACATGCAGAAGACCAGTAAGAACTACTACTTTCCTTGGATTTTTCAGATGCCTTATAGCAACAGCAACTAGCTTAATTTTGTTAATGTTCCTTAAAGATAAAAATGTATTTCAGAGCAACGTAGAAGGTGTCAAAATTATGCTTCAGATTTGCTACCAAATGCCCACCTGTGGTTCCACATGTCCTCTGTACGAGGCCCCATGACATGGAGAAACATCATTTTGGATATTGTTGGCAAGCTGCCTGGAACTCCACTGTTAAGTGTAAGGACTCAATTGCTTGATGTTGCCAGAAAGAACTCTAGGCTACAGGGAGCCAACTTGGATAGAGGGAAGAGATTAGTACAATGCAAAAAAAAAAACAACAAAACCCCACAAAAAAAGAAAAAAGGTAATGGGATAAATAACAATGCTGCAGGCCTTGAAAGACAAAGCTTGCTGGAAAGAAAATATCAGATCAGATTTGTTTCTAATATGAAAGTGAGATTATGCTGGGAAGCCCTGAAGAGGAAAACTGCTAAATCTCTGTGACACTGATCCTTGGAACACAGTGGAAGAATACCTTTTAATACAGGGTTGGATTTTAACAAACTGCAAAGGCCTTATTAATAAATTAGCAAGATCTATGAATTCCTCATGACTGTGATTATAAAAGGGAAATAAAATACACTGATAAAATGCAGTGGGCAAATGTAACAAAGTATCCTGATTGTTAACAAATAACCAACCAAAAATGCATAAGCATGCTTACATGACTGTTATGACAACTCATACCAGAGGTAAGACAAACAAAACAGAAATCCTCTACTTTCTATGTATAAATGTCCTAAAAAGATCAAAATGATAGCTTTAGTTTTGTACATATTAAACCTTTTACCAAGGGAAAATCTCCTATATATTGTAGTAGCTTTGTTAATATCATAATTTGAAAAAAATCCACCTTATAAGGACTCCACAACATTCCTTTTAAAATTCCTCATTTCTAAGTTTTCCTACAGCTTCCAAGAGCAGTGAAAACCTTAGTAAAAGTGATGACTTTTCTAAACTGGCATATTGTCAAGACAGTATTCTGTTATTGCCTGCTGTGCTGAGTCCTGTTTACAAATCTTTAGCTTCCCAGTGACCCAAAAGTACAGAATAGCTCATTCTGACTAAGTGTGTAGCATCTGCAAGAACGAGTAAATATTTAACTGAGTTAAAGCAGATTATTGACACAACAGATTTTACAGGGGCTCGACACAGTAGATCTTAAAGGGCAATTATCTTACCAGAAACCAGTTAGAGTGAGAGAGCTTGATGTCAGAAAGAAATGCAATAGAAGCCAGGTCACAAGAGAAAAAGCTGCACTGGCTGCCGTGGACATCCCAGACACCTTGGTGGAGAAGAAACCTTTCCCTGCACCTTCAGTACCACCTGCCTGGTCATTGGAGAGAGGTACAGCATGAAGGAGAAAGATGGCCAGAATAAACACTCTGGGTGCTGGGACCATATGATTTCTTTGTAATTTTCTGCAGATTTAAAATAAACCCAAGAAGGCTGGAGAAAGAGTGGGGCAGAGGAGGGGGAAAATCAAAACAACTACTGAATAGTACTGCTAACACCAGTAATTTTAATTTCCTCCCAGCAGCAGTTAGATAAGCAACAATTTCGGGATTCTGACAAAACGAAAAACTCAGAGGAGGTAATAGCAAACAGGGATGTTTTGGGATTTAGACACATCTATCATGCTCAGAGTATTTACATACCTTCAATATAAAACCTGACTGGTAATGTGAGCAGGAATATTTATCAGGAACTGATGACAGTTTTCAGCCACTAATGTCCATCACTTTCCTCCCAGAAGCTTGGTCTGGAGTCCCAGTCCTAAGCCCAAAATGTTGAGGGAGGGAGGACAGACTGGCAGAGGGAGGGGAAAGTTATCGTACAATTTATAATAAAGCCAAGTGGTGTCTGGAGTGCTGACAACAGGACAAGTACTTTCATACATATTTAGGCACAGAAGTATCATACATTAACATTATAAGGAACTTCTAAGCACTGAATTTATCTGTGAGCACATAAGGGAAAACTCCAGGATCTATGCTCTTCTAAGTTATAGAAAGAACACCAAAAGGTGGGAGAAAAACTGTAGGCCTATTGCACAGACAGAAAGCAAGGTACAGATATATGAGACTGTCCAAAGCACCAGATAAAATAAAATACAGCATCATTGTTTAGGAAGGTCATTTCTCCAGAAACACCATAATGACGATAAACTTGAGTATTCTATCTCATAGTAATTTCCACTGAAATGTACCATAATAAAAAAAATAAATATGTAACTCAAACTTAAATGAAAAGGAGGCAAGGTAGAATTTTGGTTGCAAAATTATTTATCTTGGCTTTTCAGTTACTCTGGATATACTCAGCTGTTTAGTAAGCAGACTACTGACACATTATCCCTTAATACTGGAAACAGAATTGGTAAGTCAGGCTAAAAGAAACCTAGCTGGGTAGATCAATTTTTTATTAATACATTCCACTTAGTAACATATGAACACTGTTGGCCTTGTAAACTTCCTTCAGCTCTCTTCAGACCCATCCAACTGAGATTCATACAACTCTCAAAGGATTCCTTGAAATTATTATCATAACCTTCACCAACAGGGTTGTCTTTAAGCCTGTTTCTTTCCTTTGTCCATGTTTACTTACCCTTCTTAAGTTTTCAAACAAATGTTGACATTCTCAGACTGCACACCATTATTTTATTAGTCAGAAGATAAGTAATTACTAATTCTTGTATTCTTCTTAGTCATCTGCCTCAGCTAGGGGAAGAGACCAAGGCTGAGGCACATCCTTATCAACAAATGCTGCCTCCCACTTTAATTCTCACACATCTTACAACACATATATTCTTAAGACATGAGAAATACCTATGATCCTGTTCCACAATGAACAGCTGCATTATATTTTCCAATTTAGGGTTTTGATTAAGGTATATATAGTGTTAGCTATTTCAGAGAAGAGTAAGTTTATCAGGAACCATAAAATTTTCTAACTGCTAGGGCCAACTGGAAAAAGACAACAGAGCCTTTCACCTCCAGTCTAACAGCTCAAATTTCATTCAGGGATCTGGTATGAGCTAAAGGATAAAAAAAACAAAGCAATGATACCAGGATTTAGCTGGCCCTGCTTTCACTCACAGCACTGCTGTTTAATTAGAATATGACAAGGATCAAGACACTCTGACTGAATTATTTTATTCAAAAATCTTGCCTATCAGTGAACAAATGGACAGACATCTGTATTAAAAGGTATCTCTAATTTGAAATGTAGGCGTCAGTGGGTCATAGAAGGCTGTTAATTCTGCTTATCTGATTCTTCTTCTAGATCAAGTGAATCTTTATGGTGGAATAAGGTATTCAGAGGCCAGTATGCAGCACTAAATGACATATGAATGGAGCAAACAGGAATGGACTCCTGTGCAAGTACTGCTGCAGTTAAGGGACAGCCCTGTGATGGGGTGTGCTGGTCAGCCTAAGCCACAGCCTGTCCACAGCAGCAATCTCCTTACAGCAATACAAGTAGAGCACTTGGTATGAAGCAGCAGCTGTCAAGCTCCTTACATCTGCACTGTGATTAAGACAGGGGATTTAGATATTTGGATTTAGATATTTTAGATATTTATGGATTTAGATATTTGCAAGAAATGTTCCAACTCAAAAGGCTACTGGAGACATAGTCAGTATTTATTGTTTTTTAAAGAAAATTACTAACCACATTTAGGTTTTATGGAGTAAGAAAGTTCCCTACAAATAAACAATCATGTAAGCACAGAATGTTGGTTTATGATCTAACAGAAACATCCACCTTAGCTAGTCACTAATCAAAAAACCCCACAGAAAAAAAACTGAAGTAGTCTCAGAGCAATTTTTATATATAAATATATATTATATATATAAATCAAGCATTAATGAAAAAAATGAAAGAGTTAAAAAAATCAATGAAAGCTAAATAACACACAAGTAAAAAAATTTTTGTTTGGAAGGAGCCTCTGAAGGTCCAACATCCTGCTGAAAGCAGGCCTAACTTCAACATAAGGCAAGTTTCCCCATAGTCTTATTCAGCCAACTTTTGACACTCTCCTAGAATCCCACAACTTCTCCAGATAATGCGTTTCCAGGTCCCTACTAACTCTCATCAAGAATTTTTCGTCCTGCCCTTCCTAACCAGCATTTGTCCATGCTCCCTCCTGACTGCTAACTCTTGTCCTCTCCCTGTGCTGCCCGAGAGCAGCCTGGCTCCTGCAAGCTACCATGGACTTGTAGAGGCCTAAGACCAGCTGCTGCTGAGGAGGGCTGAACTCAGCAATTCTGTCTGTTCTTACTCGCAAGGTCTCCTCTTCCCCCAGCTCCATTCAGCATTATGCCTACTGAAGCACTAAGAGTGAAGAAGACCTTGTGTGGGAGAGTCTTAAAACCATTTGGTATTGACTTCACACTGCTCCCACTACTAAGCTAACGCCAAATGCTTATGAAAATTCCAGCCTACCAGCCTGCTAGCTGAAAATACTATAAATAAACAGATCAAAAAATCTCCTTTTTTCCTACTTCCTATATTGCAGGGCCCATCTGTTGGCTATTAACCCTTAGTTTGTAAGGAAACAGGCTGATGCTTTTCCCGTTATGTGATTCCTGGCAGGCTGGCCATCTGCATGATTTTCTTTCATTTTTTAATGGAAGTGAAAGAAAGTCTGCAAAGTATTTTTATTGTTCATAACACACTACACTGTCAAAGTGTCTCTTCTGAGAAAAAGGTCAGAATCATGTGCATATTACAGAGTTCTTGCACTGAACAGGTTTTCCCTAATAATATTTACAACAAGCATGTATTTGCAGGTGTATATGCAAGTACAACTACAACTCATTTCACATGCCTTTCATGGGTGACACATCCATTCTCTCCTCCTAGATAATACTTTCAGATCCTTAGCCATTTTCTACACAAACACAAAAGATGACAAAGGTAAAATGAATAATGTAAATCAAACTATGTAAAATGGAAACCTATTCTTTTAAAGGACTGACTAATTCTGTAGTCAAATCCTGTTAAAATATCTCAGCTTGTCTCCTCCAGAAGCAGAAGAAAGAGTAGTGCAATTGGATCATTATCAACATTATCAAAATCAACATGCTTTTCCAGGATAGCACATCAGATAAACTGAGGCCTGGCTCTAAGGTCATAGGTCTATTAATTTATTGGCTGGGCAACATCAGGAGGAAATCATCTTGGCGGGAGGCATGCTTCTCTGATTTCTCTTCACCTTTCTGCAACATCTGAAACTCAGACACTTGGACTTTAAAGATACTATCTTTATATTTGTCTGTATTTTGTGTGGTTTTAGCAGATTTCAACATAGTTGATCCAAAACATGATAAACCACTGCTATAAATTCAGCAGTCCTTAAAAGCAATATACTTAATAACTGACATTGATTAGAAGCTCTAAATGAATCTGCTGGGATTTAGACATACAGAAGAATGCTTCTCTATGAAGTCACACTGGCTGACAAAGGAGTCAGAACAACACGGCGTGTGCAAAGGGCATATCTCTTTGACTTTAAGCAGAAGAGGAGTTCCTTTTCACATCTTACACCCCTTCTTTCCCAAAATGAAATACATTCAAACAATTTCTTTGGTCCATTTCTCACTACCAATTTGGCAAGTTGAGTGGTAAGCCCCACAGTACCATATGGTAGAAGACAGCTGAGATATAAACGTGTTGTGTAATATCAATCCTAATGAGTGATAGAAATAAAACTCAAAGAGCTAAATATCTGGCTTAAGCATCAAAAAGCACCAAAAATTCGCAGTTAAGGATAAAAGCCCATTGTGTAGCCAATGGCAAATATTTCCAAACTGCAATACTGTACCTTTCAGCTGTGTGGTACCACTTTTGCGCCCTATAGCAGCCTGACTAAAAATACATATTCTCCAAAACTCTCAGCGAAAAGCTTGGCAATGCTATCTGCTGTGCCTAATTGCTCTGTGCTGCTGGAAGAGAAAAGGAATGTAAACACATGCATTTATCTTTCTCCACTTGAATAGAGAGATGAATGGAAGAGAGAAGAAGTAGAAGTTATTTTCAGACCCTTCAGTACAGTTTATCGCATATGTAAAAATTCAGCTTGAAAGAGCAGATAACAAGAAACACAGAAACATTTAGCATTTGAGGAAGTGTATGTTTTAAGACCTGTCTCAAAAGTTTCAGTACTAGAAGCACAGCAAGCAAATTCGTGCTTCCGCTGCTCTATTCAGACTTGTATCCCTCAGAAATAAAGCAGACAACAGTAATAAGCTCACAAACACAGCAGAGTTTACTGATCTAAGCTCTTTGGTAGGGAGAATGCTTCATTTTCAGTCCCTTAAGCACCAAGAAGCATTCAACATAGTTTACAAAATTATTCAAAGCAACTCTTCTGCTTCTTAATAGAAATTGAATCATGGCAAATTCAGTTATCATTTAAACTAGTAAGAGACATTAATTGAAAGGATTTCCTCTATGACATAACTCAGAATGTAAAATGCACATTTGCTAAGGCACTGAAAACAGCAAGAAGAGGAAGGATGTTACACAAGTACCTTGGACAGCAACCCCAAGGCCATCTTCTGGTATGGTGGTCTATTAATTCTTTAATTATAAAAGTTATGCCAACACTATCATGTATTTTTAAATCAAGTAAATTTGTGTGTATTATCTGAACAATTAGAGTTAAATTAATATTACTGAAGAGACTAACATATCACTGGTTTTTTTTGCTGCCAGGTGAAAAGAAGAAACAAATTTTTGAGGCTCCTGTGCCACGCAGAGAAGAGTTTTATGTTCTGACTTGTCCCTAAGCTCCGAAGAATGTAACAAGCATAAATTCTGACTGAAAGGGCAAAAAGGAGAAGGTAAAGGAGTAGAAGGAACAACTTCACATGTTCAGTCGGAACACCCCTTATACATAGCTTAACAGTGCTCCAAACAGTATGAGCTTTTCCTGAGAGCCATCACTCACTTCAAAAGCTTTTGCAGGCTCCTATTCTATCAGCCATCGCACAAACACAAAATAGAAGTGAGTCAAACAGTTTACAAATCAAGAATGAGACAGGAGAGAACAGATGAATACAGCAAACAGATGGGAAAAGAAAGCAGGAATACATAATGAGACAATGCTGGTTAAAAGGCAATCTCAGAGCACAATCCAAAGTGATTGGTGTTAAACATTCCATAGATATCATGAATGCAGAGTTATACACAGGCATTTGAGGATGATAAACTAACTTGGCAGACATTTATGGGTAACCTTTTTGTTCAACAAAAGGCACAGAGGTATTTTCTAAACACTTTACTAGATAGAAACAAAGCTTGGCACAGGCTGATTTGGGCACAAGTTGTCTCCTCTTCTGGGCTTCAAAAAGAGAAACTAGGTCACAGAGACTAAAGAAGAGAAAAGTGAACCAGTTTACATTTGATGAGGTAGAGAAAGTGAGTTGGAAGAGATGTTGAAATGACAAGCCAGAGATCTAGCTTTTACAAAACAGTTTTCAGTGGCTGTAAAGGGAACGTGTCTAGGGAAGACTAGAGGCAATAGCCACAATAGTCAAGAAAGACAGAACATGACTAAGAGATTTGTGTCAGAGGAGTGATTTTATCTTTGTAACTACAGAAAGCACACTCACTTTGCCAGTCTGGGTCAACCAGAAGTCACAGAAATGGGCCTGCTGCAGCAGTGAGCCTGAGCTATCAAACACTGCCAGATTCCTTCAGATAGAATGCAACACTGAACTGCTGAACTCTTATTGTAAAGACTGCCCAGAGGGAAGTTGTACAAAGAGAAGTAGGCAAGACAGCAATGATAGAAATTTAGGGTAGACAGTGAAAACCTGGCTGTAAAGGTAAGAGGAGGGAGGATAACAGAGAAAGGATTAAGAGACAAGCAGATGATCCAGGAAAGGGCTGAGTCATGAAAGCCCAAGGAGGAAAGGATTTCAGGAATGGAACGCTGTACAAATTCTTAAAAGCATGCAATAGCTTTCAGAGGATAAATGGCTTTTGTTCTGTCCTTTTCCTTGGTATTATTTCCCAAGCAAAACAGAAACGATTTAACAAACCTTCCCAGCTACTGTCATAGGACTCCTAACAAACTACCAGAATGCTAAACCACCAAGAGATATCTTTAACAGCCCCATTAAACCACAAAAAAAAAATCACCAGTCTTCACAATGAGTCTTTCACCAATAATTCTCTATTTCTAAGAAAATGTTATTAATTATTAGACTTCAGAAAAACAAGCTCAAGAGTATTTTCATTGCTATTTACTATAATCCACAAACATCCTTCTGCTTATATGAGCACTAACACGAAAAATCAGCAACTGACAGGATATAAAAGGTTCCCATCCCACTCAGCTTTCACTGACACCAAACACTACAGAACATGGACTTCACTAGCCCTCTGCAATGGAAGAATTCAGTGAGACTTTCACACAGCAATGAAAAATATATATTTTAACCTTTATAGGTATTTTATATACAAGGAGGAATAAAATAAGTGAAAGCCAGTAATATTACTACATAAAATCTGAGGAGCAGCATCTGCCTACATTGTAAGAGATCTGTTTTTTCCCTGTTTTGGGGGGGTTATTTTTTGTGGCTTTGTGTGTGTATGTTTTTTGGTTTTGGTTGTTTTTTTTTCCTGTGCCATGAGCATTAGAAGACAGAATTTTGATTAAGGTAGTAGAAATCAAGTCACAAACTATGAAAATTACTTCCTTGCTTAAGCTGAATTTTCTCAGATAACTACATGCAGTAGATGAAGTTATGGATTTTTCCCGCACTTTTTTCCCCTGAAAAAAGGTATCATATTTATTATTTTATTACCATTTTTAATAAAGTTTAAAATAGGTATAGTTTTCATCCATTTACTCTTTTCTAGGGTAGAAGTGTAGTGAAAATTAAGAATGCCTAATGCAATACTGACTTAAAAACCTAATCGTCCAAACAATTTGTCAGAAGTGACTTGACTTTTAAAGCAAGAAGATGCTGAACCTTATCCAAGTTTGTTAATTAATAGCCTCCCTAGATAAATTCCTTCTTACTGTTGAACTTGATTACTAAATCTCTCTGCTTCAAGGCAACAGATGGCTTAAGTTCTTCCAAAATTAAAAAGTCCAGAACTCTCCATACTCCAACAATCTAAAAAATTTAGTCCAATGCTTAAATATTAATACTATTTTTTAACGGAGTAATTAAACAGTCATGGATAGATGGAAAATTCACTCTTGCAATTTCTGGACAGTTACAAGATCAGAAAATTATTTCTACATTCCACTTGTTTAATAAATTTTTGATCAGCACTAGGAACATAAACAAAAGCATTAAATAGTTGACAGTAAATGTGAAACCATTATGACAAGAAAGAGTCAATCACATCCTTCTGTCAAAATTGGTACTTGAACATTTTTCATCATAAGAAAATAAAAGCACACCACACTCTCAAGTTTTCAGTTGGGTATCTTCAATTGCTCTTTCCACTTTCGACTCCTTCCCAACAGAAGGGGACAGCCATTCTGAACTGACCTAGACTATTTGTATAGTTTAAAGGAAGGCCACAGTAACCATTTTCTTTGGTGACTGCACACTGAAAGGCTCTAAACACAAACACCACTTATTTTCTCCTATTTCTGTGGCATCATGACCTAAGGCCAACAAAGTCACCAGAAACCTCTTTTTTAATTGATTTGAAAACGCATCATGTGACCCTGATGTTGCAAAGCTCCACACAGACAGATCCTTGCTTTAATGATTGCACATTCCTCTGTAGAATCAGGGCTACTGAACACAGTGGCTGATTGTAGCAGTTTTGGATTTTACTACACTACAAGTTGTCAAAAACACTGTGGGGTTTCTGTATCAAATAAAACTAGCCCCATGAAAGGAAAAATCTAACTTTGGGCATCATATTAAAGTGTGTAACAGAATCCAAGTACAAACCAAACAGGTCAGCTGTCAGAACTCCTGGCACAAAACGAATATTGAGCACTTCTGAACAGATCATGTCTATTCATTTATAGATGCTTTTATAACAGTATTTTCAAACTATACTTTTTAAAAATCTATTTTAAGTTTCATTCCAACTGCATTTATTTTCCTCCTCTAGAGTTCATTGTATCTCATATTTAGTATTTCTTTGAGACGTTTACAAAACACTGAGTTTGAGCTTCCGAGTGCATTCTGCATTCTCTCAAATTAAGTCAGAGAAGAATTCATCATTTCTATTACATTAACTTTTTGTTTTAAACTTAAAATTTTAATCCATTCATAAGTGGCTCTACTATTAGAATTTAAAAGAAAGAATGTCAGACCTCTGGGAGTTGAAATTCAATTATATGTGTGTGTCCACTGGTGCTGGGGGAGAAGCTGATCTATATGTGGAAACCACAACACACAATTCTCCATTGGTTTATGTAAGAAAAACAGCTTTTCTATGTTAAAATGGTCAGTGTAAGAATATAAAACTTCTAATCTGAATTTTAATTAGAAATAGGGCAAGAGAATGCACTTCCACCCCCCTGAAATTCTGCTAGCGTGCATCTCATTATCCTGAAAAGTATGGCATATAACATATCTTAAAATAAAAGTACTAGTATACTTTTAGCACTGCTACCAAGAGGACTGACAATTTTCTGTCAGTTTTATAAAACACACACACAAAAAGAAATTTGGGAAACCCTGATTAAACCAGCACTTACTCAGAATTATCACTTTGACTATTATAAAGAAATATTTGCATAAAATATTACCAAATTCTTCACATGCAGTTATTTCCTTCCCAGAAGCCCTCAGAAGGTATAACTGCAGAGATGTCCTAGATTCAAAGGCTATCCCATCAGACATGCATAAATGCAAGACATACATAGTAGAGTCTCACAGGCACCTTGGATTTCACTGCATTACTACAAGTACAGACAGCAATGAGATACTTGATTTTCAAGAAAAGCTCAAGTAGTGCAATAAGCAATCCCAGTGGAATAATATACTCCTGCCTGCCTTAAACTGAGCTGTCTACTGAAAGTGGGTCTAATACGAAAGGTATTTAGGTACACTGCAGAAGAGTCGAGAAGTTACACTTCTTGTAGGAAAAAAATCATTCCAACAGCAGGAAAGAAAAGTGCTCAATCCTTCTGTTCTTATTTACATGAGCAGCTCCTCTGAAATCTGTGAAATCACAGAAGATAAAAAAATACAGGCTCCATCTTGCAGTTATGATCAGAGACTGATCTGTCAGTTCATGTACATACAGTTACTTATACAAGTGCATTTTAGTTTTGACCTCATTTAGATATATATCAGAACCCTTTTGTACACAAGATTTCCCACTTACAACAGTATTTTGATTCAGAACCCAGCAAATTGCTTTCAGCCAAACAAAACTGCCTAATTATTTCATAATAATTCAGCTGTACATTAGACTAATAGCAGCTCCAGATACGTTGTTATTCAAATGGACTGACATGGCTTATTTAAATATAAATTCTTAAGTACCTGCATATAACAGTTTGTAATTCAGAGAAAACCTAGATATATTCAGTGACATTATTTCTCACTTTAGCTTCTTAATCCACATATTTAAAATACACTAAAACTTACTTTATTTTATGCCTGTATGCTTAGTTTTCAGAGATAATTACCATGTACAAAACTAGTTTAAGTATAATAACAAAAGAATATCATAGTTATCTTGCCATTTATTTGGAAATACATTATTCCAGGAAGACTCCTCCTGTATCACACTTAATTGCCTTTGAAGATTCTGCCATTTGAATCTGTCTTCTGGAACATGCATTTCATCATTATTTTTTAGCCTTGTTACATCAATCACCAGAACTGCTACAGAAGATTTCTGGGCTGTGAAGTGATAATTTGTTCCAGTGATATTAATGAGGCAAGAAGTGGTCTTGAGGGAGGTGACAGCCCATTGCTTTACAAACAGTAGGAGATTAAGGTGCTGTACTACACATACTTTGGAATATATCACTGGAGCCTTCAAAATATTATATGCTACATCTTTAGGCATTTTTACCACCCACACCACCACTACATCCCTTGCCATGGTACACTGTCATTCAGAGAAACAACACCGGTGGTAGATAGTTTTGAAGCTTCTGGCAAGAAAACTACAGGACCAGGAGAGGAGGGGAAAGTTTGTTGCTGTCATAATGTCATTCCCAGTACACTGCTGCAATGGCATTCCCAGTATACTGCTGTAGGAAGCAGTACATCTGGAAACAACAGATGGTCCAAGTTTAAATGGGAGTGAATAGAGTATTTTAATACCCACACATCTCTAATTCAGTTCTACAAGTTTGATTTCTATGTTTTCTCAGATTATGGAGTGTTACAGGATCTGTATGACAGGCTTTATCCATATTACTGTTACTATCAACACTGCCAGCTAAAACCCTAATGTTGTACTATCTTTATCTGTGAACTCCGACTTAGCCATATGTGCACTTTCAGAAAAGCAGACTTAGTCTGTAAAACAAAGCTTGAAACAAATTTATAGGAAATAAAATACTATTCATTACAGGCCAGATGCTCCACCATCCTGAAGTGTTCATGATCACCTATTTAGCCTTTTGCACTTACTTTTTGATATACTTTGTACAGGTATACATGGCTCTACAGAATCATTTTAACTAAAAGGGGAAAAAAATAGACAGTTGAGAACACTCTCTGGAACCTTTTACGTGTATCTTTCCCACATAAATGCCTCAAGCTCTTAACTGATTTATACGTAAGAGCTACTTACAGGCATTCTAAGGAATAATCCTAACCATACATCATTTACATTTACACATTTTAACTCAAAAACAGGAGAGGAAAGAGGATAGGACCATCTGCATAGCTTCAAAGCCTTCTGTGGAAAACAGCTAGTGTTACCAGCTCTCCCAGTTACTAATGCCAGATTGAACCACTTGTAACTGGTGCATAGGGAATGACTGGCTAAGAGCTGGAAGATAAGCTTCTAGAAAAAGACTGTATACACTTCTTTAAGTAAAAAGCACTATTATCTTCCTGATAGAGATAATTTCCTCTAGCAGAAATATAACATGGTGAAGATAAATGAGGTGCACATCTTCTAAGAACATTTGGCTTTATCTTCTTTTCATAGCATACATTCAAGATATTGGAATTTTGAGCCTGACACATCCTAAGACAAATGTAACAGGTATGTTAAACCAATCTAACAAAATATGTATACCTTTGGAAATGTAAAAAATAGTTCCTTAAAGACAGATGAAATTGGAAATTTGTTCAAGCGTAATTAGCCCTTATGTCTTGGTAATATAGAGGTCAGCATCTGTTTGAAGTAGGATTTGACATCAGTTGAAGCATATGGATAGGAATCCAAACTCTTTTTCTCATTAAAAATACACCATTTAATTTGGCTCCATTCAGGAAGATTAGCAATATGTGCTCAAAGAGAAGCTTACAATTGGAACAGGGAGAGTTGGCTGGGGCAGAAGACCATGCACAGCAGAGAATCCAGAAGCTTGTAAAGATGGCCTGGATACACTATGCCAGGCTCTTGTTAATGTTATTAGCTCGTCATTTTCATAAGCACTCATATATTAAGTAAAAACATTCAGTCAACAAGAAACATAATAACAATTACATATACATGAATCAAACATATTTCCTCACTAAAATACCCAGAGACCTATAGCCCAGCCTTTCTAGAAATAACAATTTCCAAAACCAAAACCCATCCTGAGGTTATTTACACCTAAACATTACTACAAACTATTAGACAAAATATACATTTGAAGAAGAAAGATATAATACTTTGATTCATGGTTTAGAGAAATATGCAAATACATTGCCAAATCTAAGGCTTACACAGTTATGGAACCTTAAGGTTCAAATAACGTTGCAGTGCAAGAAGTATGTTAGAGGTTTAAAAGTATGTCCAGTGTATGTCCTAATAGAAGTTAAAAAGAAAGATAAACAGACACACCTGCCTCCAAAGTCAAAAATTCAGTGGCTTGAACTTTAAGACTTCAAGACTGGATTTAGTGCAAACCTTTAAAAAGAAAGCAAAACCTAATTTCATCTAACTTCCTTGCATTTCCTCATTTTATGTGTTTGATGTTTTATATATAACCGTGTTATAAAAATCACAAACAAAACAACAGACTACATTCAGTGCCTCCTTCTACCACACAAGTATCTTCTGCCCATTCACTGTTTATGAACTGGATGCTCTGATAACATGAGACAGCCCAACATTTTCAAAAGCACTATTACTCTGTCATGATATAATGATGGCATATTTGTTCACAGCTTTCCCTCCTTTCACAGAAAGCAATTGAGAAATTACTTTTCCATGCACGAGTATCTCTAGCAATGATGCTGGTACAATTGAGCATACAGAATCTCTCCCTATGGTATAAGTTCACTTATGCTTCATTTTTAGGTTTGATTTAGCAGGACCTCTATCACAACCTTGCCTTGAGGCTCTTGATAAAAACCCTTTCATGTTTCCAGGGCACATAAAAATGCAAACGTCACCAACTCTACACAGCCTTCCTCTTATTCTTATCAAGAAACTGGTAGAAACATGATGGACTTCAATACATCTTCTCATTTATTATTAACACATTAATATAATGCTTTCACATAAAAGTTACCTTTACTATATAACATGATTTTTGTTAGGAGGCTTATTAGATTGTGTTTAATTACAGACTTTTCTTTGCCTATTGGAATAACAAATCAAATTTTGAAAAAAATGCTTTGCACTATAGTTTGTTTCTGGGTAATTTAAAAAGCTATGACACTCTTAGATTAACAGAGAAGGTTGGAAAAACTGGGTTTGTATCTCAAAATTTCCAACAAACAAAATGCCTGATGCAGCACAGAACAAAACACCCATCAGGAGACACCATCTAGAAGCCCAGTAACTGCTCAGATACCTACTCCTCTCCTAGCAGGGCGTGGGTGACATAACTCAGGCAGGCAGCAGCTGCCTGCAGGGCTGCAGCAGTCCTGCCTGGTAGCACCTCCTGCAAGAATAAGGCCTGGCTGTCAGGTCCTGACACCGCACAAAGCTTTCTCCCTATGTTTCAACCAGTACTTGAAGATCTGGTTTAACATTTCTCCTAAGAAGAGAAAGTAATTCACCAAGTATGGGAAGTTTAGAAACTGGAAATCAACAATTTTAACTACCTTCAAATCCTAACACAAGCCGCACCTCTTTTAATCATCATCATCATCATCATGGCTAGGCTTCCCAAACAAAGGTTTAGGGAGGGCTCTACCCACATTTTTTACAAGCGCGCTGGTGGCTAAAAAGGCCTAATCAAAACAATTTAAATAACTGATATAAAACAATAGAAAACATGTTGGGTTTTTTTTTAGTGAGAAAGTTCTGTAATCCAAGAATACAGAAAAATAATTTTGCTTTGAACAATTCTCTTCTTTTCTGCATAGTCATTACAATATAAAGACAACAGAGTAGATGTCACACATTCTCTTACAATCACTTCAAAAAACATGAACATGAATGTTCTTTTCCTAAAGACAAATAATTCACCCACAGAAGTTTGCTTAGAACACAATTTCAGGAAAATACAAGAATGTGGAAAAATTACTGCTGTACATTGCTGTCAGCAGTCATTGGTTTTACCAGAAAAAAAAAACCCTTGTAACACCTTTTGAAGACAAAAACTTAAAGCACAGCATGCACACAAAGAAGTCAAACTCAACTCCTATCACCATTTGCAGCCATTTCCTATATCACTAACAAAACCAGTGAGGTCCCTGTGGGAAGTTAAGATGAACAAATACAACAGGTAATAAATAGTAATGCCTTGTTCTTCTGCATTCCATACTGATAGTGACTTGCTTGGCAATATATAGCAAAACTACACACAGACAAAGTATCACTATAAGACGACCGCAATATTCTTCAGTCATTTGAAGATTAAACTACTAGAGATGGATTTCCACTTCTCATTTGCCATTTCAGACCAGACATAAACCAGACAAATCCAGTAATGAATGACAGAGAGGTAAATCTAAGGAAATTATGGATTATCAGGTCTCTCTCAACCAGCATATTAATTGGAAGTTCACAACTTGAATCAATCAAAAAACTAACCTGAAAGAAATAAACACATTTTAACTGGAAAATATTTCAGGTCTTCCTTTTGCTGTATTAACAAAAAATATTAAAATATATAAATAATTTAACTTCCAGATATGACAGACCTCCTTTAAAGAATGGAAGGTTATCAGTCAGATTTGTTTCTTAGCTAGCATATGTGCAACAAGTACAAACACTTTTACAGGCAGCTTTCTTCTCAAATCTCAATGAGATCACTATTTCTGAAAAACTACTTTAATTAACTTCACTCTCTCTACGAACTTTACAAGGTACTACTCTTTATTAATAAAGATCTTAATCATGGACTAGTACAATGATGAGAAACAAGAAGAACATTGCCACCTAGCTGTTTCAACGGTGCCCATGGAAGATGGCAAATTCAGCTTAAATCTCTCAAACACCCCAGAGAAAAAACAGTTCCAATCAAACATGTAGGAGGGGCTACCTAAAAAAAAGGGGCAAGAGTAAGTTTCTGTCACTTCTATCTTACCAACTCTGAAAGCAGCTGGTCACAAACACGCGTAAAGGAAAGCCTTTTGAAAAAATTACTCAGTACAATCACAGATCAGTGTCTGACACCAACTTTCTTCCATTAGTTCTCAGCAGAAAGTCAAACAGGTACACACACTGACATCTGTAAATGGAACAGCACCATGAAATCCCTGCAAAATCTGAAATACCCTTACATAAGATATCCATGTGCATGTAAATAAGTGAATACCTCTGATGGATAGATGTGTTTCTTCAAAACGCATTTCCTGGCTTTTTGTCTTTTATCTGTTTAACAAAGGTTACACTTGAAAAGTAGTCCCTGTACAATTTTCAAAATGCAGCTGGCCACACACTTGCAGTGTAACAACTTTCCAAATTCAGGATAAAGCAAACAAGCCAAAGCCTGACACTGCCAATGCCCATACTGGTATTTTCTGAGTAAGAAATGCCACAGTAAAAGGGCAGCCTGCCCTGTCCCACAGCCCGGCAAGAACAAAGGCAGGCATAAGAGACCTGGCACATGGTCTGCTCGGCAGCTGTGTATTCCCACTACGCAGCTCTGCAGCCAGGAACTCACGCACTCCAAAAGCATTTGGTAGTTTCTCTGAAACTCCTCAACCTAATACACTAAATTTAGGGAACTATAGCACTCAGTAAACAATCAGAAAAGGGGATAAAGCTTTTGTATAGCTGCAAGGCCTCATACCATGATTTGATCCCCTCTCCCATAAAAAAATTATCATTTTTAATCTAGAATAACACCATTATCTGAGGAACAGAATTAAGCTAAGTCTTGTTAGGAAATGAGCTGTAACAACAAAATGTCAAATTTTATAAAGTTTTCCCTTAAAACCTGAGCAATTACCAGTTAGATGCTGGTTATCTGCTGGTTACTCCCCAGCAGTGCATCTCTATGATCACACAGATCTGCAAATCTCATCTTGAGGACTGATCCTCCAATGCAGCTCAGCCTTGGGGAAAAACAAGCTATGGAGTTCATGGTGCACCCTCCTCCAGGCTGAGCCTCCTTTCCTCAGCACAGGGAAGTCAAGAGCACAGCAGGGTCCCAAGTGCCTCCAGCCTCCAAAGAAAAGCAACCACTTTGTGACACTGATGGCACGTATTCATTCATAAACTCTTCCCTCCCCAACATCACCATGGCACAGCCAAGTAGGACTGTAATATGCTCATGTTTAATACCAGTATTTTAAAATCTACAGGAGTAAATAACTATTTGACAAAGAAAGGAGTATTTATTTTAGTACTTTACATTTCATTTGAAACACAATAAAACAGAAGATTAACTGGGACTACCCAAGTTTATCATAGGCCTAGCTAATTACCAACACTTCATAAGTTAAGAGTACTAAAGACCTCTTAGTTCTTCACCTGCTTCTCTCACCTGGAACTGATTTTGAGCCAGTAAGAGCATGCATGTGTCTATACTATATTCAAATACACACAGAAACTTAGCAAAGCCTGGTTATTAAATACAAGTGGAAGGAATAATTATTCAAGATAAAGATCATGTTTCCACAGCGAAGATGAAAACAGTCAATTCACGTGGAATTAGTAAGAATTAACTCATCTGCCATAGCTTAGTTAAAGTAACTAGTTACTTGGCATATTACCCAGATACACTCACAGAGATAAAAAAAAAATAGAAGTTACGTAGAAGTTAAAGTTCCCATTATATATATATTTCTACAACGTCTTCAACAACTGGATAGCAATATTACACCAAATAAATTGAATTAAAAATGAAATAATAAAAATTGAGTAAACTGATTTTTTTTTCCTAAGCAGAAAAAGGAGGTAGCAACAAAAAGACAAAATGGCCTAGGGAGATAAAGCCAAAAGCTTCACTTTAAGCTTCCCAGAGGATAGCACATACCAGTGTGTCACTGGTGTCACATTGAGGATGAAACATGTACAAAGAATCTGAAAACCTAAACCAGTAAAAATTAGACTAACAGTTTTACTAGAGTCTTATCACTGTGCCAACTCCTTAAAAGGAAAATTGCACTTTTTTTCTCCTCAACATTACTTGCTTGAGAAGATTTTATACCTTCATCCATGAAAGTGCACATATTGCTAGTAGTACTTAGCAGAACTAACTGGAAATAATATTTTTTAACAAAGGCTCAATCTCTGCAGAGCTTTGCCTACAATAAACAAAGAAAATGAGCACAACATCATCCTACCCGTCACCCAAATTTTAGCTAATCTCTCCCCATTTTCTGTTTAAAGGTTTGCAATTCATATTAGCCATCAGATATTCCTCCTGTGCTTATCAGACATTAAATCGGGGTAATAATTTATCCAAATAAACAAGATTTGCAAGAGTACATTAGTCCATCACTCCTAATTCTCTCTTATCTCTGTCCCATGATTACCAAGACTATTGAGTTAAATGTGGTTAAAATCATACAAATGTCTGAAGCTGCAATTACTCAGATGCCCAGAACCACATCTAAGAGAAATCTAACTAGTGCTCTCACTGGGAGAAAGTGGTCAAGTATTTCACACCAACCCCTTCTCTTTGGCCAGCTTGTCAAGCATACATTCAGACTAGCCACAAAAACTACACCCACATCTGGCAAGTCAGGGCCAAGAGAGATAAAGAATAAATGAGCAAGGATACACTGGAGACTACAGGAAAAAACTGAAACTGCTCCAGGGTATTTTTATGATGAAAAAAAGATCAGAGAGAGAAGATCTGGCATATCAGCAATAGCAGTAGATAAGATACAATCTTCAGGAAATCACCTTTATTTCTTTTGTCTTCAGAGAAAACAAATTTAAAAAACTAGTTATTTTGTATTTAGCTCTTCTGCTTCTAGACCTGAACGTACAAAAAGCTAAGCAAGTGTCCTGCTTAGCACAGTACACAGCCTTTACCCTCAAAAGAAGATGAAAGAAGTACCTACCTATTTCAAAAGGATATTGGAAAAGTTTTATACAAACCAAAGGTCACATGTGCAATATGCTTCATGTTGTGTATATATATATATACATATATATGTAAAAACTAGATTATTATCAACTAAATGCAAAGAACTCAGGGTTTAAACTTCTTTTGCATGATTTCCTTCAACAGTAAGAAAAAAAAATGGTCACTAAACAGAATTTGACACTCTACCACATTAATTACATTGAATCACCAGTTATGTTTGCTCTTTTGTTAAGACCATCCATGCAGATTCTTAGTTTCTCTAGGCCACCTGCCCTTGTTTCTTACTCTACCAACCATGTCGTGTTGGATGAGTCTAAAGGAAAGGAAAACATCTCAAGTCTTTAACAAAACCTATTTCTGCTCTTCAGTCAACTGCCAGCAGTATCTACTTTTCCCGATCTGAACATTAAAAATCATTTTCTATGCCCATAAGACCATATGTTCACAGATCACAATAAAAAATAATTATAATAAAAAATCCGTGGCATTGTTCAAGTCTTTTTAGGATAAGTGTCCAAGAGAAATAAAATTGACATTTTCACATCAATCTTTTTCCTTTGCTGGAAAGACTGAATTAATAACACAAATTAGCTGACTTGGACATTACTTCTATTAAGGTTCCTCACAATCATCTGGCATATAGTTGCTTACACCTCAGTCTATATCAGACTCACTGTGATGGTCTTGCTCAAACATCTGTTCTTTCAGGATTTTGACACACATTTTCAGGTATTCTGAAAAGTCTGGCTAGTTTGTCCAACTGTAGCAGTTAGGTAAAAGAAAAAAGATCTACACTGAATAAGAAACACAAATGTCTTCTATTTGAGAACAGGTTTTACAGATGCATTTCAGTTATTTCATATTAAAACCAGCAAGATTTCCTTAAAATTATAGTCTTGCATCAAAAGTAACTATTGCTTCTTTGCAAGCCTTTGCCCACCTGTAGATCTAGAAGGTATCAGAGCTTCAAGCCAGAAATAAATCACATTATAATCCACTACATGAAATGATGGAGAAAGAAATTCCATTTTCATTACATTATGCTCTGTTTTTCATAGACACGGTATGTGACTCTAGCTTTCCACACGGCTGCAAGCAAGAAGTCATGCAGCTGCTGAAGCAACCATTTACCAGCTGAGAAACAGACTGACTTGGCAATGTCCCCATCTATGGTAGAAATGTAATAATGTTCCGACAGAAGGACATAGGCACAAAAAGGAAAACGTCCCAAGACACATACAAGAAGAGTCAGAACAGAAACAAATTATTTAGTGTATGTGACAAATTCTTTGAAGGCACGTGGGTTTCAAACATACTCTGCACTCCTGATAATCACCAGTAAAGACACCTTTTTCATTTCTGGGATCCCTGGGTATTATACTCAAACCACACCACTCATGAATTGGTTGGGTAATTATAATTACTGAGTATTGCCATTATTGGTTGGGTAATATATGATTACACAAACTTAACTGTAATGAAACAAAACAACTACTAAGTCTTCATAACAGTTACTGAGGCATGATGGAGATTTCCTGAGTCTCCTTACATAAACATGGGCTGGTATACTGCTTTTCAAACCAGAATTAGACAAAGAAACCAAGACAGACTAAAACAAAAGCTGAAAACTAACACATAGGAAGCAGACAGAGCTTTTAGCACATGGTCCTGAAATACCAAGCATTTTAGGGCAAGTAAAGCACCCTGTTTTGGTTTGTTATTAACAAGACTTTTTCCCCCAAAGAAGGAAGAGGAATTCACCAGAGACAAATGATCACCAACTACTATTGGTTTGTCACTATAAGACAGCTGCATATATTGGCTAGGGCAAGGTATTTAAGTGGTGTCTGTTTTGTCAGAAGGAAGTTGGGGGATGAGGAATGGACAGTGAATTGGAGTTCTCTTAAAACTGCAATTTTAAGCACTTGAAGGCACCACATATATACAAGTCTGCATACACAGAGTCCCTCTACTCTTAGAAAAATAAAGCTGCTTGGAATTCCCAAATAATTATGGGAAAACCTAAAGAGACCTGAGCTTATTTGGGCAATGCTTGATTTACATCTTTATAGCTTCAAAGAGCTGTCATGGCTTCCTCTGAACTGATTTCCAAGTGCTACTTTAGGGCATTTCTTTGGGTTTTTTCCTCTAACGCTGCCTTAAAAAGTTCTAAGCACATAAAGCATGTTTAAGCACAGTTGTCACAATATTTTCCTCTCAAAAAAAAATATCAAACCATTCTAAATCTCTCTAAAACTGCTGAAGTATTAGTGTCTTACACAGTAGCTTATTTACAACTCTTCAATAAGCTTAATTTTCAAAGATAAAATTAAACAATATAACTAAACACAGCCACTCAACACTGAATTTGCATATTAGGCTGTTTCACTTAACCTGAGCTCTAAGAATGAATGGGTTGGAAAGGACATTTAAAGGATTTAAAGGTCATCTAGTCCAATCCTCTGCAGTGAGCAGGGACACCTTCAGCTAGAGTGGGTTGTTCAGATCCCCATCCAACCTGACCTATCCATACCAGGTACCTTTGTGAATGAGCACACATTCATGCAGAAGAATTCCTTGCATATGGGTAATACAGTGCCATAAAATGAAATGAAAAAAACCTTCTGAAAATAGGGATAGAACAAAAGCATCTGCTTGCAGTATCTAAGGAAAACATATTTTGGAGAATTTGCTTTTCATCTCACCAAAGAGCCCAAATATTCTCCCCAAAACCAAGACTAAAATTCAAGCTATAATTGTCACTGAGGTGTACTACAGCTGTAGTAGTAGTAGACTAAGTAGTAAGTAAAAATCTTAGCAATCATATATCTAACAGGTGCACAAAGAAAATAGGAATTAGTGTATGAATCCTAATACTTCCATCCAAGAAACACTGCACAAAACTCTTCAATTTTTGCAGTGTAGGAGAAAAACAAAACAAAAAAACCCACAAAACCCACCTAACTCTGGGAGAAAAAGGTAGGCTCACTACAAACTTAATCTTGCCTTCAACTGAACTAACAAAACAAAAATCAAAACAAAGTGTGAAAAAAGAGCTAGGAATCCCCTTGCAGAAAAAGAGTATTATTGCTCATAGAAAATGGAAAGGAATATGAGCTGAGAGATGCTTATATGCAAACAAGGCTAGTGAGAATATGGGCACTGTCACTTGCATAATATAAAAAGCTGATAAAGGCTGAGAATACCTGTTACAGTTCTTCGGAGAGCTTTTGCTAATTAGAAGTGAGCCAGTGTTTCCCTCCAAAGACTGCCAGACAACAAAACCAAATATTTACTTTTCTTTTGTAACATTTTAACAAGTTTAGGATAGAAGATGACAACCACTTTGCATTTGTGTTCATACTTTTCAGTTCCAACACACAAATAGTAAGAAATATTTAGTAAGTAAATTCCATCTCTCCTTTTCAATCACATTTACCTCAATCTAGAAGGATACCAGACAAATACCTTGGTAACATTTCAGAGAGCTAGAGAGCCCAAAACTAAAGCCTTTAGATTTCTTCTAACATTTACTCATTTACAGCTAAGGTTCTTAGTGATACTATAACTCATTAAACCACAAAACATACTGCTAAAAGTCAAGCACCCAGTTTAATTTGGCATTTTTCTTACACACTATACCTAGTAATCAACAAGCTGTACTACTCAACAGAAAAGTTTGCCCAGAAAAAAGGCAAAATATAAAACAAGTAAAAGTTCATTTTTATGACAGAGCTTTGAGCACAAGCAATATATAAGAATAATACCAATCTGATTGAAAAAGAGTGCAAATTACATTTATCATTGTTGGGTGGTACATTTATTTTGAAGTTGAATGTTATGACAACTGAAAATAAAGTCTCTATCCATTTCCAAATGATGCTGAAATATCACTTCAGCTGTTATGTTGTTATTAAAGCAACATATCAACCATTTCACAGTAATACTGTGCTCAATTCAGTAGCAATGCCAGCTATATACCTCACATCACAGATCGAAGTAGACAGTTTCACTTTATGATCACTAATTTTCACTACTTAATAGCAGTACACCCACTGCCTATGGATATGCTGTTTGAATACTGAAACACAAACTTCTTTACATATGAGAAAGAACAAGAAAGCAGTTTTACAGATCTCCCTAGTCTTCCACTGGCACACCTTTCTGTTAATAGGAAAATTAATCTGTGACTAAAAAGACATGAGTTATAGACGTCTCTGAAATTCTTAAAACAAGGCATTTAAAAACAGTTTAATTTTAAGGCCCAATTCCCATTAACATCGTGGTGTCTTAGCCCTTCCATAACTAACTTCCAGATAACAATATGACTGATACCCAATTCAAATTCTGAGCACTCCAGCAACTCATTAGCATTTATAAAGAACACTGAGCTTATCAAAGAAAAGTTGTCATAGATGGAAACACAAAGTATTACTGTTAATAAAGCAACACAGCTCTCTAATAAGTAGCAGAGAGAAAGAAATCTCATCTACAAGATTTGCAAATGCTTACAGTAGTGCCAGAAGGACAAATCACAAAGTATTTCTTGCTAATAGCAGGCAGAGGTAGCTGGGCAAATCTCAGAACTGCAAATCCCAGCAATGCATAAAACAAAGGAATTAGCAATTCAGCCTATACAAAATCTTGGGATAATATCTTCTGCTGATGGTGGCATAGGTGTGCCACAAGGACTTCCTGATGGATACTTCCTTTGCTGGAGAAGTAGACAGTAACAGAAGCTGAAGTTTTGTAACAGAGTTTTTTCTGCATTACATTCAAAATATTAGGTACTGAAGGAAAATTATGGCAGTTGTGTCACTGGCTCTCAAAACACCAAATAGTTCTCTTGCATATTTCTAATGACAGTCAACTCAATACCTTTTTTTCCTCCCATTTACAGAGATGTGAGAACTGGGAGTTGCAATATGTTGCTCATAACAACAAAGAAGTGGTACTAAGGCCTGCAGAAATCAATATTTGCTTAGTATACATTCCAGACAAGTTACTACTTTGTGGCTGAAGGCTACAAATACTTAACTTTTTCCTCTTACCCAAACCTGAAAAATACATCAACATTCTTAAATGTATTAATAACAGGGTGAAAGTCCATTGCCTCAGGAATTATGCAGATAACACTTACCTCCAAAATTCATTCAGAAAAGAGGCTTTAAACCTCAGTCAGTCATCTTATCATTACAAATTATGACTTCAGTTCCATTAGGCAACTTGAAAAAAAAACGTGAAATTGTTGTGCAGCAACCAAACTCCAAGTATTTTTTCCTTTAATATTCAGAACCACTCATTGGTTCTTTTCATTCCATTCTTTAATTCTACAAAGAGCTGAGAATCTTCAACTATAGAAACAATTCTTTTTAAATTCTTTTGTTTATATGACTGCAAAGGAGAAATAAACTTATTTTCGTTTATTTAATTTTTCAAGGAGATAAAATTCCAGCAAGCCTACAGCATCCAGAAATCAATCTGATAACTGTCACCTTGAATACTGAAAAACACCCATCTCCAGGAGAATTACATTCTTTAGCTAATGAGAGCCATCCTTAGATTTATCATTCAAATTAATGCTTATAGATATATCCTCCAAATACAGGTATTTGTAATCTATAAATATGTTTGTTCAGATCAGAAGTATATTAACAACAGAACTTGTATCCTTAACTGAGCCCTCCTGGGTCTCACCATCTCTACTGTCAACTGAAAGGTATCTAAGTCAAAAGTATGTTTCTTGTTTATGAATCTCTGTCCTCACTATTAGATAACTGCAGACTAGAAGCACTACACTAAACTAGGTATGTAAAACCCTATATCTGACCCTAATATAATCCCCTCACTCATGTAAAACTGTTGAACTGTTTGCCTGAGGCAAAGAGCTTCATCTAAGCTGTTCAGGAAATGTCAGAAGAAAGAATTAAAAGGAGTATCATTAGTCTTTTAATAATAACAAAAAACAATGCAGAGCTGGATGCCTACTTGGCAATGCAGACTTCTCTTTTGCTCTGTTTATAAACAAGGATTCCACATAAAGGGAAAATCATGGACTGAGTACAGTATTAAGGAAGCTTTACTGCTTTGAAAACCTAAAAGGATAAAAAAACCTGAGCAGTACAGTTGCCTATATACAAAAGTGCAATAGGCATTCCATAATGTTTCACAATCTAGCAACCTCCAAATCTGTTCCTGTTCTGCTAGAAAAATCTGCCTGATGGCTCTTTATTATTTTACTCTACCCATGCTAGCTACCCCCTTAAGAGCACTTAAGGGATCTTTGCAAACAGACTGGTCAGCATGTAAGGGGAGGGAAGAACTGGAGAGGAGAAACGGGCATCCAAGAGGGAAGAACCGTCCTGCACACTGGAGAGATGGCAAGGTGCCTTCAGAGGTAGAGTGGAATGTCTCTCACAGACAGTTCTAAGACCAAGCAGCAGAGGCAGATAAAATAGTGCTGTTTTATTTCCCCCATTAGCGATGCTTATTAGAAGGGTAAAAGTGACTTTGGATATAATCTGGGAATGCTCAGAAATTGGACACAACAAATTGCACTTTAGGAAGTATTTACATGTTCCCCAAAACAGATGACTTACTTCAGCAGGCAGGAAACAACAAATCTTTATTTCTACTAATTCTGTTATCAGTGTCCCTTAGGCTTACACAGCTCATCTACTGTCCAATTTCAGCTTTATGCTTCCCCAGAAACATAATTTTTCTGAAACAGTGTCCTTTTCTGCCCTTCTTTTTCAAAATACAAATCTCATCCAGTGTAAGGAAAAGCATCAAAACATTTAAAATAGCTAAAGTAGTAATTCCTTTAAATGGTCATAGTTTTTAATAAACAGTATTTAACAGAGAGCTCTAATGAAATAGCTGTGGTAGAGACAGCTCTGTTTTCCCATCAGTAATGAACCATGCATTTTTTACTCAAATGTAGCAGGATGTTCAGCTCCCAGGATAATTATTAGAAAAGCTCTTGTTTTATTCTGCAAACAAAGCCAATACCACACTTAAGTTTCTGTCCCTAGGAGCTGAAACCATAACAGACAAGTTTTGTTAACAGTTTAAGGAAATAACCTTCTAAAAGTTTCCATACTACACAATTATGTCTTAAAGCAATTTTGAGACAAGTTTCCTGTGGTCATAATCATCTTCACGGTACATATAGTAGTCTTCTCATCTATTAAGAGTCTTGTAATCCCACAGTCCTTTTGTGCTGGAACACTAAATCAGCTTTGGAGGGGAATTTAGCACAAATGCAAACAAACAACTACTGTTAATAGGCACAATGCTATTTAAGTCTTCTAGTGCCTGTCGATAGCAGGCATCAAGAAGACATTTCTGACCCCCAGGCAAGGCATCAGAGAAAAATCCAGATAATAACTTTGAGGTTTATTAATTACAACAAGCTGTCTGCAAATTCAGAGCATGGTAGCCTTGAACTGATCTCACTCATCCTCAGCATAGGAAATGAATATTTAAGTTGTTTCTGGGTATCAGTTTATAGTAGATAAATAGACTTACTGGAGTGTGGCTCTCTTTGAAAAATCTCTCATTTACACTTCTAATTTATTTCAAATTTTGTCACTCATAAGATTCCCATTAATATTTTTTTTTTCCTGAGGACTACCATCATTTAGTCATGAACTCACATTCCAAATAACGTAGAAAGCTGGTAACAGATTTGCTGTCCTCCTTTGGCTCTCTTGCGCTCTTCACATGAAATCTACGGAGCAGGTCACAGTTCATTTAAAACAAACACAACCCCTGCACACAGCAAAACATAATTTCCTCTTAGAAATCACAGCAATCTCAGTGGTCAAGGTTAGGATGAATAAGGTGTCCAACACACCTCTACAGTTCTCACTCTAACAGGATACAACAGAAATACTCGGGAAATCTCAAGGCTTGTTCTACAGAAGACAACCTAAACCGCAGAGCACAGATGTGAGCCATCAGTGCCCTTTCCTTTCAGCCCAAGGAGATTGCTTTCCCCTCTGATGGAAAACTGGAAATACTTTGCTACCTACCTCCAAAATCAGAAGTAACTAGGAGCTATTTTACAAAATACACACACACACAGGTACACATATACTAATGATGTTCCAGTGAACAAAAGAATAAAAAGAACTCCAAACACTCTACTTTTCCTTTTGTTCTACCCAAATTAATGACACTTCAATGCAAGACAAAGTGAAATGATCTAGAGAACAAAGAGAAGCATAAGTTCAAGATGGAGCAACACACAGTTGATTATCAATGGATATCACAATTCAGTGTTAGTTCCAAAAAAGCTGTCAATAGTAGGTTTCTGCTGACCCTCTTGCCATGAATTATCCCGTGAGATTTCACATAAATAGAAAATATACAAAAAGTTAATTACAGAGGACCACTCTGTAATCTAACTTAAGCTCAGAGCTAGTAGAAGAGCATGTACGTGTCACTAGAAATATTTAAACAAGAAGTTCAGTGTTAGATTACATCAGTCAATGCAAATTTAGAATTGTGGAGATCTGCCAAAAGCACTTTTCTATCAAGTGACATCAGAAAGCAGGCAGCAAGTATCTGCCTATCTGGAATACCTCAGGAAAACCTCCATACCTTTTCTACTACCCCAGTCACACAGCTACATTCTCCTGCTCCACCTCACCTCTCCTGTTCCTTCTGCACCATTGTCAAATCACCTTGAGCATGTTTAGTTTTGCACAGGCCTACAAATGCAGCTCATTTCCCTCCTTTCCAATTTATTTCTCACCTTACCTTTCTCCCTAGAACTTCCCTAAATAATGCACAACTTAAACCCTCAGCTTTTCTCTGGTATTACATTACCACATTAAAAGAAATAGGTAGTGGTCTCTGTGGAGAGACACCAAACAGTAACACTCTTCTATGAGCATTTTCCTTTTGATTGCATTCCACAATTTTCATTCCTTCAATCCCACCTGTTATTTCCCTTGGTTCTTTAAACTAGCTTACAAACTCTTAGGAGAAAGAGCCACTGCAGGTCTTTCATAGTATGAAACCTACTTATTTGAGGTTTTTCTTTTCAAGGATGTTGCTAGTTCTGGTTAATTTTTAGAGGTAGATATGTGTCCTAAGCATTCAGCCTTGATTTTAAAGTCCTCCAGAGAAGTATCATCTTCATTTTCATGTGGAGAAAAAAATGGGCATAAAGCACAATTCAAAACAAGAACAACAAAATAAGGATTCAGTTTTATTTGGAAAGAAAAAACAGCTACTAAGGGCACCCTGGTACCATAACCATACTCTCTCATACAAAAGATTGGGTTCTCAATAGGTTTATTTAGGAATACAATCCAGATGCTTAATATTCTTTTAATGCAATATTTTTAACTGATATGGTGCTTATGCTTGCAGAATGTCTTGATGCATCTACACTGCATTTGTGATTTAACCTACAGCTCTACACTTATCCCTTAGGTGTGCGGTAATCCCCACTATTAAAAAGGCAAAGCAAAACAAAAAAGCTGAACACACACTATTTAAGCAATCTATTTCAAACAGATGTCAGAGACATATTTTATTATTTCTAAATCAGACCACTGATCAGCAAGAAGATGAGCAAAGAAAAAGATCTGCTAACCTAAAATGTGTGGCTCTTATTTACACTGCATTTCCAATCAATAAAGTAAAAACATTATTAAAATATGAAAAGTCATGCTTTTGATTTAATGCTGCTTCTCATGTACTGGTGTGAAGTCTACCATCAGATCATACTACAATTGTTTATACTTCATACACTTTCACTCTGCCACTGTAACATATTAATGCCATGTTATTATGCAAAAACAGTTCAAAGTGTTTGAATGCTAATACAGGTGCCAGACATCTCTGGCTGGCTGACACAGCTGTATTCTTGATCATTATTCTCAGATATTAGCTCATCTTGTAAATACCTTACACACTGACATCACTTGTTTTTATGTATAAAAAGCCTGCAAACACTTGCTCACAGTTTTTGTTTGTTTGGGTTTTTAAGAATACCTCCAGACTAGGAAGATTTAATGTCCTTTACTTATCTACATAGAAAAGCATCCGTGGAGTCAGAATAGGAAACAAACATTTCTCTTGCACCAGTCCTGTATTTGACCTTCAGTAATTTCTTCTAAACATGAGAACTTAACTTGTCTCCATCTCCTAACAATGGAGACAGCACATTAAGCATCCAACATGATGATATTTGCTGAAATGTCAACGCTTACTCATTAAGAATGGGACTGGAATGATTAACACTTCAAAGGCCTTATTTATATTGGCTTGAAGATTTATGGCACAGTAGTAATAAGCAATGAAAAAACACAATATAGTCATATGACTGTGAACAGTTCCGGACACTGAAAATGACAAATTTTTTATATCAGCAACAGAGACATCTCCATTCTAGTGTGCATCTTCTAAGAATTATGACACAAAATCACTTTTTTATTTAATTTCTCGAATCTTGACTATTTTTCTTAATTTGAGCATATGGTCTAAGCTTAGTGTAACAGCATGTGCATACATACAAGACAACTACTACTATCACTCAATTTCCATACATCTGGCATTTCTAGATAGAATTTTAAGTCTGAAGGCAGAAAAGGTTATATGGCTATTATGTAATGGAACCCCAGAAGCTGCTCCATTCAATACTCAGTCAATTAAACTCAGTAAAATCCAACATGTAAATAAGTTCCACATTCAGAACAGAGAATATCTAAGTGTTCTACATCTCAGTTCTCCAAAATAAATCAAATCCTCATTCCTCAATAATCAAACTAACCATCACATTCATTTCTGACTTTCCTTCAGTTCGAGAGAAAATGGAAACAAGGTCAGTTCAAAAAAAGAAGCTTCAAGATCAAGCCACAGAACAGGCAAAGCTTTAGTGCCATTGATAAGTGGACTGTTTCTGACTGCAGAGAAGGAAAACAGTTTCATCATCTTCAGTCTAACTGGAGCTTTAACAGAGAACTTTGAAAATACCAGTTACATACTGACACACAATCAGAATCCAGCCAGACTGGAAACAACAGCATGGGACTAATGTGCCCATTCTGCAGGAAAGGGCAGGCATATTCAAACATATCTGGCTCAAGACAGCAAGGAAAAGGTGCACCAAAACTTAATCCATGTAAGTAAATAAAGACTACTCAGCAACAGGAAGATGAGAAATGTCTCATTTCTTTGCACACCAGAGTGCTCTTCACAAAGTCATCTGTCTTTCTTTCCCTTAGGGACTTTTTATGGAGATTAATTTCTATGCATCTTTCATTATTATTCAAGAAAGTGCTTTAGATTTTCTGTTCAAATGTAACAACAACAGTTAAGTTATAAACTGCATTTTTAGAATGCATTTCCCCCAGCATTTTAGGGCTCATTTTAGCTTTTAAACACCTTGAAATTTTGCTCAGTGTAGAAGTTACAAATAAAGAAGTTAAGCATTTTCATCCTCTGGATGGTATTTTTTTCTGACATTCAATTAACCCTGTATATCACTGATACTAATATTTCAATTTCCACTAAAGTAACATTTCTGGGGTTTTTCTGCTGTTGTTCAAACAGGTTTTTGAATTTATTAAAATTACATTAAAGTAAAACCAATGACATTTAATATAGTGAATTAACTGAACAGGTAACACCTACAAGCTATTAAAAAAGCAGAGAAGCATCTAAATTACATCTCCTGTCAAGTATAAATACTAGTGACATTATTGTGTTACATAATGCTAACTGCAGCTATAATTTACACACAAAGATTTCTACATTATATTATACCACATTTTAAGATGGATGAGGACTTCCAAGCAAATACCTTTAAACAAACAAACATCAACAAATAAAAAAGACAAAGCTTTTGTAAGGTTAGATGGCAATGGTGGACATCAGCTTCATCCACATGAACTGATTTTTAAGCCTACCACTAAAGATCTTTTTCTGAAGGAATTTATGTTGTTGCAACCATTGGCAAAGGTGAATGAGGACTGAAATTTGTTCATTTAAGTGTACTCTCCTCACCACAAAATGCAATAGCAGACTCTCAAGAGCAAACTTATCCAAAGTGCCAAGGTAAGAATATAACCAGTACTTCCTTTTTACTTCAGCAGCACCAAAATCTTACATTCCTTCTGCTGGAAGTACCATGTAACATAATTTCCCTCTTGTTTCATCCATGGAGACCAAGTTACACTTAATACATTTATGTCATTCTCCTAGCTAATTGTTTGATTCACAGAAAGCAGAACAATAGCAAGACACTATATGTTGGATATTCATTTTGAAGAATGCAAACATCACTGAAAATTCCATCACAGTTACTAAACATGCTACAACTGTACTAGGGAATAATTCCATGCGTATGTAAAAGCTCAGCCAAACATTAACAGGCTGTACCCTTGGCCAAGAAATGATAAAAAGTTAGTAAGTTGGTAAGTTGGAGGGGGGGGGGGGGGGGGGGGGGGGACACAAGTCTACCTCTAAGTGATTTTAATAAACTTTGAGTATGCTTCCTATCAGTGCTTCAGCAAGATGTTCAAGCTTTCAAAGTAAGTATATACCTGGTAAAACGGAGTTCTTCGTGAGCATCACTGAAAAACTGTGAAGATGCAAAAGCACTCAGAAACAGTGCTGGTCTGGCAGAATTCTCAGAAAGGTTGATATGCTGGTGGGTGGTTGATCAGCCTGTCACCACAGACTTGTAGATTTGCATACTACCTAGAACTCACTCTTAACAATTCAGTTGCACAGTATCACATACAAAAGCTGTATACTGGCTTTTTCTTTCCTTTCCCTCAAGTTTTTTGGGTTTTGTTTGTTTGTTTGTTGGGGTTTTTTTTACTATAATTATCAGCAATTTCACATCAGTAACTAAGTGATTTTAAAATATTGCTAGGATTATATTATATCCACTTCCTAAGTCTTCTGTGATTGGCTTCAGTTAGTTAGGTCCCAGGAAGCTTAGAAACATTTACTTGAAGATAATTGTTGTGATGTTGATTTACAAGTCATAGCTTGCTACAGTTCCATTAGATTACCACACACAGGTTACCACACATTAGATGTGGTAACAGCTTGTGTACATACATATAAAGACAGTAAATACATTTTGTACCAAGAACAAAACACATATATTTAGGAAATTCATTTTAAAGCTGTATTGCATGATATAGCAAAATAGGGCTGAGGCTCTGAGCTGGGCAATCTTCTAGCTGAATAGTTTCCTTACTAAGGGATGCTGTTTGGCACTTATAAAAACAATCTGTAAATTCTGACAGCATTTGGCAACTTGTTTTGTTCTTTGTTCAGGTCAAAACAATGTTTCTGCTTCAGAAATGGGCTACAAGACATTACTAAAATGTTTTTGAATTTTTCATTTTACATCACTCCATGTAGTGTTTCTCAGTCTTAATGTCTTCTTAATTTTCTCATGAAATAAACTTCAAATCATACCTGGGTTTGGTTTTATTCCCAATTCTAAGACCTAGAGATGGCACTGGACATGGAATGTCAAATCCATCCCTCTCTCTCTCTCTCTCTCTAATGTCTTTAAAGATGGACTATATTTGCATTCTACAGGGAAGACATTAGTAACAAAGTATGTTTTTATTTTGTAAACAAAAAAAGAAGAGACATGACACCTTTCCCTAGTTTCACCATATGGACTAAATAGTTATTTCTCTTACATGGAGTTAAGTGCATAAGATAAGTCTTACTTCATTTCTACCAAAAAAAACCCCCAAACATAAAACCTAAACCCCTGAAGCTTCAATGCTTACTATCAAAACCTAGGTCAATTGCTAATAGCACTAATCTTGTTGATACATTACCTAAATGAAGTCTCAAAATAGCAGGACAGTAATTTATGGTCATCTCTCCCGTACACTACAGGTTTGCACTTGGGAATGGTAACATCAACATACAAAACAATTTCTCATGGTCTGTAGCTGCTGCTCTAGAAAGCCTGGAATGAATTGCTCAGAGCAGTTCAACACACCTCATATATGCTTTGTGATTCCAAAATTCAATTTTGTAACTCATAATCACTACGAAAATACTATGACCTGAATATGAGCAACATTAAAATGCAATTTCTTCTTACTACTGACTACTTATCAACTGACAACTTAGTCTGTTGAAATTGAAACAATTGGTGTATTTTATGGTGATTGCTAAAGCTGCTGACCATAAGTAAAATTATTGTGCTTTATAGACTTAAAAGTCTCTTAACCTAACCAGCCAATGACAGCTAACATTTCTAAAGACAACATAACTTTAAATAAAGTGTGTTAATGAAACATTAAAAGGTTGCACAATTAAATTATAGTTGAATATGTTCACATTAACTCTTCCAGAATGTCTGCAGAGCTAAAAACAGCTTTCATTACACAATAAAACTGCAGTCTGTCACAGAAATGATGGCTATGCATTTACATTGACAGCAGGTCAGAGGAAAGATACCTTACCCCTTCCCTCTCATTCCCTGCTCAAACCATTAGTTAAGCAAGCAAATGGGAATCAAACCCTCTGCTTTACCACTCGGTAGGACTTCACTGATGAAACCAGTGGCGTATTTCCATGCAGGTGGAAACATGGCATAAAGTAGTATGGAAATATACCTATTTACATCTATGAGACATTGGCCCATTTTCTTTCAATTAATGCTTTATTTAATAAGCAACACCAAAATATTCTCAAAACACTATTGCAAGGTTCAAACAACAGACAGTGGTAAAACTGAAGTTTCCACACTCATCTTCACATGCTGCACCTTCTAATGTTTTAATAACCCAAATAGTTGCTTACTACTAAGATTTACTCTTGCACTCTTGTCGTAGGCTAGGAGAAGACCCAGGTACAAACTCCAACTATAGGGTTATTCTTTTGTTCCTAACTGCCTATCTATACAAGGAGAAGAAAGAAGAAACACTACCAGTCATTACTCTTACAACTAGACCTTTGCCACCTAAAAGTTGTTAATAATACAAACTTTAACAACAAAAATATATTCAAATATGCATTTAAATGCTATTTTACTAGCTGAGGGCACAGTGTGGGCTCCACATGAAACACAATGTTTTGTGCTTTATAGGGGTGGGACAGAATTTGCACTTGCAAAGTTCCCCTTTTTGAAGTTCTTCTATTAGATAAAAAAAACCTTCAGTTTAAAATATTATCAGAAGAAAATTTAAAGTAATGGTATTATTTAATTCCAGTGCCCTTAAAAGGAATGGTCAAGTTACTTATACACTACTCAAAGCAAAGTCAATGCAGTCATGTTCATATATGCCACCTAAGAACTTTTACCCTCTAAATTACTCTGTTCCCACTAAGTTTCTGCAGTTAATACAACCCAACACAAAACTCTTTGGTGGAGGAGGCAAACACACTACATGCACACACTGCAGCCACTATTTCATTAAGGACCACTCAAGTCCCAAGAGACCACTCTTTTAGCAGATGTTTCTTTTAAAGTTGCATTGCTACAAAACACACTACGTAATCTCAACATCCTGCAGCAGTCTATGAACGTTCATACGAACAAAGCTATGCATAAACCAGTTATCCCTCAGAGTAGAAAATGATGCAAGAGCAACTGCATGAAAATGTCATCCAAAACAGCATCCCAAATCTACCTACAGTCCTGAAATAGTTACAGAAAGGTCTATTTGCTTACAATCCTTTTCAGATCTAAACCTCAACATTTCAATTATAGAAATATATCAAAATGCTGTCAGTTATTTAAGACTGAAGTCCACACAGACAGAAATAAATACACAGGTAAGATATACACACTGTATAAAAGCAGAACTTCATACCTTCATATGTAAATCCCCAAATGTCTTGTCTTAGAAGAAAAAAACTGAAAAAAAAAAGTTTATGAACTCCTCATAACCCTTAGCAAACATCTCTCTGCATTCAGGAAAACAAACCAACCAAAACACCTACTATACCAATAGCCTACAGGCAAACAAAAAAAAAATAATCTATTATTTGGAACAAGCAGTACTGTCTACTTAAAAGAGGCTGTGAACTGGAAGAGTGCAGTAATCGCTCATTAAGACCACAGAAAATGAGCACTGCCAAGTGATGGCTTCCAAAGCTACAAGCCAATGCTAAGCCCAATTCTATACAGTCATTTTAATTTCAATATACTTACAGACAACACATTGAACTAGAAGCAAACTTTTCCCTCCAATCTTACACTACTCATTTTCCAAAAGCTCAAAAATGAGAATTCTTTACTAGAAAGTAGAAAACAATACAATAGTCTTACACAGGTGATTCATCCAATAAGATTAATACCAAAATGACATGATTTTTGTTCTTTTAAATAGAGAAACTCAAATAAAGCAGTGCAGTGCAAGAGTGTAAACAAAGAAGGACTATTTATTCTCAATAATATACACAATATACTAAAGTTCAAATTTGTAGTAGAGAAACAATACTTAAAAAGGAGATTAAGTATCTTTAAATCAGCTTTCAGAAATATTGTTGAAACAGTAAATACAGTAGGAAACAAACTGACTTGTTTTCTTGGTATAAGTTACATTGGATACTTGTTTTTATACAGTTACAGTTTTGGGTATCCTCAATGTTTTACTGAAAGTTTTAGAAAATAGATTGTCTTTAGAAAAATCTAGTTATATACGTATTTTTGTAAGTCATAAAAGACAGTCAATACATCCTGTTCTTAAGGCCTCTAAGACTGTTTAAGGCAGACAACAGCAGCAGCACCACTGCATATTTTCAGCCTTATTTGGCCCTAAATACCCAGTCAAAGGACTGACTACATAGCAACACCTGACAGAATGTTCTAGATGTAGCCAGTGCAGTTGAACTCTCTGACTTGATGCTTTTTACAGTTATCTGGTGTTGAACGTTAACTCAGTTATGCTGAAACTGTGAAATGCAGTCAACAGACAAATCTACATAAGCAAGCAGCAACAAAAACAGAAGCTTCTGAATTTCAGACATTGTGCCATCAACAATTTGGTCTCTAAAACATATTAAACTCTAGTCCCACTATAGTCCTTGCAAGATACAGCCAGTCACACCAAAGAAAGGGCACGCCACTCTCCCAGTCTATAAAATGGGAACAAAATTTTTCCTCACCAAATGTAGAGGACTGCTTTTCCATAATCAAAGCTCTAAGATAACGTTAAATTAAGCAGCATTACTCCTTTTACATTTTTCAGATTAAGATCATCTAAGAATTAAATTCATACCATTTAGACATCATGAATCACACTGAAATAATATCCTGCCTGCTCCAATTAACATCAATGCTAAACCTCAGAATTTCTTACCCAATGAAAAGAAGAAAGTATACATTTACCTATTCCTGAGCCATTACCGCAGAGCAAATACATTGCGTTATCAGTACACACACGTGACTGCAGGCACATGCATGAGTAACCATGTCGTTTCTTCAGCTTTAATAACTATCATTTTAAATTACGATGCCACATCAAATGAGTAATAATAGATTTCCTTTGCTCCATCTTTTCTAACACAACAGAGCTTTTATAGAACTCTGAACACATTTCAATGGCTTTTTTATACGTAAGCCATCAATGCAATATGTTCATTTATTTCCACGTCTGACTACTTGAGGTATTAAGAGTAGTAATTTGCATTTCCATATTCTTAGCAGTTGCTTTAATAAGAACTTTCTATTTTTTGATTTATACGTGTATTTAAATAGTTTAAATTTGGCAAATAGAAGACGCTTTTTAAAAGAAAAGATTTTTACTTAACTATTTAAAATGTGGGTTGTTTGGGTTTTTTTAAAAGATCAGATACTCATAGAACAAAAGCTATTGAAAATACTTTAGTCAGAAAACTTTTAACCAATCCTGGAACAAAAATGTGATATAACAAAAAACAAAACAAGGCAACACTCACAAAGGTTCCTAAATCCCCAAGCTGTTAAAAGACTGGAGTTCTTAAAACAAGCCAAAACCCCTATAACAAACAGTTATATTAAAAATACATTAACAATTCCTGGTTATTTCTATTGCTGTTTTCCCTATAGTGTATACTGACAATTAGTTTATTAACAACCCCTCCTTGGATTTCATCCAAGGAGAAGTATGTTGAAGTTAGTCCATAGCATTAGAAGTCAAGCATAAAATAAGCTTTGAAAAGAAACTATGGACAGGAAAGAAGAAAAACTACTGGGCTGGGTCTCACCTTCTGATGGATAGCTTTTCCCTACCACAGTGTATCCTGCTGTTTGTGATTCACAAAGTGCTCTCTACAACATCAGGAATTCCATACATCAAATATAAATTTACTCAAGGTTAAGCTTCACAATTAACAGCTAAAACACAGGCACTAGGACTGGTGGGGTTTTGTCACTGCAAAAACATTTGGAGATGCAGTAGATGTTTGAGATGCGTGCCCCACCACACGGACAGCTGGTATTCATTTCCATAGTACACTGTATCAGACTCGTTAATTATCAAAGAAGCATCAGCACAATCAAGATGGGTATCTACAACCTTTGGATATTACAAACACAATCAATGAGAGATTATCACTAACATAGTTATTACACAGTCTGAAACGGTAACATATTTTTAAGCCAAAGAACAGAGGGGGGAGTGGGAGAAGTTCTTGTCTTTGGTTTGAGAATTAGAACACGTAAAGCCCACATCCGCGACGGTAAACGTGATGACATTTAACACACTTAGATCACACAGTTAACACTCCAGAAGCAGGGACCACAGTCATACCAACAGCCACTCTAAGAATTCATCACCCCAGCGTAAAGCGTCAGTCACGAGCTACAGCTGTAAGGTGCACAGGGGAAAAGCAGTGGAAAGCAGCAGAGCAGTATAACGACTATACACACGCCTCGCCTAGAACTAGAGACTACCAGATGCCACGGACAGCAAGAGGAGAACGTTAACAGATCACGTCTGAGAAACCAGCCCCTCTTCCCCGGCGGGCAGAGCTCGGTGCCACTGCCCCGACAGAGCCATCCCGCCCCTGCGCGGACTGGGGATGCGGCTTTTCACGTGAGCTGGGGCCCGGCGGCTCCCGCAACGACAGCACCGCGCCGGGGCGCCCCGCGGGGAGCAGGCGGTGGTCCCTGGTAGCGCGGCCCCGCCTTTCCCCGCGGAGAGCCTCGCACACGGCAGCCACCGTCGCCCCCACTTCGCCTCAGGAGAGGCAGCCGGGAACGGAGAGCAACTGCCTCCCGGAGCGAGCGCACCATGTTCAGGAGGGCAGAGCCCCCCATGACTCGCCAACCCACCCCGTCCGCTCGTCCGCTTGCCGGCTCGGGCGCGCCGCAACCGCGGGCGAAGGAGACCCCCTATAGGCGTGAGGGTGGCTGGTACCTCAGCGCTCCGCACAGCTACGGACGCGGCGGCTCTGCTGGGCGACGGCACCAGCTCCCCTCACCCGCGCAGCGACAGCGGTGCCTGCAGTAGCAACAGTGCCCGCACATCGACACGCTCCTGCCGGCACTGTCCGCCTGCAGGGCTCTGCCACCCCACACACAGCATACATGTAGGCACACGTACACACCCAGTGGCATCTGCAAAAAAACCCCTCGGAGCGCGCCCGGTGGCTCCCGCTGCAACGGGGCAAGGAAACCCTCCCCGCCTTCCCGGTGCGGCCGCCGCCCGCCCTCCTCCACCCACCCCCATGAGAGGCGAAGTTCGGGCGCCCGTGGCGCCGCTCACCGCCTTCCCAGCAAACTTACCGAGCGCGGCCACAGGCTGAACTTTCAGCAGCGCCCCGGCTCAGCCCCGCCGACGGCTTCTCCCATCGCCTCTAGGTGCGGTGCCCGCGCCCGGCTCCCTGGCGGCTGCGGCGCGGGCGAATATAAATCCACATTGCCGCTGCCGGCGGCTCACCCGCAGCCTGCCCCGGCTCCTCCGCCCCGCTGAGGGGATAGTGCTGGCTCCTGCTGCCGCCGCTCAACCTGCAGCTAAGCGGCGGCAACGCGTCAGGGCTGCGAGAAGCCAAGGCACGAGGGGAAGCGGGGCTGGGCTCGGCGTAGCCCTACCGCCGCCACTGCTGCCGCTCCTCTCCGGCGGCTGTAGTGTCAGAGGCGCCGCTCGCTCTCAGGGTGGATTTTTTTTCTTTTTCTTTTTTTTCCCCTTTTCGGCTCCTTCGCTGTTAATGAGCATGCCCGGCAGATCTGCGCAGGCGCGTTACCGATCGCCGCGCCTCATGCCGCCTCGCACCGATCATCAGCGCGGGCTGTGAGGCGGCAGCTAAGCGGGCGTGAGCTAAGCGGGCGCGAGCCGAGGCACGAGCCGGGGCGCGGCAGGCTGACCCGACCTGACCTAGCCTGACCTGACCCGCCCCGAGGGCGGAGGTGGCACTGGAGAGGGAAGGCGGGGGAGACCAAGCCGCCACCGGCTGAACCATCAGTTGAGAAGCCTTCGGTAGAGTTAGAGAAGTGTCCGGGCAGGCGAGGCGGCTGTGCCCGTCGCAGGGAGAGAAGCTGCCCCAGCCCCCCGCGCTGGTCAGCGGCTTCTCGGACGGGCGAGAAAGGGAGGAAAGAGAGCGGCGGTCCTCTGCGTTTGGAAAGAACGCAGAATTTTTCCCCCTAAATCATTTGCCTTCCTGAGGTAGTTAAGACTGATAGCAGAATCAAGCCTTGTGAGAGAGCTGTTGATTTACAGACGGTGCTTCAAACGCTTCCCTTTCCCGAGCTGAGCCTGTTAACGTGGGGATCTCCTGTGGCGACCTCCATTAATAGTCCCGGGTCTTGGTGCAGGGGGAGCTACATCTTCTGGTGATGATCTCTATAATTTCATCATTTATACATTGCATATCCTCAAGAGGACATACAAAGGCATAACGATGATTACAACCTGCATTTTCATAACAGCTAGATTTGCATTTGCAGTTATTTGTAAAGATTTTATCGTACTGAAGAATCCACGGAGCTGTCAAAAGAGTGCTTCTGAAGCTGGACCCGGTTCATCATCCCAGTTTCACTTTGCATGAATACTGCATATGCATTTCTATCAGTTCCATAAAATCACGATGGTTATTTACATTATTTAGCCAGTGCCTTCAGCACAGAACATACTGGAAAAAATACATCATTCACAAATGTTATTTCTCCACCTAAAGTGAAGTTTCTTTTTTTTACTCTGTACCATTATTTAGATAGTTAGCTTACGCTGCTTATATAAGTATTTGGGAAAAGCACATCTTGAAAAAACTAAAACATCTTAAGAAATGACTCTTAAGTAGAGAGACATTACATTTTTGCCTATATAACGTCTCACACTGCCTAAATAAATTTTAAATCAGTAGATAAGGCTGTCTGTGATTCTAATATGTTATTGTTAAATACATATTTTTCTATCCTTTTAAACATTTGCTTCTCAAGACTTTTTTTTTGCCTTGAGCTTGCTTTATCAGAAATAAAAGTGAGAAATCTTGAGTCATTTTTACTTGGCTCTTCAGGTAAAAACACAGGTCTATTGCAAAGGTGATAAAGGAACTAGCCCAAAACACAATCTATTTTCCAAAAGGTGTATTAGTATCTGTATAGATATGAAGCCATGGAGATGTGTCTCCCCAGTTTATGTAGGCTGCAATCCAATTCTGAAAAAAGTTGTGAGGTTTTAATAATTCTAAAGCCAGCCTCTTAGAGAAACACAAGGTGAGAAGATGATAAGCAGGATAAGGAACCAGAAAGATGATCACATTTTCAAATCTAGCATCAAAATTGCTGGTTATGTGAATGACGGAGTACTGGCTTTGTATCTTCCCTTCTAGATCACAGTTATTTATCTCCTTCTGTTCTACAGATTTCTTCAGGCACAAATTTAAGATCAAGAAGTTGGTCTAGTTCTTCAGCATAAAATCTCTTCACAGCTTTAAAGATCCTGAGGTAATACAGAGAGTCCTTTAGGAAGTCGATTCTATCTTCCTTGGATTAAATGCATCCAACACAGCAGAAAGTAAGTCTTGAACTGGTGGCTATACATTACTTGCTTAGGAATGCCAGAAGTAACAAACCAAACTCATTTGTCATGAATCTTGGAGCCATTAAAGTTCGCCACAAACTGAATCAAAAGATCAGTTCTTTTAAATCAGAGCAGTCACCTCAAAAATTTGCCTCAAATGCCTGTGACTTAGTCCTGGTAGGTGGAATAATTATTCAGCAGTGTAGATCAGCCATGAACTGTTCTGAGCCTACAGTGAGAAGTAAGTTTTCCTTCCCAAGAGGCATGGTTGTTTTAGTTTCTTCTCTGTCTGGATAGACTTTAACATTTGCTTTTCATTAACACAAACATTGTATACTGTGGGTTAAACATGGAAATAGTTCAAAACAAACAAACAAACCTAAACAAAAAGGTGTAGAATGAAGTCGATATGTTAGCCATGGAAACGTAAACCAAAATAAGTGACAAGTCTAGATTCCAGGATTTAAGATATCAATAGAGTCAAGTAAATTTTTTCCTGCTACTAGCAGGCAAAACCCAAACATATTACTGTTATGGTTGGAATGTTATGGAGTTGTGGTCATTGACATATAGTAATTGTAAAAGGATGGTAGCCTCACCAAGGGAAGATATAAAAAGATAACTTGCAGAGGTGAACACTGAATCCTTACTTTTGCCTCTTTAGTCTCTGCTGAGATACAAGAGCCAAAGTTGATAAACTCAGTGGTGGAAAATTGTTGCCAAAGTGGAATATCTAATATATATGATAATTTCAGATACCCATGGGTACTCCCTAGTGAGCTGGGGTTAGGGAAACCAAAAAGGTTTGCTTAGAGTACCATGCAGATAGTATAAATAAGTCCATGAGAAAGGTACATAGGAAGGTGTGAAAATTCCGAGGTATTACATGCATGCTCCAACAGAACCAGCAGCAAATTCCAATGTGAGATGAGACCCATTGGATAACAAGAGTATTTCTTTTACAGGAAGTACCCTAGTAGAAGATGGCAGTAGGTAAAATATTGCTAGATGTGCTGGTGCCAAATGGAATTTTCTTCAGTGAAAACACATGTAGGTTTATATAATCTTGAAGCTTCTGGCACTAAAGATTTTCCCTGTAAGCAGCAAAGGATAGTATCCCTAGTGTGCAGTTGCTATACTAGTCAATGCAGTGCTGATGCTAAGGACTTGCTTGACACCTTCTGGCTAGCTTAAGTTCAGAAGAGCCTCCTGAGTGATTCATTGTCTTTTCTTTAACTGGTAACCAAGCTATGCTGAAGCACTAGTTTTAAATTATTCTCATGCCTCCTGCGGAAATAGAGATCATTGCCTGCATTGCAACAATCTCTGTTGAGACCCTGAGACTCAGCTGCTGGCCTCACTGCTGAATAGGATCTTTTCAACCCACCTGGGGTAGGATATTACCAGAGTTCTGTCAGCCTGTGCTTCTGAGAATGATGCTGAAACTTCCTCGTTTTGACTCTCATTTCTTGAATCAGATGAAGTCATCAAAAACTTCTCTGAAATTTTGGGGAATTTTCTTTGTTTATGAGACTGCCTCCTAGACAACTGTAAGATAGGATAAAATACTTCCCTATATAATTGAAGTGGTTGTTTTGTGTGCCATTTATGGAAATTACTCCTTCCTAGAATTAACAGGCTTCATAACGCAGAGGCAGGGAATCAGCCAGATCCCAGTACTATGTTTTCTAACATGGTTTGTTTGAAAGGTAAGGACTGATTTGTTTGTTATGGTCTTTTCAACAGGCTAAGAGAAAACTATTTCAAAACCAAGATTAAATATTTACATTAAGTCCCTTAATACTGATAGGAAACTACCCAAATATGAAGGGCATTGAGATCCCAGCTGTCTGCAGAAAGTGACAGAAGGGACTGAGTAGCACTAATAACATTGCTCTGCCCCTTATGTAACAGGTAAAACAATTATCAGGACATTTAAGACACTGTCAGACTCCAAAAGGACAGAGTTGACAAAGTTCTTGTGGACATCAGCATTGGGTCCCAATAGTACTTCAAAAGGTTAAATAATTTTAAAAATCCAGTTATTTATACTTGATAAATTAATGAGACTGACTGTTCTATTTCCCTCTCACTGAGAAGAGCTGACATTTGTGAAGCTAGGCTCAATACATGTAGATTTAGAAACTGTATTTGAAATTGCACTCCTGTGTTATTACCAGCTCCTGGCAAGAACACGTTTTGCTCCAGAATTTCTACCATAACTGTACATCATGTAGTAGAGCTAGAAGAGAAGTAACTGCAATTTCTGATATCACTTTTTACATATTATACTTCAAGAACCAAGAAAATGACTAAAGAGGAGTTAATATTTTTGGAAAAAAAAAGAAATTAAAATCAATATATTTTTATATTCATTTGGTGAAAAGTGACCAGAAACAGATTTGTTTGCAGAAGAGTTTCTACCATGCAGAAGACTGAAGAAAGCAGCACAGCCTTGTGCCATGTTTACAGACTATGAAAAAATAATGCAGATATATGATATTGATTCTCTCTCCAAGGCTTTCCATTGCTGCATGATGCTGTGTTAAATTTTGAGAGAGAAGACTTCCATAGTTTTCACAGTGTTATCTCCCACATTCAGAAAGAGCTCCTGTAAATAACTGCAAGTCTTCTTTCAACATTCACCTCTAAACTACCTTGTTGTGAGATGCCCACAAAAGACTTAGCAATAGTTAGGCAGTTCATGAGCTGTGGCTGCTGCTCAGCACGCTGGCCAAAACCACAGACTTGTTTCCTGATAATTTCCCATCTATTTGGATTAATCGATTATTCTCACCATATGGCACCAAAATATGTGCACCTTTTCCACAAATATGGCTCCCTCGTTCCCACGCAGGAGAGAGAGCAGAGAAGTGTAGCAATTTTCATGGCTGGAGAAGTGTCACTTACTGTTTTTCCTATCGCATGAACACAAGGTGGTGCCAATGCTCCTGTCACCAGTACTGAGTCTCCACTTCCCAGGAAGTCTTACTCAGGTAATGGTAGCTCATGAGTAGTTAGTGTACCAGGTATTTAATTTCCCTTCAATTAAATATAAGAAATTACATTTATTACAATAATTCATTTAATTTAAAATTAAACTCTTAGTTTTGTTTTGAGAAACTAGAAAAAAACCCAAAACATTCCTTATTGACATAGAGAAGTATTTTCTATATTGTTTTTGTTTGAAAGCCAGAATTCTCCAAACAGACCAGCTGGATTCCCAGCTTCTCCTCAAGACCTGAATAAAAATAATCTAGCTCAATAAAGAGGGGGAAAAGCTTTAAGAGCATCCATATTTTTTCAGTTCTGAAGCAAGAACAAAAACCAACCCAAACACCAAAAAGCTCCCAACACATTAAATGAACATGCCAAATATATAAATAAGTATACTCTCAGGTAATTGCAAAGAGCTGGAGATGTTCAGTTTAAATGCTTTCTGCTCTTAGTGGGAAGTCCCTTGTTACTGCAGAAAGGTGCATCTAAACTAGAAGATTTAGAAACCTTTTACTAAGAAAGATGACTATTAAAAATCACTGCTGAAAAATATTCAATGAAAATGTTTATTTCTGAATATGAATTCATGCTAAAAGAGCTTTGAGTCTATCAGCTTGCCCATTAGAGTGGAACTAAGGTGAAACACTTCTGAAGAGAGATTTAACTTCCAAATAGCAGGGATCATTTCTTTCCTAAATAAAATAGTAGTAAAACTTCTTATTGCACTGAAAGCTGACACTGAAGAAGATAAAGAACATAAAATAAAAAGGCATATTGCATAGAGTATTTTGGATCCATTGTTTCATCTATCTTGTTAGCCTACAATGGAATTTATTACATAGGAAGGAAATCATGATAAGGATTTTTTTTTCATGGTGTACAAAGTCCCTTCTTCCATATTTCTCTTCAGGTTCATCTGATAATTAGATGAATATTTGAAAGAAATTCTGACTCATAGTCCAGTACAATGTTTTTTGAGGCATTTCAGAGTGAACATACTTTATGAGGCTCATTTACCCAACCTGCTTCTTCCTTTTCCTCTTCCCTTTTTGTTACATAACACTCTCTGTGTTCCTCCTGCTTTTCTTCTTTCTTGTACTTTTGCTGATCTCTGTTGCTCATGTATTTGCTTTTCCCTTAGGAAAACATAAAACAAGACCTAAATATCTTAATCTCTTCAGCTTAATTAGACATGAAAGTAACTCTGGCCTCATTAAGAAATGTCCTAAAGCAACAGGTAAATTGGAAGGAGATGAGTTTGAAATCTCATCCAGAGATCAGCTTGTCAGACAGTCCTGGTTGTTAAAGAAGTCTGGGATATAGCTATGTAGAGAAGAGAAAAACTGAATGCATAGTATAAATCTCAGTGGAAGAGATGACTAATTAGAGATAATTATACACAGATTTCTTGCATTAAAAGTGCTTTAAAACATAAACATTCAGATTTTACTTAGGCTCCCAAGTGCTTCCTAGGAGGCAAGCTTGGGAAAAAATGGCTTTTAAATGATGTCAGATGCTTTTAAACTACATGATTTATATGAGGCATCTCACTGAAAATAGTGATGTCTTGAATTTTCTTGTTTACCTTCAGTTTAGTAAGAGACTTCCAGAAAATCTATGGCCTAAGTTAGTATTCTCATTGCCCTATAGAAAAAGGTAATCAAGAGTCATGCAGTACTGATCAGCTACTGTTCACTGGCAACTTCAAAACCTGTACCCCAAATTCTCTTGATGGGAAGACACTGAACTGTCTCCAGAACTGAGGTCAGATCTGTTAGACCATTGATAAGGGACAGAGAAAAGGATACATTGCTAAAAGTACATAATCTATGAGATTTAAAAAAAACCAAATAAATAAATTAGAAAANTCGGGGGCTGGAACACCTCTCCTATGAAGACAGGCTGAGGGAGCTGGAATTGTTCAGCCTGGAGAAGAGAAGGCTTCGGGGGGACCTACTAGTGACTTTCCAGTACCTAAAGGGAGCTTACAAGAAGGCTGGAGAGGGCCTGTTTGCAAAGGCCTGCAGTGAAAGGACAAGGGGCAATGGTTTTAAATCGGAGAAGAGTAGATTTAGACTGGACATTAGAAAGAAGTTCCTCCCCATGAGGGTGGTGGAACACTGGAACAGGTTGCCCAGGGAGGTGGTTGGGGCCACATCCCTGGAGACATTCAAGGTGAGGCTTGCCAGGGCTCTGGGCAAGCTGATCTAGTTGGGGATGTCCCTGGCCACTGCAGGGGGGTTGGACTAGATGAGCTCCAGAGGTCCCTTCCAACCCAAACCATTCTAGGATTCTATGAACGCAAAGTCCTGTATGCAAATGCAATAGTGTCATGCACTTATACAGTGCAGGGCCAAGGTAGAGAATGCAGCAGGCACCTAGGAATCTTGATGAACAAATTGAGCAGGAGTTAGCAAAGTGTCCCTGCAGCAAAGGACAACAGCAGGCCAGACTGTACCCAGTAGGTAGGGGAAAGTCATCCTGTGCCTCTCTGCAGTGTTTCTGAGACCATATTTGACACAGAAGTTTGAGCTCCCCAGTACAAGGCAGACATCTGGAGTGAATTCAGCACCACAGGACAGGAGAAAAAGACAAAAGTGCATATGGGAGTATGAAAAATTCCAAACAGATACTAGAAGAACCCAAACCATTCTATGATTCTATGATAAGAAATGTTTTCACCATGGGATTACCGAATACTAGAACAGATCAAATACTAGCCTGGACTGACTATGGGTTCTCCATCTGTGGAGCCTGAAAGAACCAGGCTCCAAGTAGGGGTTAGACTGAAAAGTTTTTTGAGATCCCTTCCAAAATCAATTTATTTATTGATTCTGTGATCACTTTCTTCATTATACCAAAAGAAAACTAGGTAAATATACTTGCATATAAAACCTTCACAATCACTATATTTATAACAAACTATTCTGGGCACATTTAAAACAACCCCAAATCTTCCAATTGATTCAACCCATTCTTCCAATGAGATAATAATCTTGAACAGCAACAGAAGATTAAAAAAAACCAACCCTCAACAACACAAATGCAAAACAAAACAAAAACCAACAACCCCCACCCCCACACACAATTCAGCACTTCAAAAAATGGACTTTATATCATCATTACCCTTCCAGTGAATTACTGACTTCTAGTTAGGTTCATTGTGATCAGCATGAATTGAAAGAGATCAGCCATTCCAAGTAGGTAAAGAATTAAAATATGTAACTTGTCATAACAATAATGAGTGTTTATTATTAGTCTGCAATTGGAAGATGCCTAAGAGTGTCATGGTGTATAGACAACTGCAGAAATATTCTGATAATTACCAGTGCAGTTCGGGGGTGCTATGTGCAGGACATTGCCCTCTCCCCTCCCCTCCCNNNATTCCTTAGTATATTTCTAACTGAAAGTGATGAAAATGTTCATATTCAAGGCTGCTAGTTCTTCTCTGCTAATTTACATTTTTATTCTTAATGTCTAGATTGAGCCTAGGGAAATTTAAAACTCTATTTCATTAATGCTAACTTCTACAGAAATCCCAATAAGCACAGAACTTCCTAGATTGCAAGGCTAGTTAGATGAGAAAGCAGAAGCTAAAGATAATTGCTGGGTGGTTCTGTTAGTTAAATATGTACTGTCAGCTTTGACTTCTGAAACCCCTGTGGATATAAACCCACTGTTTTAAAAGTTACAAATGTAAAGTAACAAAGTAATGGATTGAAGTATCTTTGAAAGAAGTGTTTTGAGTTTAAACTCGTTTTGTAGCTAAATTTTAAATTGTTACAATATAACAACACTGTGTTTGGGTGGGTTTTTTTTGTTTGGGTTGTTTGTTTTTTTTTCCCCAGGAGATGTTTCTGGGTACAGTAAGGGAACTTAATCTCTTTCCTTTTTTTTATCCCTTCCCTTTTTTCCTTTTTCCTTCTTCTTTTGAATGGATGGCAAAGTACAAGTACTTGTGCAGCCATTTTAACAGCCCAGACTGGGTGGTGTTCTGGCAAGCTTTTGTGAAGTGCTGCAGTTTTACAATGCTAAGGCAGAATTAATGTACACCCATTTACTTGCTGTCATCAGCAATTTGCAGAAGGCTGTGATGCAACTCCTTCTTTAAAAATAACCCATTTAGAGATCTGGATGCAGAAATCTTGGACACCTGCAGAAATCCCTGCAGAAAGACAGAGATAGACAGAGAGACACACACCTCTCAGTGCCTGAGGTTTGTCTAAACTGGCTATGTAACTTTTTTTCCTGCAAAGCTGATCACAAGCTGTTTTTATACTAGTCAAAATGAGGAATAGAAAACAGAATAAAACCAGTCTGAATCCACACATTTGATTGGGCAATTATTGTATCAGGATGAATAAGACTTGCTAATTTGGTTATACAGTGATTTAGGGCCTTAGGTCTGCCTGCAAATTCTGCCAGGCACGTTGCTCCAAAACTTCTCCAAAGTTCTGACCTGCTTCAACCCTATGAAACCTTCATAATGCATATCCATTTGAAAATAAATGAAGTGTTTGCTTTAAATGATCAGAAAGTTCTGCTTTGGTGTAGTTCATATCCATCTTGCACAGGTAAGTCTGCATGAGTACAGGACTGTAGAGAATCAGGCCTAGAATAAATAAATTAAGAGTGATTATAAAATATGCAAGAGGCATTTATGTAAAGCCATATTTTCTGCAAGGTAATCTCTTATGGAATTTATAGTATAGTATATCACCAAAGAGAGAAAGTGGAGAAAAGGTTAATAGCTGGACTAATTATAAATCCAGATATATATAATTCAGCCTCCTAAACAGCATCATGCCCCTGCAGTTTAAGTAAGAAGTTATAAGGGAAATACTCTTTTGGAACTTATTGGTCTTTCCTGTAATATTTATGAGTATACTAGCATTTAATTCATTATTTATAGGTTTCTGACATGCATCTCATTTGTATGATATATAATTTTTATCAGGAGTACATTGTAGACAAGCGAGTACTTCAGGAAAGCAGAATAGAACGTAAATCTGCAATAGCCTTTGGGAAAATGTATTAAGTATGTAAACCTGACTAAATATTGTGTGGAGATATGGGACAGCATGTCAAACTTAGAATTTTGCTATAGCTGAGGTAAATTTTCATGTTTGTGTTATTCATCCTAACTGCAAAATCTTTAATGTTAATTTTCACTATACAGCAGTGGATAAGAAACAATCATTCTCATGTGAATGAGAACTAAAATACCATAGAGTTCCCTCATGCTCCTTAAACCTAGCATTTCTCTGTGTTGTTTGTATATTGGATGGGAAGTGGAAAATCATTTTGGAAAAAAAACAACCAGTGTAATATTTGGTATAAAAACTAATGACTGCCTGAAAGATCTGTTTTTATATCAGTGAATTACGTGCAATGTAGCTGTTCAGAAACTGATCAGCACACACGTGTGTTTGTATATATATATATATACACTATAAAGCTGTAATGTGGTGTAGAATTATTACTACACATCTTGTACTCTGCAAATGGAATGTACATACAGTAATGTAGCTCCAATAGCTTTGAATTGTGGAATTTGAGATGATGGGACCTTAAGCCTATATACTATTTAAGAGACTAATATCTCTCTGTGGAAATGCATAGGAGAGGTTTACACTAGAATAGATCAGATATGTCAATCCAATAATGTACCATAAGGAGAAAAATACAGAAATACTAGGAGTCATGAGTAGAAATAATAGAGAGCTATAGGCCCAGTTGAAAGACAAATGGAAAAGTGCAGTTATACTCCTTGAACTGTAATTTGCCATACAACATAGCTAAATGGTATATATCTGACTAAATTTTTTATAGCTGAAGATTATATTTTTGGAGTTTAAATGCATCATTCCCCCCCTTCACAGATCTTGCATTACTGTAACTACCACAATTCTCAATCATCTGATTTTACATAGGTTGTCAAAAAAAGTAATAAATTTTCTGAAGACCTCATCAGAGATAATTATCCTTTTGCTAGATAACCCATCAAATGCACAAAGAGCTTGTTCTATCAAACTTTTAGTGGTCATGGAGAACAAAGAATTACAGGCATTTCTTTATGAGTTAGACTGACAACTAGTCAAGCCTCTCAGTAACTGCAACTAAATGCAATGGCTTTCAACCTTTTTGGAGCAAGATTCACTGCTGACATTCTTCCTGAATCCTAGTCCCTCAGTCCTTACTGGAGATTAAAGGCAAGAGGACCAGAACTGCTTTGGATGCAAGTCGCAAGGGTCAAAGGAGTTTCTGCAGTGAGTTGTGCTGGAATCAATCTTGGCAAAGTGAAAACAGAAAAAGTCCAACCTGCCCCACAGCTACTGTTTTCTTCCTGACTGGTGATGTGGGAATAATGCAAAAATAAGTAAAGCTACATATGTCACTGGGAATCACTCACCTAGGAAACAAGCACCAATTTAGATCTCTGCAAATTAGGTTCTACTCCCAGTTTGACAACTAGACTATATTCCAGACATCATTTTTTCATCTGCTAGAACAACACTGACCTTTACAAAGAACATTAGTCTCTAGTAATGAAAAGTACATTGTGAGAGTGAGAGAAGGCTCTATTGTTATTGTGTGGAAGAGAAGAAAGGCAATAATTAATGATTTTACAAATTTAGAAAAGAACATTTTTGATGTTTGGCTATATGAAGATATGTATGCAGTGTTTACTGGGCAGATTTTTTTGAACCAATATACTCTTCTTTTTAAAGCAACTGACAGCAATCTATTTCCAATAAACTTCTATCTTTACTTGCAAATGTGACTGGAAAAAACCTTCAAAACTCAATCAAACAAAAGCAAACTTTGCCCCAGTTGATAAGCTTACACAGGCCTCCTATAAACACATGCACTAAATCTTCAACTCATTACCTCTTTCCTTGTTAGAGGCTAAATGATACTTCTTTTCATTGTAAGAGGAATGAAGAGTATGCATTTTCTGAGCTGCTGAAGCTTGTTATTGAAATTAAGCTTTATGACACTGCTGTTTTCCATGCCTGGACCCAGACTATTGGATTTGTTTGGCTGCTTCCAGAAATAAGAAGGGCAAATGTCAATGCATTTTCAAAAGCAAAGGCAAGGAACAGGTTGTTAAATGGGCTGAGTTAAGCAATCTCCTAGAAAGGACACCTACTAAAAGTAGATGTAGAAGAGCTTGTCCTAATGTGCCTCCTCCGTTTCTCTGACGGCACAGTCCAAACTCCACAATGTCCTTTCCTTTTACATTTAATACCTTTGCATCTTTGTGGTTTTCAGTAAGATTGATTCCTTTAAAAAGGCTGGATGGCAAGGAACATATCAACCCCTTCACTCATCTTTAAGTAAAAGAATGGGTATTTCAGTGTTTATGAAGTAGTGAGGAAGTACTGCCTCTATTTTCCAAAGAATGCTTGTCAATTTTCCTTCCCACATGTTATAAACCATATTGATGTGAATGCCTTCTGAAGTTACTCAGTCAAAAAAGTAATTCATTTCAGTAGAACGATTTTTGAGGCACATCACTACCCTGTAGACTTTCATCAGATTCCTTTCTTCAGATGAAAAATGAGTACATTTCTAAACCACAATTTTAAATATTGAATAAGGCTACCAATATCACTAAGTTTGATTATTCAAGACATCAGCTTCCCAAGTGTTGAACACTATGATTATCAAGGTATAAACCAGGAGTGTACAGCCTTTTCTATGCAGCATGCAGCACTTTGGTGGATTGGACCCTAAAGAGAGAGGATTAACTGTTTGTAGGAATCAGTGTAGAGAGAATTTTAGATTATGAAGTTATCTTAATTTAGAAAGAGATATTTAATTTATATAAAAATGCATTCAAGTGTAGATCAATAGACTTTTTTTTCAATTTAGTTGTGTATCACAGCATTTCATAATGTTTGTATTCCCTTGGATCAAGGAGCTGGCAGCTCTGGGTATTTAACACTTCATTAACGCACAGTATTAGCGTATAATAACAACAGGTTATACTGACAACAGCAGGCACTTTGTAATTTCACACTGTTCATTTAGAATTAGCAACAAAGGGTGAGCTAGGAAGTAATTATATTAAAAATGGCATGGCACTGAAAAACCATGGCTTTTTTGTACTTCATTAATGTCTTTATATATATATATATATATATACACACTTTACGATAGAAAGCTGACATGTCAGCTTCATATTTTCACATGACTGCAACAGAAGTAAGAGACAACTGAAATTAGATTTACAACCCTAGGTGTCTTTGCAGTTTGTCAGCGTATTACCCTGTGCTAATTGTGAAGAAGAAAAAATAGTTTAGCTCTGCATCCAGTCAGTTTTCCAATCAAGTTTTTCTCTTTAGAAATGGAGTGAAATTCTGTTGGGGAATGAGCACATATTTATCTTTCTGCTCTGTATCTATCACACTGAAGCATTAATGTTTCCTCTAAAAACTATGCCATATTTGTTGAGTACTTTGATAAATGACAAATACACTTGTTTGTGAATTAGGATCTCTGTTCTAGAAGCTGATTTTAACATACTTAATATGTGCTTTGATTTCAACAGCTCTTTATCTTGCTTCTTGATTTCAGTAGAGTTTTCTTCTTCAAGGAGTACATGCTTTCAGATGGACGTTTTCCTGTTTTGCCTAGGGTATTCTGATTCATCTTATTCTAGTGTGTTTTCCTATTCAGCTAGTTGTCATGAATCAAGAATTTATTTTCTTTTCATCAAGAGCTTTCTCTTTCTATAAGGCATAATTTTATTTACTTTCCCCCTCTTCTTTTACTGTTTCTTTCTGGTTCTTTTTGATAATTCATTTAAAGGGAACAGCATTTTATTTAATGTTGTTGTAAACCATCACTGAATCACTGAATATATTACTACGGTGTAAATTATTCCTCTTTTGGGAAACACTAGAACTGTAATCATACAAATTCTGCAAAGTCAATGGAATAAGTTGATAAAGAATATCCTCTCACTTCACTAATCTAGATCATACAAATTAGATTACAACACATTAGTAAGCACTAAAGAGCCCAGTTTGTAGGGCCAATAGAGAGTAGGTAAATCTCTGTATAAAGAAAAAACAGTTTTAAAAACCTCCTCTTAAATTGTTTGCCTAGGCTGTTTATGCTGGACAATATTTGGAACCAAATGTTCCACGGATTATAGTAACACTGGCTTTAGTAAACTTCTCTTCCTCTCGGCTTTCCAGATACCTAGCAGAAATCAGTAATTGCTTTGCTCACCTTCAAAGCTTGACATTTCATGTATAAGATCAAAATACAATTTAGGACACAGTGGAAGACTCAAACCTATTTTTTCCTCTGAGGTAGTATTGGTATTGCAGCTTTTCATCAGCAGCATTTCAATCCATTACTCTTTCTTCCATAATACACACCTGATTCATCTATAAGGAATTATTTTCCATATTGAAAGGATAACAAAGAAGGAAATGTTCCACAAATATGATAAAATTCCCAATTTACATCAGAAAAAACACCAGTTCCACCCAACACACTGGATTTTGAGGTAAAAGATTAGTTATCTTTCTCCAGTCCCAGGCAGAAAATATGCCCTTTTCCCAAGATGCACCAGTGAGCTTAAAAGAATCATTAATAACTGCTTCATACACAAAAAACTAACTGATGGAGCTGGGAAAAAGAGAAAGTATTCTATGGTTAAACAAAGGATTAGTGTATTTGCATGATAACTGTACTCCCAGATTTTAAAATGCAAATGTAAAACCCTGATTTGCATTTCAGATCAGTAACATCAGGTCTGGCTTTAAAATCAGCTGATGACATATATGTAATTTTAATGAAAGAATGTTACAAAAAGTTGCAGAAAAGCTTAATGAGCAGACTAATACAAAAGATGACGTTCAAGCAAAATTTTCTTTGGCTCCTTTTACCTGTACCCTACCACACACACATGAACTGAGAGATGAAAATTCTGAGACCTTCAATATAAAAATGGGAGGATCACATCTTACAAAATGAGGATATTGTAAAAAGATAACAGGAAATAGGCCATTCACAGTGAATGCTGGAACACACAAAGAATAAAACGTAACTAACAGAAAATACAGTTTTAATAAGTGGTCTTAAGGTTTTAAAATGGGATCCATAAAGTTGTAGCAAGGTAACAATTCATGTAAGCATAGCTGTCTGTTATAAAGGTCTGGGATGGAAGAATAGTTAGACACTTTTCAGCAAGCATTTAGCTTTCACTAGCCTTGTAAGACAGGACTCTTACAAATGTGACAGCTTCTACACTCTGTATCACATTAAGAATAAAGAATTAAAAGCAAAAAATTAAGACACTTTTTCCTTATAGATTGTTAGATGAACAGTGTTCTCTAGTTAAAAGGATGCTAATATGCATGGCAGGGACTCTAAATAAGAATTTTATTACTAATATAGTATCATTCTGCCTCAAATTATTGTCTGTTTCATTCTTACTTTAAAAATACCAATATTTAAGCTTTCACTGAGTTCTAAACTTTTGTATAAGGGAATAGTAGGTATTTTTGGTACTATTATGCTTTATGGGGAGTTGCTTTAATACATATTTCTGGGAAAGCAAGGCACTCTGAAAAATAGTTCCTTAAATAACACAGTGACATTTTATATCTTTCTGCAATGATTTCTGGTTACTCTCCTTTACTGGAAAAAAGGTCCTTCTTTATCAGGTCCAAAATTAAATCTGAGATCCCAAGATTGAGCTCTCAAAACAGCACTATCTACTCAATCATTATTGAGTAAGAAAATGACATCATTTATTCTTTTATGATCCCACTCTTTTAAAATTATAATGCTGGTTTACCTTTAAGGAACACAATTAAAAAGGAAATGATTTATTATGAAAAAATTTTAAGATAGGTTCTAGATTTCTCTGTTACTATTGTAAGAGGTACTAAGGCTTTTACTTCAGCAGAAGACTACAGAACTGCAAACAAAGGCCAAAGTTTTGCGAAGAGATGACAGAAATATCTTTATATACTGGATTTTCATCCTCTGAGTTTCTGTATTTTCCCTAGAATCTAGCCTTTGTATAACTATTCAGCTGTGAATTAACTGTAATTGGAAAGAATTCATCAAGAATCTGCAATTATATTTCCAATCCAACATCCAGAATAGGATTGAGTTCTATCTCTTCAGGTTTTGTTGGCCTCATTGGGAGAAACTCAGCAAGAAAATTATTTTTGTCACTGAAATACACACAGGAAGCGTTGTTGCTGAGTCAGTGAACATCACATTTGTAATGACCTGGATCTGTTCCTAGGCTGATTAACGGTGCATAATAAACTGTGGAGCTCACCAAAACCAATGGTTACTTTTTATGTGACATTCTTGCATTTATCACACTTTCCCTTTAGCTTTTGAACAAAGATTTGTCTTGCAGTTTGCATTCCTCTTGGAAAATAATGCTGATCTGAAGTATCTCCAGAACCAGTACATTTAACCTATGTATTGTTCCTGCTGTTTGCAATTCTATTGCCACTGAACCTCTTCAATAGCTCTGTCAAGTTCTCTGCTAGTCTGAGTAGTATTTACTCCATATTTTTCAAAGGGTTTCTTTTATCTGAAATGATATACAAAAGAAAAGGCATACAGACAAGGAAAGGTTTATACTAGCAGCTACCCAGCTGAAAATAGATGCTGTTCCATTCTTGAACTTTCTACAGAATTTGATCTGCTTATTAGAAGATTTTCTATTATCGTTTTCCAATAGCTGTCTAAAGAAGACATTCACAAGCTGTTGTAATTCATTTCCATGTAGAATGATACTCTCAGTAGCGTGGCTTTAGGTATTTAGACTACTTCAGAATAGGAAATCACTATAAAAGGAACCCCCTTCTCCATAAGAACTGGTGAACACTGATTCTCATCTCTGATCATGAGAACATCTTTCAGTTAATGGTTGGAAGACAGGCTCAATTTCTTACACTACTGATAGAAGCTATCCATCTCTGCTCTGGGAGCTGCACATCTGTACCCCCAGACAGAATGTTCTGTCAATTGGTTAAGGCAGCTGTGATGGAAATTTTTATCCAGAGGACATTTCAAATACAGAGAAGCAGCACCATGCTGACATCAGACATAAGCGCAACCGAAGCCATGTAGCTGGCATAAACAATGTGCCTTCCTCTAGCCGTGGCATGCCACCATCTCACACAGCAACAGTTCTGTCCACAGAAACTGCTTCTCAGGGCTGAAATGGACTGTATTTGCATTCCTTTATGCTATATGGCAGAAGAATAACTGAGCAATAAATAGTTTATATTGGACTGTGCAAAGAAAATTAGGAATTCTTGTCAATAGTCTTCAACAATAGTTATGAGACACACAGTTCTCACTGCAACTACTGCAGCTAACCACAGCCAATTGTATCCCAGCAATGCCTGGTGATGTAGATATCTGCATCATTAACTACTAAGTGAAAGCTTCATTAGCAGCTTTGAAAAAGAGGCAAGGATACCAAACAGGAGAGTGTGAAACTTTATAGTGTTTTTTAAATAATGACACTTGAAGATCATGACACGGTAGCATTGAGAAAACCCCAATGCTGCAACCTATGCTAAGTCTGCTCTTCAAAAAAAAACTTGTCTGCAGTGCTGTGGATATAGACTTCTCACAGTATTAAAATTACCTTTTAGAAGATTACTGTATCATCTGAAATATGCTTTCATCTATAAATATAAATAAGTCTTTTAGCTTGACACAGCACCAATGAATATTGAAAAGTGAATATCTTGCCATTACTATACTCAGTTTATTCCCTTTTGTTATCTAAGAATTCTGATCTGTATTCCTTTGCCCTTATTGAATGCATGCTCCAGTCTTCACAGCATTTTGATAACTCCCATTTTAAAATCTATTTTTCATATCCATTGCTCCCCTCACCTAAATTTGTCATCCACATGGAAGATATAACACCACAACCCTGAGATAAAAACGATGAATACACTGAATTGTTGTTTTGCAGTAAGAAATTTGCATAACTCCATCTCTGGTTAGCCTATGAGTCACCTCAAATTAAGGCCCCATTTTGATATGCACTGAGCATAGGAGAAGAATATCTTGGGGTTTAAGACAATCTTCAAGCCTGCATACAGGTATGAGATGTACAACTAACACGTTGCTTGCTGTCTCCATTTTTATTTATTGTTTTAGAGAAATGGATCTTTAGGGACAGACATAAAAAATCACATGCCTGACAAGATTCACATACATTCTCATACAGTGGGATGTCTTCCTCCACTTCTAGCACTCCACCTACACCTCCAGGCTCTCTCTCATGATGCTTTCTCACCTCTCGCTTATCCCAGCATCCAACATGTAGCACGAAGCCAACTGAGAAATCACTAATATGGCAGCAACGTGTCCTCACACACTAAGAAACCCCATCTGCAACACGTTCAACTTTGTCTACTGCCCATGCTTTAGCCTCTCTCCCAGTCCCACTCAGCCACATCTCTCCATCCATCACAACACAGATATTTCAGACACTGTACTTCAATGTCTCATATAATTCCTTTGGATTCAGCTATTTTGGAAGGTGCAGGATTCAGTCACAACTCTTCATAAGATTCCAACATTACAATGCTAAAAATGCCAGGTCTATAGAAAAAGTTATAGAAGAACAATGAATTACTTCACTGCTTTTGAAAGTATTTGATAAAAGATGATTCAACTAACACTTCTTAATCAGCATATTTTTTCTGGAAGTCTTCAGATTTTGATGATGTCAGGAGATGATACTACTATCATAGGATGAAAAGCTTCAAAAAGGGAAAAAATAGGCTATTTTTGTACACTGTTCCAAAACAGAATGGTTTTCTTAAGAAACTTATTTCAAGTACAACACTCTAACAACATCTCAGATAGGCTATAATGACTTCTGGATTTTTTTTTTTTATTCATCTACATCTCAACATGATTTTTATTTTATCTTTAGCTGACTGCAAGCTTTGCGTATTCATTTTAACTCCATCTGTATATTACTGGTGTCACATCTATTTTCAAGCTTGCTGTTAATGGAGATTTTTTCTAACAGTATTGTACAGGAAGATTTTTTTTCTGACAGTATTGTACATCTCCATTTTAGTGGTACTGCTACTGACCTAAAAGTTTCCATCATGAACTGAAAAGTATTACTGGTATAGATCTCTTTCTCTATAAAGATCCATAATACTCTGTGCAAAAAAATTCTCACAGCCATGGAAAAATTACAGGACCAGGTTCCTATCACAAAGGAGAATGTAGTTCTCAAAGTGCTAAAGTAACCTGAGTTATTTGAACTCTTATTAAACTATTACTGAAGTATTAGTATAAGCATTTAAATAGTTTAAGAGCAGCTATTTTAGGGAATAATAAGGGATATTTTTAGATAACCAGCCTTTAGGAATGAAGTTTTAAGAACTCATATCACATAAAGTTAATATTCTTGTACCATAAACATCTCTCAATAATAATGAGAAACAGGAAAAGGGGAAAAGTATAGACTCTTTCCATCTACCCAAATATTCCAAGAGGGATTTTTACATTAATTTTGACAAAACTTATCTGGCATTTAAACTAGATGTAAAATTACCAATGCAAACTTTCATGCCACTGCAGAATGAATACAAGATGTAGATATACTTTGTTTGAATCTAATTGTAGAAATAACACCTATTAAAATTTGGATTACACCAAAGATGTTTTAATGGAGACAAAAGTAAAATGTGAATTCTCCTTAGATTTCTTCCACAGGGATATATAGGGTCAAGACCACCAGTTGGAGCCAGTGGTGTCATGCCTATTCTTAACCTCTAAGGAGCCCACTAAAATTTGGCCACTAAGAATGGCAACAGTGTACCACAGAGGAATCTTTATTTTATAAGAACAAACCCACCATCCCTTCTGAAAATCCTATTTCAAAGAGAATATAAAAGAAAAACAATGAGTGGAAACAGATTTTTTTTTTAACTTTGAATGACCTGAATTTGGCCAAATGTGTCACAGTTTTAATGTTATTTAAATGTAGAGGGTTTTTTGTCTGTGAGTATTAGCAAAGCCCTTGCTGCTTTAGATAAGCAGATGACATTCCATTCCTCTTCGTTTCCCTCATTAAAGCAAAGAAGTTGAATATTAATGAGTGTGGAGAATTATGTTGTCATGCATGTTAGTCTAGAAAATATAAATTCATCTCATAAAAAAGTCAAAGGATCAAAGAAGGTTTTTACTGTTAATTGGAAACAAAGTGTCAACGGTGTCCTGATTTAAAGGGCACTCAAGGATGATAAGGGAGGAGGTGGTTTTTTTCCTCCAAAAAGGAAAAATAATTAAAGTGGAGTTATTATTAGTACTTCTGTACTGAAATCCTTTTCATTGCCTGTGGCATTCAATGTGGCATTCCCAATGTTCAAAGTAAACTTAAAAATAAAAGAAATAGTTCTTGCAAATATACTTCAAAATTACTAAAAATAATATTTTTATAGCCAAAAGCACTTTAAACATTAGAGTTGAAAGTATTTAAATATGGTAGTTTTACATGTAAACCTACACATTTAATGAAAACTAGTATGTTTTCATTGTTTTTTTGTAAGTAAACTTAAAAATGTCACGTTCAGCTCATGGCTAGTTAATAGAAAATAAGAAAGGATCCCCTCCCCAGTTCAGACTCCTGTGTTCAGCCCTAACTACAACAGTAAAAATTAAACCTATGCTTGCTGAACAATCCTAGGAACAGTAGATTTCTTGCACAGACACATCCACATACCAGAACACACTAAGCTTATGCTAGTATGACGTATACTATTAGTATTTTCTTCAGTTATGAGTAATAGTCTACTCAACATATACACAAACCAGCAAAATCACAGGCATAGCTTAATTGTTTAGACTTCAGTAAGTAGCTCAGAAGAAAGAGTAAATGCCTTTCACAGGTCAGAGTATAAAGTATCACAGAAGCATAGTCAGGAAATAGTTTCATGTAAATGTTCTTTCTAATTAAATACACAAATTGTAAACTCTGAGGGATAATCTCTCACTTTACTGATGAGATAACCTCTCTCTTTTTATAAAATGTAAGGTCATTTGTGCAGTTTTCTTTAACATTGTTTAATTGCAGAAGTTTTCAGAATCATTGTTTACCATAGCAACTGTACATGTTGTTATTTTCATAGGAACAGAAATTTGCTGAAAAAAGTGAAAACCTATTGTTTACATTAACTCTAAGAAACAATGCTAAAGTCAGTGGAATATTTGCAACACTACCTGAAACTTTCCTGGTCTTTCTGTATGATCTCTAAGGTAAAGCTTAAAAGGTTACAGAGTCATATGATCTGGATGATAAATTAAAATGTTCTAAAAAGTATTTATTACCAAGGCAAAATCCAAACAAAAGTATTCTGTATGCCACCTTTTATCTTTTAATTCTGTATACATTCAGGGGCAGTGAATTTGGAAGTCTTAAAACACCTGCTGCATCTATACAAGTTGCAAATGATATTTCATTATGAAATAATTTGAATGTTCTGCTGATAGGATTATTTGGTTGCCTGAACTTTTTCAATGTCAATCCCAATGGGCTGTTGCACTACTGTTGGTCAAAACACAGGAACTTGGCTTTAATTTTGAAGTTTAATCTCTATTCCTTTAAGCTTACAAAATTGCAAGTCAGTGATTAAAGCAATTGCTCCATCATTAATAGGTAAGCTGTAGGCATGAGTTAATTGCTCAGCTCTCAGAAACAGGACTTTGGTGTGTGTGCTTGGGTGGGGAATACCCCTGTGCTCATAAAGCCATTCAGCAATAGTCAGTAATTCTAGCATGAGACAAAGTAAAACCTAATATGGTTTCAGACTGCTGAGAAATTAATAATTTTTTTTTTTGTCCTCTCCTCTTGAGACATAGAATTATAGAATAATTTAGGTTGGAAAAGACCCTTAAGGTCAACAAGACCAACCATAAACATGAAAGGCAAAACCAAATTAGAGAGCTTAGGGAATCCATGCTGAGGAACAAAAGCTCTTAGGTTTCACTTCACTTTCAGAGTGAGGAGAAGTGCTGGACTCCCAGCCTGGGCCATGGAGGAAGCAGGGTCTCACTGGGCTCAGGCTGCACAAGCCTGAGTGAGCCATAGCTGCTCAAACACAATCATTCTAGCTGAGCAACCTGCACTGGCATGTAAAGGAGGAGACAGGAACTCCAGGTTTCTGCATGAATTACCATGTATTCTGCAGTTACACACACAGATGTTAGAATCCCTGTAGGTCTACCTATCTAGGTGGTAATAAAGGCTCCAGCACTAATGTCTAATCCTGCTAGAACATCCAAATGCTCTTGTTTTCTCCTAGAGGACATCTCCTTCCAAAAAGATCACCCTAGAAGCAGTCATCTACTAAAGAGACATTAAAAGTTGAAATGGTATAAATATGCATTTCTATTAAGCTCCAGTGAAAAGATTAACAAAATAAGACAGTAGTTAACTGAAAAAGAGTATTACATTAATTTCTTCAATTACTGCTTTCATATATTTGCATAGATTTAAAGATATAAGTCACAGGATCAGTGTACTTAGAAATGTAAAAGACCTATTTAGGTCACCTCGTCCATCTTTGCCGGCACAGCATTATTTTCATCACTGTATTGCTCATTTTCTCTTTAAACCTTGTAATCTGTAAGTCATGCAGAGTTCATAAACTGAGTGCTTAGCAGAAATGTTATTTGCAGATGATAACCACAAGCCAAGGAAAAACAATGTTGTAATACACAGTAAATGGATGGATTTGGTTTTGTCCATTGCAAAACAGATATAGCTATTGGTAGCAACTCGATGCGAAGTACTACATAGGTAAAGACCATTCATGGTTTTCATGCCTTTTAACTTCATGATGCTACATAGAATTGTGTTTACTATTTGAATTTAGCCTAGGAAAACTACTTCATGCTGGTGCACTGACTGCAGAATCATGCTGCCAGGAAATTTGTTTTAAAAAACATATATATCCTAGAACTCCTCAGCACAAAAACTTTGCTGTAGAAACATGATTCAGGATAGTAATATAAGCATATATATATTTAAATTATTTTTCTAATTAAGAAGGAAACATTCAGTTTGGAACTGAATGTTAATAGACTGGTTTTCGTGAAGTCTGAAAAGTCTAAAAGAAATACCTCACAGCTTTCCACACTTCAATGCATCAAAGACTTTGGAACTTAATGAGAACAATTAAAACATCAATATTGTCAATGACTGTACTTAGAGCATTTTCACAGAGACCCTGACTGTGGACGTCTGCAGTCTGGAGAGTGACAGGTTCTAGAGTGAGGAAGAGCAGAAAAGGTGCTATCTGAAAAAGACATTGGGACAGCAGAGACTGTGTAGAATACAGATATAAAATTCAGACAATTCAGTCACTGAACCCTCTACCTTAAACAAAACAAAGGAAAAAAGACCTTTCTCAACACCTCCTGAACGTTCCAAAAACCTCCCTTTCCAGAGTTGGTTGTCTCTAGGCTCTAGCCAGCTGTCAAAGGCTCCAGCTACAGATTTCCAGCTTTTATCTATCTACTTGGAAACAAGCAACTCCCCAGTTCTCTGAGGAGTACTCTAATTAATGAAAGCTCATGCATTTATTCTGCATAGTATATAAACCTACTTGCAAAACAAAGCAGAACAAGGTTCATCACATAACTCTCAGTCTGAATCTTCCATCACTGGAAAGCAGAAAGGGTAAGATCAGTTGACAGATTCAGGGCATGAGATTGATTGTCAAGGAGTGGAACAGGGGTTCAAAGAGCTTGTGTACTTTCTGATCTTGGAGGTGTTCAAGATCCCATGATAAAGCCCCGAGCTGCCTAAGCTGGACCTTAAAACTGACCCTGCTTCAGCAGGAAGTTGGGCAGCATGACCTCCTGAGCTCTCTTTGAATCCCATCTACAATCGTTTGACTTTTTGTCTCCATGTTCAGATTGGTTTTAAAACAAGAACCTCTCATACAACAAAGAATGACTAAGATGAGTGATAAGTTATCAAGGTCTAACAGAACTCAGATGTTACCTGAATACCCTCTTAAACAGTTTTGATCACCCTCTATTTCTAGAATTCTCTTCACTTTATGATCCTAAAGCCATTCAAGATGAAAAACATTCCACAAATAGCATGTATATTCATTTTCCCTGTATTTTAACCTGCTTGAGGGATCAAAGACACAGTTTACTTTCATGACAGTTACCTGTTAATTTTGTTCTGTCTTGTGGAAACATGTAACTAATGTGAATGCACTGGGGTGATTTACTTTCCTGTTTCATCATGTCAGCCAACTCTCTCCTATTAATTCACGACATTAAAATCTATGCCAGCATGCAAGGGATTTAGAAATACTCCACAATTTATTTCATTTAAGTTTAACTACAATCTGAGGTTAAACGAAACAACCAGAACACAAAGACTCCACAACAGAGAATTAGTATGCAGCAATCAGGTTTGTAACCAGGATTATGATCAGAGAAGAAAAGGATTAAAAAAACCCCAAACAACAAAACCAAAAATGCAGCATTTCCTCTACTGAATCTTACATAAATACTAGTGCAAGCTCATTTAAGTTTATGCTATCATTTTCCTCTTAGTGTATGAAGACAACAATATTGGGGAAGATGCATTTTCTTCCTCAACGGTCTTTATTTGATTTATTAGTGTATTAACATTTATCAGCATCTGTTGTCCTAATACTTAGGGAATAATTTAAGTCATTACATGAATGCAACGTTGAGGGTGCGTCCTAAACAGTGCAAAATTTCCTCTCTGAATATATGCTTTATTCCCATTAACAAACTGTATCTACACTTGAGTATCCGCTCAAAATGCTGAATTCATAAAACACAGTGAAACTATTTCCCCTTCCTACTTACTTCAGTACTACCCAAGATCAAATGCATCCAATGTAGGGTTTCATGACAGCACTATACTTTAATTGATGGAAAGAGAGAGGCAAACTAAGCTGTGCGTTTGGAATGTGATGAACAGTTCTAGCTTAATGTAGCTTTAGTAGTAAAAAGTTACAGTGGATCTGGACCTTGCTGACTGCATTTGTTGAGCATCTCAGCTTACACTGCCCAAGCCCTCTGCCCTGGAGGCAAGACACATCTTACAGATATTTTTTTTTTTCTCCTTAGTCTGTTTGTGTAAAATTACATTTTGCAGCCTGTCTATCTGAAGTGGGAAAAGGGGAACTGTAACAGAGTGAAGGAAGGAGAAGATTGCCTACATGTAAACCATTTTTTCTCCCAAGATCCTTGCGGTAACAGAAATAATTGCTTAGTTTTATGAAATCCAGGAAATCCTCCAAGTAATACTTCATCCCTGGCCTCACAGCAATACTTGAAAAGCATAGGTGGAGGCTGAGCCAACTCCCTTGTAAGTTCATCTCTTGATGTCACAGCCCTGAATCTTGTACATGACTTCAAATGAGTTTCTCTTTAATCAAATACTAGACTGACTCCCACTCACACCATGACATCACATGAGACTTTCAGGTCACAATGGCAAGTCTGCCAGGCTTACTCGAATATGATATTCTACATTTCTTGTTTCAGAAGGAGACCTTCTGACACCCAATCCAAAACTGAAATCTGTTTTACAGCGAGTCAGGTTCTAGTAAAAACATGCAAATAGTTCATTTCTCTTTAAAATGGACTCTCCCATTAGGTTTTAGATGAGACGCAAGAAGCAGTTACAATTCTTTTACTAATAAACTTAGTTAATTTTCCTGTTTGCTACAATCAGACTATGGCTTATTACCTCTGGGTAGCTAACTAGGCTTGGAAAAAAAGCTTTAACAAAAATATTTGATAATTTTGTACTTCCTGAAAATACACATGTCAATGTGCACAGATTGTTTTAAGAAGAACAATACAACACTCAATGTATAACATAGAGGTGACATATTTCACTTTCATCTCACAACCCTTAGAAAGACTTAGTTCCTTAAAATTGTATTGTATTTGTGCAGAGAGTGATCCAATGTAAACTGGGATACTGATGTGACCTTGTGGCAGGAAGCATCTAAATACCTTCCTTGGAAAGACTTCCTCTGCACCTTCCAATCTGACCACTGATAAGACATTGAACCAAGGGCAGAAGAGATACCTGAAGACAGCAAAGCCAGGTACAAGAATATCAGCCTGTAAAGATGGACCTCAGTATTTTCTAAGACAGAGGTTGCAGACCAGTTGCCTCTGGGAGCATCCTAGGACCCTGTAGACTTGAGGATATCAACAAGAGGTGAAGACTGTGACCAGCAAGATGAATGTGGCCTTGAGCACAGGCTCAAACTAGGTCCTGTATCACTCTGAAAAATGTAGCTCCTGGAGAAATATTTTGCATGTCATCCATGTGCAGACTCATTACTAACTCATAAGCAGAGCAAACATCAAGAGTGTCCCTTAGATTTGACAACCTGTATATGAAAAATAAGGTTAACTAGAAATGTATCTGTTTCTGACAAGAGAATGATGAATAGAACCACTTAATTACCCTGACAGAAATATATTTGTTGATTAACTTTGTGTTTTGCAAAAGAAAAGGGAGCAGTGAGTATCTAGATTTATATATGAGTTGAAATATTGCATTTTGGACTGGAATGTATAGAATCATAGATTATGAGTTTTGTTTAATGATTGACTGCAAAAGTGATATTTCACTGCTTTTTATTTCAATGATTTATGGTGTTGTCAGTGACTTTTTAATATGCTTTTTGTGCACTGATGTCTCTGCAATTGTGACTTGCTATAGAAATTCACAGTGGTCAATTGCCCTCCAGTGCTTTTCAAGTCAAGTCTGTGGCAGAGAAGGCAGAGGATTGTTAGTGGAGCTGCGATGAATAGCACGTAGGGACAGTGTGGTCATTAACTTGAAGTTTCTTGTTGTGAGCTAGTGCTTGAGGTCACTTGTGCTTCCAAAGGTGTCAGGAATAGAATGATTATTTGAGATAAAAGAAAATTCAAGTGAAAACCTTGTAACAATAACACCTTTTCAAATAAATTATTCATACAGACTTGGGTTTCTCATACCTATTTTTGGGCTAAATTGTTCCAGCTAAATAGAAACAGCCTTAGTTAGAAACAGGTTTCTCTAATATCTCTTCAAATTTAATTTCTTAGTAGAAAAATCCAACTCCTCACAACAATCAAGCAGGATTGGTTGGAGCAAGAGAATTTTATGAGATTTCATGGTATGGTACTGACTGTAAGGTGTTGCTTTCCAACTGGTTTGGGGTCCATCAAGATGTGGAAGAACCAGCATCTATGGCAGTGCTGCTTAATACAGAAATATCTGTACAATCTCTTGACACATTTCTACAAGACCTGAATAAATTTAAACTTCAAAGCACTCTCTGTTCTCAAAAACAGCATTCATAAGATCCCAAGACTCCTATTCTGAAAGCCAAAGATCTAGTCCTTATTTTTTGTTTGTTTTAAGGTTTATTTTTATCCTTCTATTCCATTAATATAATTTTCAAAGTTATATTTTCTACCTGTAATTCTGGTTCTGCTGGAATAGTTTTGTCTCATCATAGGCCTTTGAAAGCAGGAGAGAATTGTGATATTACATTGTCACATGGCAGGCCAGAGATAATATAGTCAGCTTGGTAGCTTATTGGGAATTTATTCTTTTTTTTTTTGTTGTTCTCTCTTCCTTCAAACTATTTCTCAGTCAGTCATTGGTTTCATGTTTTGTTTGACAGACTATTTTCAGTTTGAGCTCATTGAATTGCAAAGGAAACTAATGAGTATGAGTATTCCAACACTCCCACATAGCTAGGCTCTTCCAACTGGATGCCTAACTGCCGCACAAAACCCTCGCACAGCTCTACCAGATTTGTTGAGCAACAGTGATGTATCAGAACAACAATAAATTGCTTTAAACCCTCTCTTCTTTCATATATATATATATAGGTGAGAATACAAGTAAACAAAGGTACATTTTCAAAGCTGAAAACTATTCTTAGAGAATGTTTGGAAAGTGAAGTCAACATATACCTAAAATGGTAATGTCTGCTCTCCTCTGTTGTTAATGTAGCTACTAGGAAGCAAACAAACTAAAACAAGAATTACACTGCTTTTTCCCCTGCTGAATTTACTCAGTTATCCAACACAGCAATATTAATAGGACCTTCACACACATTAAAAAAAAGGGGGGGGGGAAGAGATGAGTTTCATCACTATCTGAGTATATGCCTCTTCTTCCTCACAGCATGGAACCATCAGCATGTGTGGCTGTTGCTGTCAATTCCCTGTACCTTAAAGGCTTCCACATTTCTCCATGCATCCCTGCATGCCTCTCTATGAAGCTCAGCCAGGTTGAAGGACAAGCAGGAAATCAGATTTTTCACTCAAAAATATGAAAGTCACTGGGCCTGGGATATTTCAAGTATGGCCACATCTGGCCATGCCTGATTTATAATTAGCTGCATGCATTAACAATGGCTTTCAGTAAGAAAAATTATTCCTGCTTCAAAAACAGTGTTTGGAACTTGTTATTTAAGAACTTCATTATAGAGAAGCAATACTGCAAAGTAACTCATTCTCCCTCTGTTCTGTTCTGCTTTCTCATTACATCTGACTTCATAATTTACCTTTTGTAAAAATAAACCCAATACATTTAGCTTAAATTTAGATGTGAAAAACAGACAAGTCTTAAAAAAAATAATACTATGAGTAGTCAAACACATGGCAACAGATTTTAGCTCAACTAGGATATGAACAAACTCCCATATGGTAGCATGAGCAATCGTGACCAAAACAAGACTATATATCTTGTACAAGGAATAACAAACAACTGTGTTTTAACAAAAAAATATTCAGTGTTTTATTTGCATTGAAAATAATGATGTTTTTCTGAAAGTTTAACTACAGGAATTGCTGCAATTACTAAGCATAAAATGTCCTTTACCAAGCTGATTCCAGAAGTAGCAGATGATCATAAACAGCTTATAATGAAAATTTTTCAATAGAAAATAAGACTAAAACTGCATAACAGAACACATATTCAAGTTTTTCACTCAGTGCAGACACAAAAATATTCCTAAATCAGGATTTGGAGAATATAAGCTGGACTGTGAGTGAAAAAGGGTATAAATCAACACATATCTGGACATTATCCCTGAATAAAAACATTAACTATCCCTGCAGAATTCCAGACAGTGAATGGCGTGTGCTACTTCCATGTAGAGTTTAACTCTCTGAGTTAATAGCTACTCAACCACTGCAGGGCTAGGAAGTAGTTACAATGAAGTGAACTTAGAGCAGATCTGCTTGCTTGCCAAAGGTTTAATTTGCTGGACAGCTCTAGGTAAGATATCTTCATTTCTTGCTTGCAAAAGAGGCATAGGATGACTATCTATCTGACCATTGCAGAAAAGCTCTTTTACCTAGGATGTATTTACAGATTTCAATGCATTTATGGTCTTACACTAAGCTTATTACACTGAAAATGAGATGACAATTACTCTTTTTATAATGACTATTAAGTATTTTGATTAAAATATTATAGCAAATAACGACCACTGTAATGCACAAATAGAGGCAAAAAAAGCAAGAGTGCTTATGTAATATCCTGTCCCCATTAGAAGAATTATCTGCAATTTTGGTATATTTTCCCAACAAGCTTCTATATCACTTGCCAGGTGGCACATCTGACCTCAAAATCTCTTTGCAAACAGTCTGCTGTTGCTAATGGAGTAGAAATTCAAATCTTTTGTTCTAGAGAAGCAGGTTGAATCAACATTCAGACAGAGGGCAACACCTATATTTGTTTAATATTAATTACACTTCTGCCTAGCTCAGTACTGTACATTTGGCTCAAAACCATCAAGTAGAATGTCAATTGTAAGGAGTATCACCATGCTAAATAAGTATGTATGTAGACCAACAGTCTGAGACACTGTGTCAATCTCTTATCTCTTAGAAACATCACAAATGGTCCAGCTCCCTTTACAGCATAAGGTGAGTTCATCGAATTATCCAGCCAAAAATGTTAACTTGCTTAAAAATTATCTCACAATATGTTCATACATTCATAGAGATGTTAAAAATAGCTGACTCCCTACTTTTTTCTATGTTCTGCATTATTCTTACACTGCATGAGACATCACAGACAATTTGTAAAGTGCACACAATAAATAGAAATCCACATCCTTAATTTGCACAGGAATTTGCTACATACTTGTGAATTCAATATCAGAAACTGCATCTGCTCACCGAATAACAGTAACACCATCTGCTAGGTAATATTTGGAGGTTTCCATTTCCCAAAGAACTTTGCAAGAGATTAGTTCCAGAGCCCCCACTTCCTGAGTGAGGCACAGAGAGGTCCCTTGATTCCTGGTACAGTGTTCTGCCCATTTTCCTCCATGGATAATACTGAAATAATAACTAGATACCAGCCAACAGGACTTGCCTTCCAAGGAAATAGATCCTGTGCATTGTAGGGACTGGAAAGGACAGCTTTGATAATCAGCAGTGGTGAGGCTGCACCTTGAATACTGCATTCAGTTTTGGGCCCCTCAGGACAAGAAAGACATCAAGGTGCTGGAGCATGTCCAGAGAAGGACAGCAAGGGTGATGAAGGGTCTGGAGAATAAGTCTTATGAAGAGAGGCTAAGGGAACTGGGGTTGTTTAGTCTGGAGAAGAGCAGCCTGAGGGGAAACCTTACCCCTTTCCACAACTACCTGAAAGGAGGTTGTAGCGAGGTGGGTATTGGCCTCTTCTCCAGGGTTACAGTGAGAGGGCAAGAGGAAATGGCCTCAAGTTGCACCAGGAGAGGTTTAGTTTGGATGTTAGGAAAAATTTCTTCACAGAAAGTGTTTTTAGGCACTGGCATAGGCTGCCCAGGGAAATGGTGGGGTCACTGACCCTGGAGGTGTTAAAAAAAAATAAATCGATGTGCTACTTCGGGACATGGCTTAGTGGGCATGGGGGTGATAGGTAGATGGTTGGACTTGATGATCTTAGAGATCTTTTCCAACCTTAATGATTCTGTGACAAAGCCAGAGACTCACAGTGTGTGTGATGTTCCCATTGTAGAGCTTTGGGAGAGAGCTACATGAGATCACAGAGCCTCTGGACTGGCAGTTAACGTTTGTAGCCTCACAAAGTATTGGTGCTTTTCCAGTGGAGCTGTTCTTCTATACAGTTCAAAGACAGTTATTGTAATGATAATTATGCCAGGAAAGGAATCAAAATGCTATCAGACTGCTGGCCAAACTCACTCTTCATCCCACAAATTCCATTTAAACTGTTGGCAATGATTATGAAGATCAAGAAATGACCCATGCTGAGAATTCTTGCCAGCTGTAGAGGGTATGTTGAAAAAGTGTATTCATAATAAGCATAGAATCTCCTCCTTTGATTTTAGTTACCAGTATCTTTCAGAGCTGAAAACAGGAAGCTTGCATGCAATAGTTTTGAATTTGTAAATTATTGCTCACTATCAAGCTATTTCTTCCTCTCCCACCCTTTTTCAATACTATACAGTCATTTTAAATGACCTTTAATTATGTATAGGCTTTCACGGGAGATTTACAAAATATATATTCTTTTCTTTACACCTGCCACAAACTGCTTAATCATATAAATCGTATTAAACATGATTTAGACAAATTGGGCTGTTTGCCAGTAATGAACTGAAAAGAACATCTGGACATGTGTAACACATGCAAATTCACCTCTAGCAAATCAAGCTGGTGCTGGTGAGTCCTAGTTTGCTTCCAGCTATTTTTTTTGATTTGTGGCCAATTACTCTCGACCTCTAAAAAGGACTAAAATATTCCTATACTTGTAAATTTTTAGACACAACAGTTTTACTCTGTAATACCAGATTTTCATACAGTCTTTCACTATAGATAAGACACGTAGGTAGTTCCGCTAGTTTCATACAGTCCCTTCTACAGATACAGATGTTCATGACTCACAATATATTAACATATACTGGATGTTTGCATATCAGTAGAGATATTTAATTGTAGAAACTTTGTTCATAAAAGACTTAAGTCTCTGGACATCATTGTTCCTTTCAGAAATCAAACAAAAGGACAGAGCGACCAAATTCATCCCCACTATCACAGTCCTGATGTCAGTGGTGTTAAAACTGCACTGAAGTATGAAGTTGCATGAAAGAGACATTGATCTCCATTGAGATTTCACATTAGTGGCTCAAAGGGTTTTTGAGGAGTCCCATATGATGAGTCCTGATGAAAATGCTCAGCATCCAGCAGTAATACCCAGCCTATTAGAGAGCAGAAGCTTATAGGCAGGAAAACGTCTGGTTTGATGAGGAATGGACACCTACTAGGATATTTTTGTCTGATCCTACTTTTATGTGTTTTTATATCCTTCCCTGAAATGTGAAACTAAACTACAAAAGAACTAAGTCATCATGTAATGAGTCTGAGTTTTTGTCTGCGTATCTGCCACATGATTTAGTACTCACAGGTCAGCAGGCAAAGATGTGTCAGGCTATCCTGTGAAGCTTAAAAGATACTCTAATAAATATGAATATTTCTCAGGCAGAAGTATAAAATACAAAGATTTAAATATAGCTAATAACAACTCCACGGATGTGGTCTCACTCAGCCTTAGCTTTCTTATGGGTATATAAAACAGAAAAGTACAACATCCTAAATTATAAAAAGAGCACCACTAAGATTATTGTTCTTTTTTAAAAACCTGCATTATACAAACCTGAAAATGCTGTACAATGTATTAGAAAATACAAAGACTTTGATGAAACTGAAGGCTTCTTATTTTTGCCTTTAAGAGATCGTGTTTGTGGTATTGCCCATACAGAGCACTATGCTTAAAAGTATTGGACATCTGTTCTTCAGGTGGCTTCTATTTCTTAACAACAACAAGAAGTTCCTAGCTGTTAGAGGCCTGACATACCTGAAACCTGTTTTAACTGACAGATACAGTGGATTAACCTTCATTTCAGTAACTGTCAACGCAGATGTTAAAGATCATTTTAATACCAACATGGGTATGCATTTTGCTGCACTTACACAATCCTAAATTACTAAAACATGAATGTGAGATTTTATTTCTTCAAATGGGCTATGTCTTTATAAACTTGTGGAATTCTGCTGTATAGTAAGGTTAGAACACCTAAAACAATGTGAAATACTTTAAGTGTGTCTATGCTTCTCTACTGTGGATTTAATTCTTCAGAAAACACACAAGATTTTTTGTACTGTCAAAGACGTGCCTGATATTACCCTGACATTCCAGCAACTTACCAGAGGCAGTAGTATCTATCAGTGTTCACTAACCTTACCTATTTTAAACCACTTTCTAATTAGTAAGAAAGTAAAGCAGGCATGTGCCCTTGATGTGGCAAAACATGTAACACTGAGATCAGGAAGAGCTGAGATTATTTCCTAGGTGATCATTTCCTACATGATGATTTTAAAGATGATTGCAAATTTTCCATGTCTATATAAGTGACTTTGAAAATGCATATTTTTCTGCATTGCATAGTATAAATAGCTAGATGCAATAAGAGGTTAAAAAAACTTGATGCTTTGAAGAGCTTTTCACAGCATGCAGTAGGCTGTAAAAGTATATCTGTAAAGTGTATCAGTTTGAGCTCATTTTTCCCTGTTCGTTATCTGTCTGCTTCCCAAGAGAATATTTCAGAGATTAGTGTATAATTATAATCAACAGTTATTTTATGAGGCCTACAAGACCTCCCTGAACTAAATGACTTTTCCCTTTTAGTCACAAGCCTTTCTGTAGTGTTAGTCATTTCTTTAAGTGGTCAATCATACAAATTCAAATGATGAATAGTGATCTTATTAATATTGGGTTCAGCTGCTTTGTCAGTTGATGAACATATCTTATGTAATATGGTTTTTTATGTGCAGTTACTTCTTTTTTTTTTTTATTTTTTAGTCTGAAGTGATTAGGAGTTTGTCTTTGACAGTAAGATTTTGGCCAGTACTGTAGTGGTAGCTTAAAAAAAAAATAAAGAAGAAAAAATAATTAATGTCTTGTTACTTCTTAGTTCTATAATTGTACCTTGCCTTTCATTATTTTCCTTATAATTTGAAGGCTGCCATGTAATTCACTATAATGTAATGGCCAAGTGGAAGGAATATTTTCAAAGAAATTTTCAAAGTCATTTAGACTTACCACAATTCAGAGTACTGTTAAAAGTAGTACTAACAAGGGAGGACTCCACTCACAGTCTGAATTTCCATTTACAGTAGCTCACATTTTTTCTACTTTAAACCTCCGATAGAATAAAATAAAGAATAGTAAAATAAAGTGAAGAAGTAATACTTCAAGTGTTGCAAGGAAATATGTCAGTTATAATGGTAGTTACAAGTATATGTTGCATCCTATTTTATGTACCTGCTTTTTATTGCAAAAATGTGATTTACAAGTTCCACAAATAGGGATTACAACTCAGAAACCAGACAAAAAGTTAGTAATTCCCAACAGGAAGCACGTAGCAATTTTTTTTGTTGTTGTTTTTTCCAGCGTTCTGAACATCAGACAAAGTACAGCAGATGGTCATAGGAAATATGAGCTCTGCAGCAGAGTCTTCTGGATAAGCCATGGCTCTGTTAGCATTAAACAAAAGCATGGTACAGCTGCAAGAAGGACAACAAGATGTCACTCCTGAAGGTGTTATTTGCAACAGAGGAGGCTGCTAAGTAGAAGGTAAATGGAGAAATAGTTCTCTGCACACTGCTAGAGCTGAATTGCACCAGAGCAAGCGAAGATGGGTAAAGCTGTACCCCAGCATCCAGGCACAGTCTGAAAATCACTTGNAAGCCTAGCCATACCACTACCTACCACCCCAGCATCTCACAGCAACCTAGGAGTAGATTCAGTTCTTCCACATTGTGGCCCCTGTCCTTGCAGTAACCCTGGGGTGATGCTAAATTTCTAGCAGCATAACACTTGCTACCTTTACTTTACATAAATATGTACAGGTTTACTATACAATTGCAGACCTCTCAGCAGAAGATAGCAGAATTTTCTTTAATTTATTCTATCTAAACTCAACATACTTAAATATCACCATATCCCAACCCCAAATATCAATGAAGCTGTGTGAGCATAGAAATTAAAAACAAAAAATTAGATTGTTTGGAAAAGGTATTTAAAGAATCATCCCTAGGAAAAGGCAATGTGATTTCAAGCAAAAATATCCAACCTTCCTGTTATTCTGAAGTACAACAGAGCAGCATCCATTGAATTAATACTAACTGTGTAATGCAATAATATGTGGTAGTTATAATATGCATTTTTTATTTGTATGTTGATTAACATCACAACATTGTAGTGGTCTAGAAACAGCTTTATTGCTCTGTGAGTAATTCTGGGCAGGAGACTGCCACTCTTTCCCTATTAATAATACTAGTAATACTGTGCAAGGGAGAAAATAAATCAGTATTTATTTATCAGTCCATAATTTACTTTTTTTTTCCCTAGACCTTATCTTTCTACTCTTATTACTGAATTCTTTCTACTGCACAATTATCAACATTAGTGATACTAAATTTTCTTATGTGTAATTAAAAATATAACAAAAATATATTTGCTGTCTGCACAATCCTAACTAAGAAACTTGGAAAGCAATGAATTGCTGCAAGATAGGAAGAAGTGATGACATTTATGATCCTGCATATTTCCAACCATATATCAAAGTACATATCATAGGCATTTGTCTGTACAGAAGAGTTGGAACCAGCAACTAAAGATTTTACTCCTTCTTCCATTTCCCCTTACAGAGGAGGACTATTTAAAGTGATGGACCTACACAGGGATGGCAGAGCCAGGGGTGGGGGAGGAATTAGGCTCCAGAGTGGCACAGCAGAGTTGTCCCCTGCCTGCCCAGCAAGTCAAGTCCTTTCTGGAGCAGCTCCATGGGAGGTCCAGCTGTATCAAGCCTAGCATGGCAAATCTGTGCAACCCACAGCTGGCAGGACACAGTTGCCAGTGTTCCACCTAATATATGAACAAATCATTTGTGAAAAGAAATTTTAAAAAGATGACTCCGATTGTATTTTACTGGAATCTGCAGACCTAGTGGGACACTTACATTATTGATTTTTTTCCCATTGATAGATTCCTTCTCAGAATGTAAAGAGAGAAAGCAGGCATTAATGTATGCCTGCAGATTTCATGAGGCTCCCTAAGCAGCTGCTCATGAAATAGTAATGTCATTTTTGACTAAGGGAAATGGTGAATCTAGTGGTCATTTTAACTGCTGTCAAATTGCTTGACAAAAGGTAGCTACATGGTATGATGTAATATGGCTTTTTACTGCAGTTAGTATTTCAAGCCTGAATTTGTACTAGTTGGAGCATGATTCCTAAAAAAGTCCTCAGATGCACTTTAAGCTGTAAATTCCTACTACACTGTAAACAAGATGTGTTGTTTACAGTTGTTTAGATCCACTAAATATTTGTGGATTTGCTTTCTCAGCTATAGCAGGAACTTACTGGTCATAATTCCCTGCCTTGTTCAATAACTTCCAGTAATTATCCTGAAGAAAATGCAGTAAATTTCTCTAACAGACTGCCCCTTTCCTATAATATACAATGAGAAGCAATCAACGCTCCTTACAATAAGAAATACAACTGTGTTTTATTTTATAGCTCTGGAAACCAGCAGAGGGAGTAGAGTGAAACTGCAGTGGTCAGGTTCCAGCCCTGGCAGGCCCAGCCAAGGGCTGACACCTTACAGAGCAGCAGTACAACACTGGGTTACCTACTGCTTGCCAGACTATTTCATTTGCTCACCCACCCAGCAAATACAACGTCCCTATGAATTGCTGCTGCTTTCTTAGCCTTAGAAACAGGGAAGCTACAGGAGTCTCATCAATAACTCTCCAACATCACCTTTGGCAAAATAATTATAAAAAAATATGATGTAGAAAGATGATAGCAAAATACCTACTTTTGCAGTTACCAACAATAATCTTGGAAATCAAGATGGTTATATTTAATCGCGGTTATAATATATAGTTTTAATGTAACTTAAATCAAAGGGCATTTCTGAGACCATTCTAGTTACCCTTAAAGTGTAATTACATGCTACATATCTTGGAAAGTAAATGAAAGCCTTTTCCTGGTGATTCGTTATACATTTCTTTTTTGCCTCTGGCTAAGTGAAGACTGGGCCTCTGAAGAGTTTCAGGTATAATGCACAGTGAATATAAAACAGTCCATTAATTGGGATAATAGGTCCTGGCATGTAATTGCATTGCTAAGGTACTATGGATAGCTGCTGAGTGAAATGGTATTTATTCAAGGTTGTTAGTCACCCGTGGATAACTTTATTTGTCCACTGATGCTTAAATAAATGCATCGTCCATCAGCAAGAATACTTAAGAAAAAATTTATAGCAAAAATCATTATCATGTCTCAAATTATAAAAGGAAATAGTATATAAAAATTGCTGAAGAGTGCTACAATAAAGCCATGCTACAGTTTGTTTTTCCTGCCAGTGGACACTAAAATATGATTAAAAAAAAAAATCAAGATCAAATGGCAAGTTTACATGCTTACCATATTTACTCTAGCCACTCAATATACTAGATAACTTTAAAAAATATGGGTTTTATTTTCCTAATAGGTCATTCTGAATGTGTTGTAGAAACTAACACAGTCTAAACAGGAGAAATACATTAACGCATGCAACACCAACTACAAATAAAATAGTTAAGTGTTTAAGCCACATGAGTAATGCAGCAGGTTTTGTTCATGCCATCATTGTGTTATTTTGCAACGATCACTAATCCCTGAAGAAAAGTGTAAAAAATAAAGCCTACATATGCAAAATGAAGACACAAGTATAGACAACTGTAAATAAATTTAAATAAGACAGAAAAGACCTACAAAGAATTCTTCTTGATTCTGCAAACAGCTCAACTCAAAACACCTTCATGTCTCATGTAGATAAAGAAATTATGGATCTGATTTTCAGACAAAGTGCAGCCACCTCCTCTTTTCAGCCATATATCCAAACACACATTATTTTGACAATCCTATCCTCAAGATCTTATATTATGCTGTGATTAGAACTGAATAATATCAAATATACAAGGGTTACAGGTTTCCAAACAAGGTTTCAAAGACAGCAGTTTACATTTTTAACAGCACAAAAGGCTGGTCACAGAGCAGTCACTCGTGCCATCCTAACAGACACATCACACTTCACAGGAAGCAGAGAAAAATTCCACCCAGCTCACAAGAGGGGATATTAATGACATCTAAACACAAAGCTGATCAGCAAAGCCTGATCCTGCAAACGTGGATGTCAGCCTGAAGTTAATAGCACACGAAGTGTTGCAGCAATCTTAGTGAGGGAACTTGTGGGTTAAATTAGCCACATATATACAATGGGGGTTAGAGCACAGCAGCAATGACTTTTTCCTCGAGGTTCACTGTTGAGGACTTTGGCAATATGTCAAGATTTGAACTATCAAACAACATGATTGAACAGTAAGTGGAAAAACCCCTCCAGCCCTCTCTCAAAGATGCTTCAAACAGTGGCTCTCAACTTCTCTGCATCTTACTTTATTTCCACCTCTCTAGACCATAAACATTCCCAGATTGATCAACTTCCCTGAATGTGCTTCCTTGTTCTGCTTTATTTCCTGATTTCTGTATTTACAAATTATAAGACCAAAGAGGGGAAATTTGGCCTGAAGGCTATTCTGTATGAACTGGTTTATTAAATAAGTCCAACTTTACCTTGAAAGTCCATTTGCACATATTAGCCTTTATTGCTACTACACACCAAGGTAAACATTTAACGTTGAATCTGCCAATAAACATTCATCAAACATTTCTTCCTGACTACTACCAAATTCAATATTTAGTTCAACTACACTTAACTTGTGTAATACTCCAACCCCAGAACATCACTTAACACTTAGATCTATTGCATTTAATTTTCCACCCCCTGCTCTGTTCGTTCAATTTATAAAAAAATATACTGTAAAGCAACTGCAACCATCTGCCATTTAAACAATCTTTTTACTTTAGTACCACATGAAATATTTATGGCCTTACATATTTTAAACTAAATCAATAATTAAAATATTAAAGGAACGATCCCAACAAAGAAAGCAAAAGGATTCTACTCTTCAATAATTCCCCAAAAGACACTTTCCATGTCCTGCTATTCTGATTACTTATCAGTATTAAAAATCCACTCCATATTCAGACACATTCTACAAAAATCTGTTGCATGAAACTGGTTAAAAAAAGCTTTATTGAAATGGAGAAATACTAAACCTTGCATTTCCTCTTCTTCCATTCACTTGAAAAGAAGTAATCTTATTTGCTTAACATGACTCACCTTTCAAAAATCCTTGCTTTGTCATGCCCTTTAAGTTGTAATGTGCTAAGTGTATCTTTTTGGCAACTGTGAATTAGTATTCTCTGCTAACATACTGAAAATATTATACTTAACAGGACTCTAATTTTCAACCTTTCATGTATGCTCTCATTTTAAGGACAGTAATGAAATACACAATCTTCAGTCTCCTGGAGACTTTTGTATCAAATATACATTAAAAAAATAATAATGGCATCAACAGTTTATTGTCACTGTCACATATGAAGCTCATACCTAGTCTGTTTCTATACTCCACATAATTTTTCATTTGTCTTAAGTGCTTACTAGCACTTCTTCAAATATTTGACTTTATGCTTTTCTACATCACCAAAGTTTCATAAAACATTAAAAACTGCCAAAAACCTCCCAGCAATTCATCCCATGACCCAAGAGAAAATTTATTAACACAATTATCATTACTAAAATTGGTGATATTCTCTTCAATGTGACACATTTCTCTGGCTTACATAGGCCAAGTGAAGCCCTGCCCTGGGCTTCTCCCTGAAAATAAGGGGCAAAACAGAGAGCACCCGTAGCAATTTTTTCCAGGCTATCAGGGTACTCTTGCAGCATGCAAAAAAATGCTGCTGAATGACCTCTGACACGTCCATTTTGCATTAATTCATGCCATTTTCTAAGCACTTATCCAAGTGTCAGTAATATCTTCCTCTCCTTCCTTGTGTTTAACCCTTGGTTTTATTGATAATGATGGATCATGTGCTTCTGTCTTCATTTTACTAGGCTAAACAAGTAGGTGCTAATACATAACACATTTTAATTTCTTCTCATATGATAGATTCACTGTTCACTTAATCATTGTAATTGCACTTCTTTCCATCTGCTCTCATTTAAATTCATTTTTCTTGAACAAGGATGACCAGATTGTACCTAGTATTCTAAAGAAGATTAATGCCTTCATTGGCTCTCATTCTTCACTATTTCTTTTGAAAATACTTTGCCTCATCATAATGGACTACGTTTGCTTTCTTTTAACATATCACACAGCTACAGTAGAGCTGAATTACCAAAGTAATTCACTTCCATTTTCAACTGAAAATCTCCCAACATATTAACATCAAGTTCTACTAATAAAAATGGCTATTTGTGCATTTGGAACTTCCTATGTGATGTCCTATGATCTAATCATGTGTCAGTGTTACCCCTAAGCATCACCTTACACCTGCATTTTGAATTTTAAGGGTCCCATGCTTTACAACATTCAGCAAAACTTTCCTCCTTTCAGAATTTATTTTAAAGCCATGAAGCTTGAAATCCACTACAAAAGGGGAAAAAAATGGCCTTAATATCACAATTTGGGATCATTCTGTGTCTTTCCCCTCCTCCCTCCATTTCCATTAACTTTCTTCCATTTTTGCCCATATCCTGCAGCAATACTGTTAGAAAACTGAAGACAAAGCAATAAGGCTCTGATACTGCTACATGCACTCAGAGAAACTTCAGCAGGTCAGAGACCAAGTCAAAGGAAGTTAAATATTCTACTGTTTTCCCTCCTTTATTACTATTTTTTCTTAAAACTACTTAGTAACACAAGCAGTACCATGAACTTTGTAGTGAGAAGGGCAAATTAAAAGCTGTCATCAGAAAACCACTGATATTTAATACAAGATATAAACATAAGAGAAAGGAAAGTTACATGTTAAAAGCTTTTTAAACTTGTTTCATTCAATGAGCAAAGTATTTTGGGAAAAACTACTTATTGAAAAACCAAGTCCAAGTGTAAGGTCTTAAAATGGTGAAATTCTATAAGAAAAATATTCATACATTCATTATGAGATCCAACTCTACTTCAGCAATAAAGTGAAATATTTGTTCTAAGCACCACTGAATAAATTAAGTTTTTAAAGGAATCTTCAAGAGTGAATCCACATAAAAAAAAATAAATCATTCTCTCTAAGATATTACACCTGTATCTTAAAACCTCAGCACTTTTAATAATTTGCCATTCATATTTATGCTAAAAAAATACTCAACATTCACAAACACTTGTCAGGTCTTTTTGTATGAAACTGTAGCCCATTATGGTCCACTCCCTCTGAAGGATTTCCTATTTAGCCTAAGATACAGTAAGGAAAAAACAAACCAAAAATGGTTGGGGTGTAAAAGAACCCAAGTGTACTGTTGCATAGTGGTATTAAGTTACTCAACTTGGCTATTTCTGGCATGGAATACCATAATGCATCTAGTTATATCTCTATATTTCTACTGCAATAAAGATCATACTGAATACACACTATGAAAACCTGCTAGATTGTTTCATGTTATAGGAAATCTTTATCACAAAATAATTAGGAGATTCCAATAATAAAATGTCACTCAGAAATCAGGCACCACTTCTACCCTAGTAAAGCCTGGCTCACAGCTCTGGGGTTGCACCATCTCCTGGCTGCTCTGTGATTGACATAAACACAAAACACAAAAAAGTCTTTCAACTACTTTTCCAAACATGTCTCAACAATTGACATCACTAGTCATGCCAGGAGAAAAGGCTAAACTAAAAGCCAGTGATAAGTTAAATCAGGAAGAAAATTTTCACTCACTTGCATATAATTTTCACATTTAATATTCTACAACAGGGTTCCACTTTTGATAGTGTAAAATCACATCATGTTATTTTTGAAACTTGACAAGAAAATAACTCAAGGGAAACCTTTTTCTATAGCACTTTGTTAAGGAATGCCATTTTAGAATTCAAATAGAAGGCATTGCCCCATCCCCTGATTTTCATGTTTGCTAATTTTGACAGGCTTTACCATATCAACACAGGAAAAACAAGTAACCCAGAATTTCTAAGTTCTCTATGATACATTAAAATTCAGCTAAAGACTGCAGTGCAAACTAATTTTACACCTTAGACTGACATCTTAATATTGCCTTTCCTACACCTATCCTGCCTCAACCTTCGTATCACAGTTCTCTAAGTATAAAAGAATGTCAACTTAGATTTCCCTATCATCAAGTATAAGTCCAGCTATTAGCAAAAGAAATCACTTGCATAGCACACTTAAGATTAAAAAGTACCTATCTCTGCATATAGAAACCACAACTTTACAAGGCTTCTCAAGCTAAAATTTGTTTCACTCACAGGGAATCAGGACCAGCTTCTGCTTCCTCTGCTGGTAACTGGAGGCAGCAAGATAGTTCTGGTATGCAAACCATGGAGTTTCTTCTCCTAGAACACATACAGATAAAGGTAAAGGAACCTCAGTTGACTTTCCTCAGGCACTTCTCATCATTAAATGATGATTTGCAGTCATTCAGCTCAGATGATCTCTTCAGGAGTTCAGCACTGTCTCTTCCACAGAACACTGCTCCCAATACTAAACACTATTTGTGAGCTTGGGGTTTACTCATGTTATGTAGTAATGTTTTTTCTATGAGAGTTTTTTGGATGTGCAAGCAATAATGGACTTATATTGTTTGGATAGATGTGAAATACTGGGAGGCAGGATCTCTCCTTTCAAATAGAATTTCCTCTATTTGACAAGACAGCAAAATAATTTCACTGAAAAAAAAACCAACCTAGTGTAGGGAACAATTTGAGTTTAATAAATCCATCACACATCAATAGAATTAGCATACACACATCATCCTGTACAAAAATCACTATCAAGTGACACATTACAGACTTCTAAACACATTTTTTGAGTTTAACATCAGTGCAGCTGAATGCCAGTGAGCAGTTTTAGATAGATGTGTATGTGCACAAGGTACAAACCCAGAACTCTGTGCACAGCCTCCCCCCAGAGTAACATCTCTGCTATGGGTATGAACTGCCTTTGGGAATTAATGTTATCTCTGACCTTTTCTTGGCTGATGAGTAGAATACAAGAGTGCAGAACTAAAGTGCCTCTGGCCAAGTCTATGTCCACTAGTAGCCAATAGCTCCAGGAGGAGTGTTTCAGCCAGAAACTCCAATCCAAGACCATCCAAAAAGCCAAGGAATAAAAACTTGCCTTACATTTCCCTCCATATTCCCTCTATATACAATAACATGATGAAGTAGAGAGACTTGATCCAATAACATGACCTAAGCAGGAATCTCTCAGAATCATAAGAGTACGAACCTCGTACTGGTTTGGGTTTGGGAGGGACCTCAAGGATCATCTGGTCCAACCTTTCTTGGGAGAAATGTGGTCTAGACAAGATGACCCAGCACCATGTCTGATCAAATCCGATGTTGAGGAAAAGGCAGGAAAAGAACTGAAGTGAAAGCTAATGCATCAGATAATTGAGATAACTTGTACCTTATATTGATTATTTGACTTCAGGTTAAAGAGTGTAATATACTCACCTATTCTGCCTTGAGCAATGAGAAAGCCTATTTTAAACGGCGCAGAAGCCCACAAAGAAATTAGCACTGAGCTCATTTTTAGTAGCAGTATTAGCAGCCACTGGACTGCATAATCTATTTTCCTCTGTTTTTAACAGTTGACTAAAATACATAAGCATTCTAAAAATTAAGCCACAGTTTATTTAATTAAACTCTACCCATAAAAAATAGCCATCAGTTGTTGACAGCATGAATTTAGATTGGAAGCAGAATAAATGCAGTATTTCTGATGCTGGTAGGCAGCTCTTCATACACGTAAGGGCAAGTAGTACCCTAAAAAGTATTTCCATTTTAGCTGATAGAATTGAATGAAGCCCAAGTGTAGCTGAAGGTATCTGATTCACATGAATAGACCCATTGTGATACAGAAGTCAGTGACACATGTACTTCTGAGTCAAAAGGAGAGGAACTTTGATGAGGACAGATACCAGGAAGCTTGTTTTCTATATAGGAAACTGAAATAACATACTGCCCTGTCCTTTTATACAAGGAGACAGAAGCAAGCAACGGGTTTTGGGTTTAAAAGTATTCAAAAAAGACAAAAAATCTTATTTTGTTTCCATGAATTTTTACATCATATTAGAAAGCTGACATGAGACTGTGGCAAGTAAGAGACTTAAACTCTGGAATGCAAACCAAGAACTCTCACAATCTCAGTGTGTGGGTATGTTTTTAAAAGGTCTCATAGTTAGGTCTATGAAGCACACATGTGAGGTTCTTTCCTTGAGTTACTGTCTCGCTATGCCCAAGCTCTGCCATATTTTTTAAGGAAAGGAAAGGTAATTTATTTCTCTGTGGCTAGTGTCCTTTCCCATGGTGTTGTCATGGGAGCAGTCGTATCTACTTCCCTTAACCCCTTGGTATATTTACACCAACATCAGTGATAATTCACCAGTTCTTTCCTTTCATGTCTGCAGAGAAGTCTTGAAAAGTCTGAGTAGCAATCCTAGCCTAGTGATACAATTACAGTGTTGTTCCTTGCTGTGATATATTCTATGTTCTTTCAATAGCAGAACTACAATATGCACTTAAACACATTGACTGTAAAAATTATCTCAGTTTCATTACATTCACAAGATTATTAAAGGGTTGATTATTTCTGCTTTTTATCCAAAGACCTGTCTGGTGCATTTTATGTGAGAATACATACACATTTAATGTATTTAATCTCACAATAGTCCTCAAGGAAACAAAGAATTAACTCTGTTTCATGGATACCAAGCCAAGGTACAAAAGGGTAACACCAACTTGGTCTAAGTTCCCACAGACAATACCAATAGTATGGTAGGGACCTGAACTCAGTCTCACTAAGTCCTATCCTGCCTTTTGGACTCCAGAACAACAAAAAGGCATTATTAAAAAAACCAACAACATAAAATGTTTTAGGAAGTTCTTTCAGGAAAAGTACATTGTGTTTTGGAGGAGGATGTGTTTTACTACATTTCTTACAAAGATGATACTTCTAAATTTTCTTCTGTCATGGATATACCTTATTTTAAAATAAGGTATTATTATCAGCTGAAGAGCATGTCACTTTTGGTCACACTCATTTTGCCCCTGCAAAATCACTATAAAGCTCTAAGAAAGCTTCAGGATCATCTTTCATTTTCCTGGCTAAAAGGACTTAAGCTGCTCTGTCAACACAGCTACTGAAGAATATGTGCTCTGAGTCACATGAAGAACCATCTTTCCTCCCTGGCCCTGCCTTGCACCAAACTGTGGATGTATGAAGTGCTACCAAACCAAAGCTTTGAAACACATGTAAGAACTGTCTTTCTCTTACTTTCTGAGAAGTTCTCAGGAAAGCAAGACAAGTTCAACAGTTGGGAGCAGCAGCTCTGAGGCCAGGTATAGCCAACTACTCAACAGGAGCTGGCAGGGCAAGGCAGCAGGAGGGAAGCTTCTGAGTCCTATAGTTCCTTTTCACACCTAGAAAATCTCTTCCGAGCACGTGCAGAAACTTTTCAAAGGCTTAGTGTTTCACCAAGTACAGACAGATTTTCATAGAACTGGCAAAACACATATTTCTAACACAAAGATTTCCCTCCTCCTGCCAGATTTCAAGCCTCTGCTTTGTAAAATGGAAATCAAAGTGGAGTCAGACCTTCCATTTTCAGAATCTCTTTGAATTTGCCTTGACAGTTTCCTACTCTCTAATGAAGTAAAAATGAGTCATCTGAGAACTCCTGACCAATACTGCAAGTTGTTTTGGATATTAGCTGTTTTTAAGATAACTGGTGTTTGTTTTCTTCATGCAGCCAGTCTATCAAAATTAAGACACCATTTTTCCAGTTGTATTAACGCAAATGTTTCTTGAAGAACATTTAGAAACAGGAAAACAGAAACCTTCCTACAGCTTTTGTGACAGGCTGCATTCACAATACATTTTTGAGCATATTAAAAGTCAAATCTTTAAACAAACCTAACAACTTTGTTTACAAAAAGGCGTGTTTATGAAAGAACAGCCATGCTAAGAAGATTAAATCAAGTGTACATTCATTATGGATAAGGAAAATCTGCCCAGATATACATTGAGAAAATAAATCAGAAGGCAAGATAAAGAGATAGGATGCAAAGTCTCTTTGCCTTTGAAACCAAACATTTGGCATGCTGGGATTGCAATGGAAAAGGGATGTAGGGGAAAAACCATTCAAGAAATATTAACAAGTAGAAGTATATACATAGACATAAGATAGCTGGATAGATACAGATACTGAAATATACTGTTCACTTAAGGGACTTTTTTTAATTGGGGTAGAAAATAGTAAAACAATTTTTTGTTTTTATTTTATATCAATCTTTACTCAAATGAATTAAAAACACATTACTAAAAACACTACTAAAAGGGGACAGTGAATTGAATAAAACAGTGCTGTTTATTCTCACTTCCTTTTATAACCTCATGATCTCTTTGGCTGTAGGAAAAATATTGGAGTCTAACTTTCTTCTAGGTTTGGGAATATGATCAAACAGTAAACAAGTATTCTTCTAGCACTCTGTGCTTTTCAAGCCACTGAACAACATTAATATTTAATGTGTGAAATGGATAAATACTGTTAGAGATCCAAGACAGTTAGATTATGTTACTTGCTGAACATCACGCAGTAATTTGGAAACAAATCTGAAGTTGCAGATTTGTATATTCTTGTGTCCTTCATTTGTGTTTTTTTTGTGTGTGTTTGGTTTGTAGGTTTTTAAATTATTTATTATTAGACTTTAAATTCAGTTTTATATCTTAGCTCTTGTGTTGGAACCACTAATTTTCCCTTGGCCTTTAATGAAAATCTAAAGAAATCATAATTGAAAATACTTTATATTTTCCCTCTTCTTTTCATAACAACCTACTTACACTGTCAGTATCTTTCTTCACTGTATTTTCTTCCACAATAGTCGTAATTTCATTCTTTTACCCTGCTATAGTTAAGTGCTTTTGAGGCTAATCTAGCTCCTATTAAAGTTAATGGATGCCTTGCCATTAACTTCGATGGAGGAAAGATTAGCCTCTAACCTCTCTACCTTGTTTAGTTCTTTCAGGAGAGAATTCAATTTCAACTCCTTATTCCTTGTTTATATAGCTATTACACACATTTGGTATATTCCCTCCATTTCCTTTCCAGCTGCTCTCCTCGTTTCTTTCTCCATATTGTAAATCTTTCTATTTCTAATAATTTTGTGTGTGTCATATTTCAAATTGCACATGTGACAACATGTAACCATGTTTGTGCCACAGCTGCTCATTTCTCTGTGAAACTGCTCTGCTAATACAAGACAGTTCTGCTGCCTTCTAGGGAATTGCACAAGTACAACCAAGGGCAAACTTTTAGGCTTTAAGAGAGCTGGAAGCCACAGTAGAGTAGTTTATAGCAAACAAAGCATAGCAACAGATAACACTACAGTACAGCATCCCTATCTCTTATTGTACATATCCATAGCAATTAATATCACAGCTGTCAGATAAAATTGGCTTGGATAAATCATTTTCCCCAATCAATAATCACAGTTGCATGTCTATGCTGCTTCACTCTCTCAGTCTATCTTACACACATAAACTTCTTTTGCCACATACTTTAGGGACAGTCTTTGGAATGTGCCAAGGGCATCAGGGCTAATCCTGCTGATGTGCAGCACTGACTACAGTGAAGTAAACAATGGACTAAAACAAAACTAAAAAACGTTAAAACAAAATAATAGATTACAACAGACTCAGTCATGTATGTAAATACATTTTTACAGTTGTAGGGTTTATTATTTGCAGGTGTAGGGAATCTATGCTGACCACTGAGCAGAACCAGACACAATTAAATGATATTAAGAATAATTTTGCAGTGCACCAAAGTAAGATGGGATGTTTAAATAGCTTTCTTAATGCACTTCTGGGATTTCAGAGAATTTATACAATAGTTATTCAATATACTGAGCATGTCAGGTATGATGCAATATCTAGTCTAGTGGTAGCAGCAGGATTTCTGAGCTCTCAGGTTTCTTATCACTTTTGTCCTTATGCTGCATTTAAGTATCCATAGTTATTCAATGAATTAAAATTATGTGAAAAGTAGCTAGGATTGTATAGAATCATAAAATCATTATGGTTGGAAATGATCTCTGAGATCGAGTCCAATCATCCACCCAACACTACCATGCCCACCACTAAACTGTGTCCCCAAGCACCACATCTGCACCTTTTTCTCTCTGCAGTTGGAAGCCTATGCCATCAGTTTTCAACTAGATATCATTTCCTTGAAAAATTAGTAGCTATAGAATCATCCATCTCTTTCTGTTGAACAGGTCTATTTGTAATTACAAACTCATGGCCTTTCCTGGATGAAATATTCATGTAAAATCAGCTGCCAAACTGCACTTATGGCATAGTAAACGGCAAAACATTATCATTTAAAGCAATTCAGCAACCTGCTTCATGTCAACTTAATAAAAATGTCATTTTAAATATTGTTTAGGAGCACTAGTTTATTTTACAATGCAGGATCCCAAAATGTATTCAGCAGATAGTATATCTTGAGAAAATGAAATCAAAGTAAGAGGCAAAGGGTTGAATTCAGGTAAATAAATTCCAGATACTGGCAAAGTGTTTGAGAGAGTCAAAAGTGTCTATTTGATCCAGTGGTTTCCTAAGACCTGCTACAGATTTTCTATACTTTTATATGTTAGGTAAACTTAAAACTGGTCTTTAGACATATGAAGTAAATAAAGATAACTGAAGATTATTTAGATGGCACCTGAAATGCTTATAATAATATTTTCAAATTTATATGTATGTATACTGACCTCAAAGACTTTTAAAATTTTTTAGGTCTGGTGATTACTCAAACTGAAAAGCACAGAGTATTCTTAATTAAAGAAGTAAAATGTAAAATTAAAGAAGTTTGTCTGTAACAATATATATAACTTGCATGCTGCAAAGTGATTCAAAGATTTATATGGTCACATTCTAAGCTTCACTACTGCAATGTTCAGAAGTAGCATCTGATATTCCTGTTCTGAGCAGGAATACTAATTTTTAATAGCAGTACCCTGAAATCAGAAAGTCTGAAAATGAGGATTAAACTATCAGGCTGGATACTATAAAAAAAAGGTTCTGAGAAATTACTTTTCAAGCAATAAAGGGTTATTCTGTTGTTATGAAAAATAGGGAAAATTTAAACCAAATCAGAATGATTTTTCCTCCCACCAAAAAAATAAAATAAAAAATCCCTGATCCATGAAATCCATGAAATATTTCTGACTCTGTTAACAAAAGCAAAAGCAGTTCAAATGAATGTAAATCACAATTTACAATATGAAAGTAAAAATAGTACCCCTGGGACTTACTTTACTTAGCAGCTGTCCTGTGTATACTCATTACAGGTTCTTGATTATTGTGTTAGTAAATCTGATAACTAATGCTGTTTGAAAATAAACCTCCCTGCTTGCTGTAGACATGATCCAGAAGAAATCTCTACAACTTTGTAGAAACTTCTAGTTGGTGAATACAAAATTTCTATACTATTTTCTGAACATATTGGTGGTGTTGTGAAAACCCTCACACCTCTTCTTACTGAGCTTGGCTTCAAAATGTAGAAGCATAAAACTCCTAGATGTGCAAACCCTGCAGGGTTCCATGTGGCCATGCTAAGGGAAGTGAAGACAGTGACTAGTACCTTCTGGGGACTTCAACAAATTTTGGGATTTTATTATTTCTTCTCTTGTTTTCTTGGGTCTTCGGTTGCGGTGGGTTTTTTATTTTGATTTTTTATTTTGACAGGACAAAAATAAATACTGCAGCTCTAGTTGCCTATTCACCAGAGCACTTCAGCAAATAAGTTCCTGAAACTCATCAGCCTCCTGACATTCCCACAGAAAGCTTACATTTTACCTGAGGTCTGACTGCATGATGCAGACTAGGTCTAACATAATGATAAGAATAAATCTAAATAGCGCCTTCCAAATCTGTAGGCCTTTGGGAAATTCACTCTTCTCCTTGGGTAAAAAAACCATCAGATCTACTCAATAAAATGCTGCTTTACTGACAATACCCATAAGATGTTAAGTTCTCTTTCCAAGCATGACTCACAGAAGAGAGTCACTTGTCTACATAGAGATAGAATATCATACTCTATTGTTACTACTTGACTGTAATAGAGTCATAATAGAGAATAGCTTGTATTTTCCTGCTCAGAGGTGAACTGCTTTTAATTTGGGAATTTTGGGGGGGGGGGGGGGGTGTCTTTTTTTTTTTATTTGTTTGCTTGTTTTATGGTTTTTGTTCCCCCTTTCCCCACATCCTCCCACCTCTGTCATAATAGAAGAAAATCTGACGCTGGTGGTGATGCAAAGTTGCTATACAGCCCAGTAAGGTCCTACAGGACTTACATACTTGCATGTCCATATCATCATCAAATAAAATTTCTCCTTAAGGTCTTAAAAGATTTACTTTTGTATGTGATAAAAGCAGCAGCTCAAATAATAAGCAACAGACACGTTTAAAAGCATATGTAATGATTACGTGCTCCACGAGGACATATAAACTGAAGGTAAACCTCTTCTAGAAATGAACTGCAGAAATCACTAAAGCATCAGAGGGACCTAAAATTAGGAAACACCCTGATTCAGACAGGCTACTTTCATATAAACAATTCAGTTCCTAGTCTCCTGATAAACCCCCAAATTAATATTTCTGCAGAAAAAAAAATGCCCTCAATCAGTGCACAAGATGGGAATAAATCACTTGGTGACACTTATTCAATATTATGGTTTTATTCCCAGTGTTTACTGTATGGTGTCATGCCTTGTTTATTGTATGCTATTCAGACCCTGTAGACTAAATGATTAATTCCTTTAGAGCCTTTCTGTGGCACTCATCAATGCAGTATTTAGGTTCCTTCACAATACAATTCATAACAACTTTGAGATAAGTGCTTATTATTATTCCTATTCTAAAGACAGCAGATGCAATCCCAGAAATCTAAAATCTGATTTAGTGTCATATTGCACTTTATATATCCAAGACAGAGCAATTTACTTCAGTTGCTGCCGTGAGGTCTCAGCATTGGTATATATTACAGTCCCAAGTCAGATGCCCAGAATATACACAGCAAAGGTAAACCCCTTATCAAATGTGGGTTTAGTAACCAGCACAGCATTACTGTGTGTCACGAGCATGAAGAAAACCAATTCTCCAGGTCACTAACCATGAGGGCATGTTTTTTTCTTCCTGCAGCACTCTGCCTCATTCACTGGATCCTATTCAGCTGCTGAAACACAAGAGGCAGGAGTTCTAAACAGTTTCCTCTCTACAGAAGTCACTGCAGAATTGGAGCATTTTCTAGATGAGCATCACTAGATTCTCCTGTGCATCCCTTGCAGGACACAGGACACTGGGATAGATCAGCCTTCTGCCTGGACTCAGAATGTATTCCAGTTTTCTTTTTTTTGTGTGTGTTTGTTTTTATTTGACAAAATCCCCCGAAGTTCCCTCATGTTCTCAGCCTTCAGGGAGGGTAGAAGCCTAAACCTCTCCTTTTTTGTATTTTGCTGTTAATTAGGTGCTAAATAACATAATCATGCATCTGCCTTGTTTGGGTCTTGGGCCTTATTTAAGAGACCCTAAGGCCCAAGCTTGGTGTGAGAGTTTCAGGAGCTGGCTTCCTGTCCCACACTGAAAATTATGTACATGGCATGGAACACCTTGCTCTGACTCAAGCCAGGACAACCTGTTCTGGAAAAGGGTCCAAAACTTCCACACTTGTTTTCAGATATTTACTGATAGCTGAAGAATAGAAAAATTCAACTGTTTCATCCACTTGGCTTAGGGGCTATGGAGGACTCAGGAGGGAAAGGTTTCCTGCTCGTGTTCTAACACTCTTGGCAAAACCTACACAATCAAAAGTTGGAGGAAAAGTCTTGTTTGGCTTGAGGGCTGGATCATACTCACTGTGAATAAAACTTCTGCAAAGTTTGCTGCAAAAATGAAGTCTAAGAAAACTGAGTTTACCAGGAGGTTTTAAAGTGGCTTTAATTTTCAGAATTTCATATTAAATATTCAAGACTAATACCCTGAATATAACAGCTACTCTTCTACCTGCTTCTAGGAACATTTAAGGATGGCATTATGAGGTGTCAGATCATCTTTTATTTGAGCAAACCAATGTATTTTCTCCTTGTCTCATCCTGGACATATATAGTATTTTTGCTGACATTTTTTGAAGTACAATCAGACTGTGGCAGACAGTTTTCACCTATAAATTCAGCGTGAGTAGTTAGAGTGACACAGACATATGAAAACTATGATGAAGCCACATTGAGTTGTGCTTCCTGCTCCACCTATAGAAGAAGGATGCTCAAATACTGGTCCATGCATCTGGCATCTTAAATTGTTACTAAATGATATTAAAGTGGATATTTAAAATCATGTTTCTCAATATACAAATGACTTCATGGAGGTTTGATGAAAAAATAACCATATAGCAAGTCCCAGTTGAAAATTCAGCTTAAGAAACAAACTGCAGTACCAAGAAATCTGAAAAACAATAACATTTTACTTAAAATGCTGAATATTTAAGAATAACTGGTGTGATGAATAAAAAGTGGATGAAGGATATCATAATATGTCAGCTAATTTTTCTTGTCCTCACATATTTAATGATTTTGATTTTTTTTTCATAAGTTACTAGAATCTGATTTTTAATTTTTGTGTATGTGTTTGTTTTCTTTTTTCGTTTAAACAGAGCTTAAATTTAGGCAGTTATTATTCAGGAACAATTTTGGTTTAATTGATCTTGGGATGTAGGAATGAAACTGGAGGATCTCTTGAGACCACCCCAGATCTAATCGTTTATGGTGAGTACCCAGAGACATCTGTATCTTGATGCATCTTATCAATCATAAAATAAAACAATGTGCAGACTGCACAGTGACCATTAGAGTATTATTTCTCAGCACACAGCTAATCTAGTACTGGCATGTTGTTTAATTGTAATGTGATCCTCACTATAAAACAAAAAACTGACACTCAGATGCATGATCTTTTGAAATTCAAGACCAGGGACACAGTCTAGGAATCTCTGCTCCTCAAACCTATTGCTTACTATTGCCATTATTCTTGCTGCAGGTATCACTACCATGATACAAAGCATTAAATGTTTGAAGGACTGAGATTTCAGGAAGCCACCATATGCTCAAATAAAGCATATAAGAAAAGCATAAGAAAGACAATATATCCTAAGTCTTACAACAAGCAGTAAAAACAGAATTTATGCAAAGACTAGTGTGCTGGCAAGAAACCCATCCATTCTGTTTTATAATTCCATGCATTTCCTCACACATTTCACACTTCTTGTTGACACAAAGCAGAGTATTGTTTTATCACTTGTCTACCCATTCTCTCATGATATAAAGCTTTCCCTACCTCAGTAATACCACCTCAATCCATCACTCCACCCTAATGCTCTCATCAAAACCAGGCAGTCTCACTCCATTTCTCATTTACAGTATGTCACCGATTCATGCATCTTAACCTTCCTCCAGAGCTCAGGGAGTGTTCCTGTATCTGAGTAGGGGTTTAGTCTCTTCAGTTATTACACAGAAGAAAAATGCACACTGGAGATGCCACCCAGCGTGCCATGGATCTCACACTGTCCTCACCTTCTTGCTTTCCTCTTATATTTCTTTTCTGGCTTTCTGCATAAGAGAGATGTTCAAGTCCCCTGGTCACTTTAGAAGCCCTTTTCTGTACCCTCTCCAGAAGTTCCCTGTCCTTGAACAGAGGAGACCAGAACTCCAGATGTGGACTCAACAGGGCAGAGCAGAAGGGGAGGAGAACCTCCTTCGACCTGCTGGCCACAATCTTCTTGATGCACCCCAGGATGCCATTGGCCTTCTTGGCCACAAGGGCACATTGCTGGCTCATGGTCATCCTGTTGTCCACTAGGACACCCAGGTGTTTTCCCACAGAGCTGCTTTCCACACGCTGCTTTCATAACCCTATTAATAAAGGCAAGCTCAACTTTAAGTACCTACTATAGATTCAGAACCAACAAAAGGTATGTGTGAAGTCTAAACAGAAAAATATTCAGGAATATGTTTCAATAAACCCCAGAAATTCACAGGGATAGCAAACACACACTGATCTCTCCCCACTTTGGGGGAACAGAAATGAATTTTCATGCACACATAGTTTACAGAGCAAGAAAAAAACATAGCACTTAAGAAATGTGTGTCTAATTAACATCAATGAACAGCTAATTATGAACAATAAACATTAGATGAAGAGAATCAGACTGCAAAAAGAAGTGGAGGATGCCAGTCTGATCACATAAATCCTTGATCAAATATTTCACAGCAGCTAATGCTAAGAGGAGCAAATTAACTATTTGCTGCAAAGTTTTCTCAGGTCTCTACAGATTTCTTTCCTACAGCAACATCACAGCCTAGCCCTGCATCTTACAAAGGAAGCACACACAGGCAAATAAGGTGAGTCATTTAGGAGGAAAGGTTCTGTTTGTATTAAATATCAATATAACAAACAAAAAGATAACTGGAAAAAACTGAACACACTTGCAACTGCAAAGTTTTATTGTTATAGACCTCACTGTGGTGTGCTGAAGTATATCCAAATATTGCCTTATATCCCAGCTCAAACCCTCTGGAAAGGTTTGGTGGGTTTTGGTTTGTTCTGTTTTTCATTTTAGTGTTTCTTAATATTTCCCAGAATACTCCAGAGCTGTTCTCCAGACTTACTTTCTTTCAGGGTATCTGAAAAACTGCTTCTTTTCCCTTAAGGCAGCTATGAAATAGCACACTTTAAACCTTATCCAAAAGCTGTGGAAGTTTGAGCAGATCACAAAGCAATGTTTTATTTTCATTTTGTTTTAGTCCAGTAAGGGATTGCTAAAGCAGTAAGCTATACATAGTTAAAACTGTTGGGGGTTTTCCAATAAATTTCAAATTTGTACCTCTTTTTATTACTTGTATATGTCCTGTCTAACATGTAGTAAGTATCCCAGACAGAGCAAATGAAGAAATGAAGAAATGGTTATCATTTTACTTCACTCAAGAATAGAAAAATCCTCAAGCCAAAATGCTCTTTAACACAATATTTACTAATCATGACTATGTGCTAATATGTTATTCCTGTAATTTTACCATGAAATAAACAATATCTGTAGGCATGTTAGCTAATGTGCTTACTTGAAACATTAAAATACCATGATTACTTGAAAGCAAAAAAGTGAATTTTTCATGTATAAAATTGGTAATGAAATACTGATTATTTATAATGCAATCGAAGCATAGACATTTATGGTGTGTAAATGCTGGTGTTAGTTACAGCCTATACTAAATACATAACAGTAGGGGTGATGCCCACAGCAATTCAGATATTTATAGAAAAATGCAAGCCAGCTTGACACATAAAAATGGACATGCTTTTGCAGCTGAAAACCATAAACATTGCTGGAAGTTGCATCCCATGAGAGTTGAAATAGCTGCTAAGCTGTTACTACAGGTCAAACACAAAGGCAATCAATTTGGAAGTGTTTCTGGTAGGACTGCTCTGCTCAGGGTTTGGGATCTCAAACAAGGGTCTATACATTCCCAGGGCATTCTCTCTCCAGGGTTCTTGGTGCTGGTGTGTCTGTAGCCCTCCCAAGTCAAGGCTCACTTCTGGTTTACAGGGAAAATATACCCATTTGTGTGTAGGTAAGTACACACACACTCCCACCCCACTAGGTACAACTGTACTCAGCAGTTATGTTTGTAATGCTCATTAGCCCACAGATTCATCTGTTCTCATAAATATTATGTCAGATTTCCTACAGATAGCTCATATTAAACATCTTTATAAATTATTAGTACAGTAATTTGTGACCTGTGCCTATGCATGCACACCTCCACAGAAGTAAACAAAAATTAAAATTAAAAGCATTTTTGTTTCATCTTTAAGTTTGCAATCCTGTTGAGGGTTTGAGGTTTTTAACATCATGCTGCCTTTCACATCAATAAGTATGGTTTACCAGGATCAAAAACTCTTGTGATGCTGCCATATATTGCTAAAATAAATATATTCCTTTTTCTCTACTGAACAGCAGTATCTGAAGCACACCAAGCCACCTAGATAACAGGAAGTACTAATGGTAATACAGACTATAACATGAGGGAAATGTGAGATTTTAATTAGCTGCAGCAATTAAAACTAAAAAAAAAAAAAAAAAAAAGGCAAAACCCCAGACATTATAAGAAATACAATTTATAAGAAATACTCATCTCTATCCCTGGCCACTTATTTGCAGGTTATTCTGACATGGATCTTTCTCTGCTCCACGTGGTCCTGTTGCCTTACAGCAGTATGATCTATGCACACTTCTGCATATTTTTATGTGAGGATTTGAAAATTTCATGTTATATATTGTTTAGTTGCTCATAGCAATTTTTTAAAGATGCAGCATCTATTTAAAGGTCAGTACAACCATTTTGAGTTGCTCAGCAGTAGATGAATTATTTGGCAGACTGAATTTAAGACTGTCAGAACTGCAAAATAAGCGTAGTTTATCAGATGGATAAACTACTGGAAGCATTGTGAAAAAAGGAAAATTTCTATTTCATATATGCCATTAGTTTTTAAAGGCACAACTACCCCAACTGCACTCCTGTTGCCTGGATCCTCTTACATCCTGCTGCATTTCAGCAACAAACTAAAAGTTAACTGCAAACAGAAACCAGTTCAAAGCTGCATGATAATGAAACTATTTAGCATTTGGCTAAACCACCAAAAGATAACTCAGAAGATAAACTATACAACAGTAAGAATGATTTTCTCTCTAGCTTTTGTCTCTTCATGTGAATTCTGAAATTTGTGTGTAAATACACGAAGTGTGCACAGAAAGTTCATCTATGAACATCAGGTTGTTTATGTATTAATTATATATATACACACACACACTTAATCCCTTCTTGTAAAATAAGAAACTTGACAAGAATCAACAGAAATATTCAAGGTGCCCTAGGTGTGCCATACTGCTGTTTGGTTGCAGTGTATTGCAGAAAGGCACTGTAAATGCACCAGAGAAATTACAGATGATATGTGCAGTGCCGTGAGGCAACCACCAATCAATCTCAGGGACGTGTAAAAATCTTGCCCTTCTTATGCTACTGACAGATCCTGACCTTCTTGCTGGCTCTTAAGCTGTTTTCAAAAGGTTGCAGTAAAGAATTGGCACGCACTCCAGAGGGTGGGTATCGATTTATAAACGATATGGACAGCAGCATTGAGTGCACCAACAGCAAG